>JAMPIT010000412.1:0-68202 GCA_026261815.1 Monarcha castaneiventris obscurior
GGCTGGAAATTCCCTTTTTTGGGGCTGGAAATTCCCTTTTTTGGGGCTGGAAATTCCCCTTTTTGGGGCGATTCTCGGGCTGGGGGGGCGTGGCTTTACCTGCTCAGGTGTTTCAGGGCGTGGCTCTGGTTTGGGGCGGATTTTTGGGGCTGAATTTTGGGATGGGGCTTTTCGGGGCTGGAAATTCCCTTTTTTGGGGCTGGAAATTCCCTTTTTTGGGGCTGGAAATTTCCTTTTTTCGGGGCTGGAAATTCCCTTTTTTGGGGCTGGAAATTCCCTTTTTTCGGGGCTGGAAATTCCCTTTTTCACGGGGATTTTTTGTGCTGGGGGGGGGCGTGGCCTCCAGGTGAGCTCACCTGTCCTGGGGGGCGTGGCTCCACACCTGGGGCTGGTTTGGGGCAGATTTTTGGGGTGGAATTTTGGGATTTTTTTGGGGGGGGGCTGGAAATTCCCATTTTTGGGGCAATTTTGGTGGGGATTTTTTGTGCCGGGGGGGGCGTGGCCCCTCAGGTGAGCTCACCTGTCCGTGCCGGGGGGGCGTGGCCAGCTGGTGGTGGGCCAGGACGGCACCTGCGGGGCTCTGTACGACCCGGCCGTCATCGACGGCGCCGTGGTGGCCGAAATGCTGGACCACGCCCTGGAGCACAGGTGAGCTCCCGAAATCCGCCCAAAATCACCCCAAAAATCCCCCCGAAATGCCCCCAAAAATCCCCTGAAAATCCCCCCGAAATGCCCCCCGAAATGCCCCCAAAAATCTCCCCAAAGTCCCCCAAAAATCCCCTGAAATCCCCCCAAAAATCCCCTCCAAATTCCTCAGAATCCTCCCACTTTTCCCCAAAATCCCCCAAAATCTTCCAAAATCCCCCCGAAATGCCCCAAAAATCCCCCCAAAATCCTCCCAAAATCACCTCAAAAATCTTCCCAAATCCCCCCAAAATCACCCCAAAAATCTCCCCAAAAATCCCTTCTAAATCCCCCCGAATCCTCCCGTCTTTCCCCAAAGTTCCCCAAAATCTTCTGAAATCCCCCAAAATCCCCCCAAAAAACCCCCAAAATCTCTCAAAAATCCTTCAAAATCCCCCAAAAAATCTCCTCCAAATCCCTCCGAGTCCTCCCACATTTCCCCAAAATCCCCCAAAATCTTCCAAAATCCCCCCAAAAGTGTTCCAAAATTCCCCCAAAATCACCCCAAAAATCCCCCAAAATCCCTCCAAAAATCCCCCGAAATCTCCCCAAAAATCCCCTTCAAATCTCTGAGAATCCTCCCACATTTCCCCTAAATCCCCCAAATCTTCCAAAATCCCCCTGAAATCCCCCAAAATCTTCCAAAATGGCCCCAAAATCACCTCAAAAATCTTCCAAAATCCCCCTGAAATGCCCCCAAAAATCTCTCCAAAAATCCCCCCAAAAATCCCCTCCAAACCCCCCCGAATCCTCCCACATTTCCCCACAATCCCCCAAAAACCCCCCAAAACCCCCCAAAACCCCCCGAAATCCCCCCAAAATCCCCCAAAATCCCCCAAAAACCCCCCAAAATCCCCCGAAATCCCCCCAAAACCCCCCGGCCACGCCCCGGAGCACACCTGGAGCTGGGCGTGTCCTTACCTGGGGGTGTGGGCGTGGCCCAGGTGAGCGCCGCCCACACTCAGGTGAGTTCCCCTCCCCTCCCCCCCCTTCCAGCCGCCGCTTTGGCCACGCCCCCCCGGCCACGCCCTCGCCCCTCCCCCCTCCCCAAAGGCTCCGTTTCAGCGTCGGCCCCGAAATCGCGCCCGAGGTGGAGAGAGCCAAGAGACACCTGGACAGGTGAGGGGGGGGCGGGGCCTGGGGGGGTGGGGGTGGGGCAGGTGGGGGAGGGGCCGGAGTGACCCCCAAAAATCCCCTGAAATCCCCCCAAAAATCTCCCCAAAAATCCCCCGAAATCCCCCCAAAAATCCTCCAAAACCCCCCGAAATCCCCCCAAAAATCCCCCAAAATCCCCCCAAAAATCTCCCCAAAAATCTCCCCAAAAGTCCACCAAAATCCCCCCAAAATCGCCCCAAAAATCTCCCCAAAAATCCCCCAAAATCCCCCAAAATCTCCCCAAAACCCCCCGAAATCCCCCCAAAAATCTCCCCAAAAATCCTCGAATCCCCCCAAATCCCCCAAAAAATCCCCCGAAATTCCCCCCAAAATCCCCCCAAAATCCCCCAAAAACTCCCCAAAATCCCCCGAAATCCCCCAAAAATCCACCGAAAATCCCCCCAAAATCCCCCAAAAATCCCCCAAAAAATCCCCCCAAAAACCCCCAAAATCCCCCCAAAAATTCCCCAAAAATCCCTCGAAATCCCCCAAAAATCCCCCCAAAAATCCCCCCAAAAAATCCCCCAAAATCCCCCCAAAAATCTCCCCAAAATCCCCCAAAAATCCCTACCCCCAAAAATCCCGAAATCCCCCCAAAAATCCCCCCAAAAATCCACCGAAATCCCCCCAAAAATCCCCCCAAAAATCCCCCCAAAAATCCCCCAAAATCCCCCGAAATCCCCCCAAAAATCTCCCCCAAAAATGCCCTGAAATCCCCCCAAAAATCCCCCCCAAAAATCCCCCGACATCCCCCCAAAATCCCCCCAAAAAATCTCCCCAAAATCCCCCCCAAAATCTCCCCAAAATCCCCCCAAAAAATCCTCCAAAATCCCCCCCAAAATCTCCCCAAAATCCCCCAAAAAAATCCCCCCAAAATCCCCAAAAATCCCCCAAAAATCCCCCAAAAACCTCCGAAATCCCCCAAAAAATCCCCCAAAAATCTCCCCAAAAATCCCCAAAATCCCCCCAAAATCCCCCCAAAAATCCACCGAAATCCCCCCGAAGTGGCCCCAAAAATCCCCCCCAAATCCCCCCAAAAATCTCCCCAAAATCCCCCAAAAATCCCCTGGTGGTGGGGGAGGGGCCGGAGTGACCCCCAAAAATCCCGTGAAATCCCCAAAAAAATCCCCCAAAAATCCCCCCAAAATCCCCCAAAATCCCCTGGGGGTGGGAGCGGGGCCCGGGGGGGGTGGGGCAGGTGGGGGAGGGGCCGGACTGACCGCTGACCCCCCCCCGGCCCCTCCCCCAGCCTGGCGGCCGACGTGGACATTCACTGCTTCGCCACGAGGGGCTGCCGGCGGGGGAGGGGCTGCGCCGAGGCGCTGGTGCAGGTGGCGCTGCAGGTGGGCTTCTACAGGTGAGCGGGGGAGGGCTGGGGGTGGGGGAGGGGCTCAGGTGGGTCCAGGTGATCTCAGGTGGGTGGGGGAGGGGCTCAGGTGGGTGGGGGAGGGGCCCAGGTGGGGCTCAAGGGGGTGGGGGAGGGGCTCAGGTGCAGCTCAGGTGGATCCAGGTGACCTCAGGTAGGTGGGGGAGGGGCCCAGGTAGGTGGGGGAGGGGCTCAGGTGATCCCCAGGTGGGTCCAGGTGAGCTCAGGTGGGTGGGGGAGGGGCTCAGGTGGGTGGGGGAGGGGCTCAGGTGCAGCTCCAGGTGGGTCCAGGTGAGCTCAGGTGGGCTCAGATAACCTCAGGTGACCCCCAGGTGAGCCCAAGTGAGCTCCAGGTGACCCCAGGTAGGCTCAGGTGGTTGGGGGAGGGGCTCAGGTGACTCTCAGGTGACCCCAAGTGAGCCCAGGGGAGCTCAGGTGGGCTCGGGTGGGTGGGGGAGGGGCTTAGGTGGGCTCAGGTGACCCCAGGTGAGCCCAACTGCGCGCCAGGTGAGCTCAGGTAACCCTCAGAGGGACCCAGGTGAGCTCAGGTGAGCCCAGGTAACTTCAGGTGGGCTCAGGGGCCCCCAGCTGCCCCCAGGTGCCCCCCAGGTGAGCTCAGATAACCCCAGCTGCCCCCAGCTGCCCCCAGGTGCCCCCAGCTGCCCCCAGCTGCCCCCAGGTGCCCCCAGGTGCCCCCAGGTGCCCCCCCCGTGCCCCTCTCTCCGTGCCCGCAGGACCCACGGCTCTCTGTGCGCCGCCTGCGAGCCGCTGTCCCTGCGCCGGGCGTTACCTGGCTGCAGCGACCTGCTGCGCCCCCCCGGGGGCCCCTGCCTGGCGCTGGCCCGCGCCCTCGACGACCCCCAGGCGCAGGTGAGGGCGGGGCGGGGCCCAGGTGCGAGCCGGGGGTGGGGGTGTGGCTCTGGGTGTGGCCCGAGGGTGTGGGTGTGGCTCTGGGTGTGGCCCAGGTGTGTCCCAGTGACCCCAGAGGGACCCCAGGTGTGTCCTAGGGGTGGGGGTGTGCCCCAGGTGTGCCCAGGTGTGAGCCAGGGGTGTGGGTGTGGCTCTGGGTGTGCCCCAGGTGTGCCCAGGTGTGCCCAGGTGTGCCTAAGTGACCCCAGGTGTGACCCGGGGGTGCCCAGGGTGTCCCCAACCCCCCAGGTGTGCCCAGGTGGCCCCAGGTGACCCCAGGTGTGCCCAGGTGCCCCCCAGGTGTGTCCAGGTGTGCCCTAAATGCCCCAAATGCCCTCAGGTGTGCCCAGCTGTCCCCAGGTACCCCCCAGGTGTGGCCCAGGCCCCCCAGCCCCCCCCAGCCCCCTCCCAGGTGCCCCCAGCCTCCCCCAGGTGTGCCCAGGTGTGCCCCAGGTGCCCCCAGGTGCCCCCAGGTGTGCCCAGGTGTGTCCTAGCTGTGCCCAGCTGTGCCCAGGTGTGCCCAGGTGTGCCCAGGTGCCCCCAGGTGCCCCAGGTGCCCCAGGTGTGCCCAGGTGTGCCCAGGTGTGCCCAGGTGCCCCCAGCTGTGCCCAGGTGTGCCCAGGTGTGCCCCAGGTGTGCCCAGGTGTGCCCAGCTGTGCCCAGGTGCCCCCAGCTGTGCCCAGGTGTGCCCAGGTGTGCCCCAGGTGCCCCCAGCTGTGCCCAGGTGTGACCCAGGTGCCCCAGGTGCCCCCAGGTGTGCCCAGGTGTGACCCAGGTGTGCCCCAGGTGCCCCCAGGTGTGCCCAGGTGTGACCCAGGTGTGTCCCAGCCCGAGCTGCTGCTGGCGCTGCTGCGTGAGGCCGTGGAGGCGCAGGACAGCGGCACCCAGGAGGTGAGGGGCGGGGCCTGGTGAGGGGCGGGGCCTGGGGAGGGGCGGGGCCAGGTGAGGGGGCGGGCCAGGTGAGGGGCGTGGCTGCGGGTGTGCCAGGTGTGGCCCAGGTGTGTGGGTGTGGCTCTGGGTGTGCCCAGGTGTGAGGGCGTGGCGCAGGAGCCATGACCTGCCCCGCCCAGGTGTGTGGCTGTGTCCCAGGTGCCCCCAGGTGCGTCCAGGTGTGCCCAGGGCGTGGCTCTGGGTGTGTTCAGGTGCCCCCAGGTGCCCCCAGGTGTGTGAGTTTTGTTCTGGGTGTGTCCAAGTGCCCCCAGGTGTGTTCAGGTGTGTCCACGTGTTCTCAGGTGTACCCAGGTGTGTGGGCGTGGCTCTGGGTGTGCCCAGGTGTGTGCCAGGTGTGTCCCAGGTTTGTGAGTTTTGCTCTGGGTGTGTCCCAGGTGTGTCCCAGGTGCCCTCAGGTGCCCCCAGGTGTGCCCAGGTGTGTGGCTTCTGGGTGTGTCCAGGTGCGCTCCAGCTGTGCCAGGTGTTTCCACATGTTCTCAGGTGTGCTTAGGTGTGTGGGTGTGGCTCTGGGTGTGTCCAGGTGTGCTCCAGGTGTGTCTAGATGCCCAGGTGCCCCCAGGTGTGTCCAGGTGTATGGACGTGGTTCTGGGTGTGTCCCGGGTGTGTCCAGGTGCCTCCAGGTGTGTGGGTGTGGCTCTGAGTCTGTTCAGGTGGGTCCAGGTGCAAGGGTGTGGCCGCACAGGTGTGTGGGTGTGTCCCAGGTGCCCCCAGGTGTGCCCAGGTGGGAGGGCGTGGCTCCGGGCGTGGCTCAGGGCCTGCCCAGTTGTGTCCAGGTGCCCCCAGGTGCCCCCAGGTGTGTCCAGGTGTGCAGATGTGACTCTGGGTGTGGCTCAGGTCATGCCCAGGTCTGTGGGCGGGGTTCTGGATGTGTCTCAGGTGTGCTCAGATGTGCTCAGGGCATGCCCAGGTGTTTTCAGGTGTGTGGGCGTGGCTCTGGGCGTGCCCAGGTGTGCTCAGGTCATGCTCAGGTGTGCGGGTGTGGCTCCGGGCATGTCTCAGGCTCTGCCCAGGTGTGTGGGCGTGGCTCTGGGTGTGATCAGGTGTGGCTCAGCTCATGCCCAGGTGTGTGGGTGTGTTCCAGGTGTTTTCAGGTGTGTGGGTGTGACTCAGGGTGTGCCCCAGGTGTGCAGGCGTGGCTCAGGGCGTGTCTCACACCCTGCCCAGGTGTGTGGGCGTGTCTCAGCTCATGCCCAGGTGTGTGGGCGTGGCTCTGGGCGTGGCTCAGCTCATGCCCAGGTGCGCTCAGGTGTGCTCAGACCCTGCCCAGGTATGTGGGTGTGGCTCTGGGCGTGTCCCAGCTCATGCCCAGGTGCGTGGGCGTGGCTCAGGGCGTGGCTCAGGCCCTGCCCAGGTGCGTGGGCGTGGCCGCCGCGCTGACCCCGCCCCCGTGCCGCGCCCAGGTGCTGTCGGGGCGGGGCCCCGAGCGCCACCTGCAGCGGCTGCGGCAGGCGGCGCTGGCGGCCGGGGAGCCCCTGCCCCAAATCTTCCTGGACCCCGCCTACGCCCAGGCCACGCACTTCCGCCTCTGCACCCTGCAGGTAACCCCGGGCGCACCTGGGGGGGACCCAAAAATCACCTGGGGACCCAAAAATCAGCCTGGGGAGGGAAAAAATCAGCCTGGGGACCCAAAAATCAGCCTGGGGAGGACAAAAATCGTCCTGGGGACCCAAAAATCAGCCTGGGGAGGGAAAAAATCCACCTGGGGACCCAAAAATCAGCCTGGGGACCCAAAAATCCACCTGGGGAGGGCAAAAATACATCTGGGGAGGGAAAAACTCACCTGTGGAGGGTAGAAATCCACCTGGGGAGGGCAAAAATCACCATGGGGACCCAAAAAATACAGCTGAGAACCCGAAAATCCACCTGGGGACCCAAAAATCAGCCTGGGGACCCAAAAATCCACCTGGGGAGGGAAAAAATCCACCTGGGGAGGACGAAAATTGTCCTGAGAGCCCAAAAAATCCACGTGGGGAGGACAAAAATCAGCCTGGGGAGAGCAAAAATCATCCTGGGGACCCAAAAATCAGCCTGGGGACCCAAAAATCCACCTGGGGAGGGAAAAAATCCACCTGGGGACCCAAAAATCAGCCTGGAGACCCAAAAATCAGCCTGGGGACCCAAAAATCATCCTGGGGAGGGCAAAAATTACCTGGGAAACCTAAAAATACAGCTGGGAGCCCCAAAGTCCTTCTGAGAGTCCAAAAATCATCCTGGGAAACCTAAAAATGGTCCTGGGAACCCTAAAAATATAACTGGGAGCCTGAAAATCATCCTGGGGACGTTAAAATCCATCTGGGGAGCCTAAAAATCATTTTGGGAAAACTAAAATACACTCGGGGACCCAAATATCGTCCTGGGAGCCCAAAAACCAACCTGGGAACCCCAAAATACAGCTGGGAGCCCAAAAATTATCCTGGGAATCCTAAAAACCACCCAGGAATCCCAAAAACGGACCAGGACCCCCAAAAAACCCCTGGGAGCCCCAAAAATCATCCTGGAAAACCGAAAACACACGTGGGATCCCAAAGAATTCCTACAAACCCCAAAAATACCTTCAGGAACCCCCAAAAATTAGCTGGGAGCCCCAAAAAACAACCAGGAACCCTAAAAAATACCCAGGAACTCCCAAAATACATCTGGGAACCCCAAAAACCCCCCAGGGAAACCCCAAAATTTCCAACTCCCCCACATGGGACCCCCCCTCCAAAAAAAACCCCCGAACCCCCCCAAAATCCCCCCCAGATTCCCCCAAAATCTCCCCAAATCCCCCTAAAATACCCATAAATCACCGAAATTGCCCAAATCCCCCCCAAAATCCCCTTAAATCCCTCAAACTCCCCAGATCACCCAAACCAACCCCGAAATGTCCCCGAATCCTCTCCAAACCCTCCCAAATCTGTCCAAAATCCCCAAATCCCCTCCAAATCCCCTAAACCCCCCCAAATCTGTGCAAAATCCCCAAATCCCCTCTGAATCCTCCAAGTCCCCCAAAATCCCCCCAAAAACCCCACAAATCCTCTCAACTCCCCCAAAATCTCCCAAAATTCTCCAAAATGCCCCCAAATCCCTTCAAAATCCCCCCAAATCCTCCCAAATTTCCCCCAAAATCCCCCAAAATCCTCTCAAATCCCCCCCAAATCTCCCTAATCCCCCCCAAATCCTCCAAATCCCCCCAAAACCTCCCCCAAATTGCCCAAAACTCCCAAAATCCCCCCAAAATCTCCCCAAACGCCCCCGAAACGCCCCCAAATTGTCCAAAATCCCCCAAATCCTCCCAAACCCCCTCTAAACCCCCTCAGCCCCCCTCTAAACCCCCCCAAATCCCCCGAAATCCCCCAAAAACTCTCCAAATCCCTCCCAAAACGCCACCAAATTACCCAAAATCCTCTCAAATTCCCTCAAATCCCCCCTAAACCCCCCAAAATCTCCCCAAATCCCCTCCAAACCCCCTCACTCCCCCTCCAAAATCCCTAAATCCTCCCAAAACCCCCAAAATCCTCCCAAACCCCCCCAAAATATCTCAAATCCCCTCAAACTCCCCCAAATCCCCCCCAAAACCCCCCCAAACCCCCCCAAACCCCCCAAAAACCCCCCCAAATCTCCCTCCCCCCCTCTCTCTCTCCCCAGGTTCGCTCCCGCGAGGGCTCCTGGGTGCTCCGGGGGCCGCTGGTGCCGGACGGGTACGGGGTGGGGGTGGGGCACGTGGCCCCCCGGGACCCCCCGGACCCCCGGGACCCCCGGGACCCCCGGGACCCCTCCCCAAATCCGGGGGTCTGGGGTCTGCGCGTGGCCGTGGCCGCCTTCGCCTGCTGCCGGCACACGGAGCCCGCCCGCCTGGGCCGCGCCGTCCGCGGCGTCCTCGACACCTTCGGGGGGCTCCTGAGGGGCCGCGGCCCCCCCTGAGACCCCTCCCCACATTTCCTGAAAGGGGGGGAGACCCCCACCCACACCCCAAAAAAACCCGCGTTGTTCTAAGGGGGAGTTTGGGGTGAAAAGCGGTGGTTTTGGGGAGTGGAAATAAAAGTGGTGTTGGAGGCGTCGTGGAGTTGGGATTTTGGGGTTTGGGGGGGTTTTTGGGGGGGGGTTTGGGGTTGGGATTTGGGGGATCCATTCCAGGTTTTGGGGTCGGGATTTGGAGTCGGGATTGGGGGGATCCATGCCAGGATTTGGGGTTGGATTTGGAGGATCCATTCCAGGTTTTGGGGTCGGGATTTGGGGTCGGTTCTGGGTCGGGATTTTGGGGTTTGGGGGGGTTTTTGGGGTCGGGATTTGGGGTTGGGATTTGGGGGATCCGTTCCAGGTTTTGGGGTCGGGATTTGGGGTCGGTTCTGGGTCGGGATTTGGGGTTTTGGGAGGGAATTTGGGGGGTCTGGGTTGGGTTTTGGGGTCGGGATTTGGAGTTGTGATTGGGGGAATCCGTTCCAGGTTTTGGGGTTGGGATTTGGAGGATCCATTCCAGGTTTTGGGGTCGGGATTTGGGGTCAGGATTGGGGGAATCCATTCCAGATTTTGGGGTTGGATTTGGGGGATCCATTCCGGATTTTGGGGTCGGGATTTGGAGTCGGGATTGGGGGGATCCGTTCCAGGTTTTGGGGTTGGGATTTTGGGGATCCGTTCCGGATTTTGGGGTCGGGATCCAGTTTTTTTGGGGAATTTTGGGGAAGTTTGGGGGGTCCGGGTGGGGATTTGGGGTTGGGATTTGCGGGATCCGTTCCAGATTTTGGGGTCGGGATTTGGAGTCAGGATTGGGGAAATCTGTTCCAGGTTTTGGGGTTGGATTTGGAGGATCCATTCCAGGTTTTGGGATTGGGATTTGGGGATCGTGCCAGGTTTGAGGTCAGATCCAGTTGGGAATTTTGGGGGATCCAGGCCGGGATTCGAGGGGTCCAGTGAGGATTTGGGGTCAGGATTTGGGGGATTGTGCCAGGATTTGAGGTCAGATCCAGTTGAGAATTTTGGGGGATCCAGGCCGGGATTTGGGGGGGTCCCGGCGAGGATTTGGGGTCGGTTCTGGGTCGGAATTTGGGGAATTTGGGCCAGGATTTGGGGTTGATTCCCAGCCGGAATTTTGGGGGATCCAGGCCGGGATTTGGGGGTCGATCCTGACCCAATCCAGCAAATCCAGGCCGGGATTTGGGGGTGGGCTCCAGTTCAGAACTCGGGGGATCCAGGCCGGGATTTGGGGGGTTCGTTCCAGCCCCGATCCATGGAATCCAGGCCGGGATTTGGGGCTTCGATCCTGACCCAGCTCCAGCCGATCCAGGCCGGGATTTGCTGGATCCGGACCGGGTTTTCTGTGCTGGGGGGGGGTCGGGGAAGGGGGGGGGGTCTCGACCCGGCCCCGATCCAGCGGATCCAGGCCGGGATTTGGGGGGGTCCCGCTCCCGCTTCGGCCCGGCCATGGCGGCCGAAAAACCCGGTACGGAGCGGGGGGGGGGGCGCGGACGGGATCGGGGGGTGAGGAGGGGTCCCCAAATTTAGGGGGGGGGTCCCCAAATTTAGGGAGGGGTGGGGGGGTGAAAAAGGGGAGGGGGGAGGGGGATGCGTGTGAACCCCTCCCCCCCAAAAAATTCTAAAAATAACTCAGTGGGGGGGGGGGAGGGGTGACACAAAAATGGGAAAAAGGGGGGAGGGGGAGGATTTTATTTTGGGGGGGGGAGGGGGTCTCAGAGCTGACCCCCGCCCCCTCCTCTTTTTTTTTTTTTTTTTCCCCCTCCCCTCCCCTCCCCCACCCCCCCAGGAGGGCCGGACGGGGCTCCCCACGCCTCCCCCCCCCCTTACGGCCCCCCCGCCCCTCCCCCAGGCCCCATTTTGGGGGGGGGAGGGGGGGGTCTCGGGGGGGCCTCCACTTTACCCCGGGGGGGCCTCGGCAGCTCCACTTTGCCCCGGGGGGGGTTGGGGGGGGGCTTCGCTTTCCTCGGGGGTGGGGGTGGGGGAGGGGTGGGGGGAGGGGCGGGGGCGGCCACGTTGCCCCGGGGGCTCGCGGGGGCTGCCGGGGGTGGGGGAGGGGCGTTCCCGCACGCGGCCACGCTGCCCCGCCCCCCCCCGCACGCCGCCCCCCCGCAACCCTACGGGGGAGGAGGGGGAGGGGCAGTGGGGGGAGGGGCAGTGGGGGGAGGGGTCGGGACCCCCCCCCTGCCCTACGCCGCCCCTCCCCCACCCCCGTTCGCGCTGCAGCTGCAGCCCGGAGCCGCCTACGTGCCCGTGTACCCCGTGAGTGGGCGGGGCTTGGGGGTGGGCGGGGCCGTGGGGGGCGGGGCTTGAAGGGGTGGGGTCAGGGGAGGCGGGGTTTGGGTGGGGGAGGGGCGGTGTGGGGGATTTAGGGGTGGGGGAGGGGAGGGTGTGGTTGAGGGGGCGTGGCAATGAGAGGGGTGGGGGTTGGGTGTGGCTGAAATGGGGCGTGGTTTGTTGGGGTGGGCGTGGTTTGGGAAAAGGGGGCGTGGCTTGGGGGGCTCAAGTTGAGCTGCTTTTTGGGGTCAAAGCAGGGAGGTTTGGGAGGGGTCATTTTTGGGGTTTTGGGGGGTTCATTTTGGGGGGAATTCTGTGGTTTCGGGGTTAATTTTGGGGGGTCATTTTGGGAGGCGTCGTTTTGGGGGAAATTCTGGAAGTTTGAGGGTCGTTTCGGGGTTTGGGGCGGTCACTTTGGGGTTTTGGGGGGGTCGTTTTTGGGGTCTTGGGGGAGTCATTTTGGGGCTCATTTTGGGGGTAATTTCGGAAGTTTGAGGGTCGTTTTGGAGGAGCCATTTTGAGGTTTTGGGGGCTCATTTTGGGGTTTGGGGGTTAATTTTGGGAGTCATTTTTGGGTCTTGGGGGGTCATTTTGGAGTTTTGAGAGGGTCATTTTTGGGTCTTGGGGGGCTCATTTTGGGGCTCATTTTGGGGGTAATGTTGTGGTTTAGGGGTTAATTTTTGGGGGTCATTTTGGGGTTTTGGGAGTTAAGTTTTGGGGGTTTGGGTGGGATCATTTTGGGGTTTTGAGGGGGTCATTTTGGGGCTCATTTTGGGGTTTTGGGTGGGGTCATTTTGGGGTCTCGGGGGGCTCATTTTTGGGTCTTGGACAGCTCATTTTGGGGCTCATTTTGGGGCTCATTTTGGGGCTCATTTTGGGGTTTCGGGTGGGATCATTCTATAGTTTTGGGGGGCTCATTTTGGGGTTTTGGGGGCTCCTTTTGGGGCTCATTTCCCAATTTCGGGCACCAATTTCAGGAACCATCATTAATTTCCAACAGAGCCCCATCCCCCACTAACCCCCCCCCCCTTTTCCCCTCCCCCCTCTCCAGGCTTTCAGCTCCGCCCCCCCCGGCCCCGCCCCCGGGCCTTTACCAGGCCCCGCCCCCGGGGGGGCTCCTTTGGGACCCCCCCTGGGCCCCCCCCTGGGGCTGGGGGTCCCCGAGGGGCACCGGGGGTCCCCCCCCCACGATTATTTGCCCATCGCCGTCCTCACAACCCTCTGCTGCTTCTGGCCCACGGGGGTCGTGGCCATCGTCAAAGCCGTGCAGGTCTGGGGGGGCGGGAAAATTGGGGGGGGGGTTTGGGGAATTTTGGGGAGTTTTTGAGGATTTTTTGGGATTTTTTTGGGAATTTTTGGGGATTTTTTGGGATTTTGTTGGGATTTTTTGAGGATTTTTTTGGGATTTTTGGGGATTTTTTGGGAATTTTGGGGGATTTTTTGGGATTTTTTTGGGATTTTTTGGGGATTTTTTGAGGATTTTTTGGGATTTTTTGAGGATTTTTTGGGGATTTTTTGGGATTTTTTTGGGAATTTTTGGGGATTTTTGGGGGAATTTTTTGGGGAATTTTTGGGGATTTTTTGAGGATTTTTTTGGGATTTTTGGGATTTTTTTGGGGATTATTTAGGATTTTTTGGGGATTTTTTTGGATTTTTGGGGGAATTTTGGGGGAATTTTGGGGATTTTTTGGGGACTTTTTGGGGGAGGTTTTGGGCGGGATATTTTGGGGAATTTTTGGGATTTTTTGGGGGAGGTTTTGAGGTGATTTTGGGCGGGGTTTGGGGAAGGTTTTGAAGCGATTTCGGTGCCAATTTTGGAGAATTTTGAACAGATCCTCTGGGGCGGATTCGATGCGGTTTTGGGGGATTTTGGGTGGGATTTGGGTGGGATTTTGGGGTTCAGGAGCAGACGCTTACCCCAACATCCCCCAAACTGACCCCAAACCCCCCCAAACTGACCCCAAACCCACTCAAACTGACCCAAACCCCCCAAACTGACCCCAAGCCCCCCCAAACCCCCCCAAGCTGACCCCAAACCCCCGAAACCCTCCCAAACTGACCCCAAACTGACCCCAAACCCCCCCAAACTGACCCCACACACCCCAACTGACCCCAACCCCCTCCAAACTGACCCCTAACTGACCCCTAACCCCCCAAAACTGACCCCAAACCCCCCCAAACCCCCCCAAACTGACCCCAAACCCCCCAAACTGACCCCAAACTGACCCCACACCCCCCCAGGTGACGCCAAACCCCCCCAAACTGACCCCAAGCCCCCCCAAACTGACCCCAAGCCCCCCCTAGCTGACCCCAAACCTCCCAAAGTGACCTTAAGCCCCCCCAACTGACCCCACACCTCCCCAAACTGACCCCACACCCCCCAAGCTGACCCCACACCCCCCAAACCCCCCCAAACTGACCCCAAGCTGACCCCAAGCCCCCCCAAGCTGACCCCAAACCCCCCCAAAGCCCCCCAAGCCCCCCCAAGCTGACCCCAGGCCCCCCCGCCCCCCAGGTGAGGGCGGCCGTGGCCCGGGGCGACATCGCCTCGGCCGAGATCGCCTCGAGGGAGGCGCGGAACTTCTCCTTCATCAGCCTGGCCGTGGGCATCGCCGCCATCGTGCTCTGCACCATCCTCACCGTGGTCATCATCATCGCCGCCCAGCACCACGACAACGACTGGGACCCCTGAGGGACCCCTCCCCAAAAAAAAAAACAAAAAAAACAACCCCCCCAGGGCATCCCAGAATGAGCCCCGCCCCCCCCCCCCCCCCCCGGGGGTGATGGTGGGGGGGGGGGGGAAATGGAGGAGCGTCGCCGTTGCCATGGTGATGGGGGGGGTTTTTTGGGGGGGGGGGATGGGGGGGTTTGGTGTTGCCGTGGTGATGGGGCTGGGGTTTCTATGGTGACGGTCGGCATCCCATAATAAGGGGGGCAAAGGGAGCATCAAGGTTGCCGTGGCAACGGGGCCGAAATCGCAGGGTTGGGGTCTCTATGGTGACGGCGAACATCCCATAATGAGGGGGGCTGAGGGAGCTTTGGGGTTGCCGTGGCAACGGGGCCGAAATCACGCAGCCGGCGTTGCCATGGTGACGGCCAGCATCCCATAATAAGGGCGCTGATGAGCAGCTGGGTTGCCACGGCAACGGGGACAAAAAAATCAGACGCTATGGCGACGGCCGCCATCCCATAATAAGGGGGCCCGATGAGCGTCAGCGTTGCCGTGGCAACGGGGCCGAAATCGCACGGTTGGGGTTTCTATGGTGACGGCCGGCATCCCATAATAAGGGGACAGAGGGAGCATCAGCGTTGCCATGGCAACGGGCTCGAAATGAGAGGACCAGCGTTGCCATGGCAACTCTCGGCATCCCATAATAACCACGGCATCGTCGCCATGGCGACGCTCAGCATCCCACGGCCGCCGTTGCCATGGCGACGCCCCCCTGTGGTTGCCATGGCAACGCCTAAACACCCCCCCGCCCCTCCCCCCCCAGGCTCTCCCAGGATGCTTTGCGGCCGCGCCTCATTTGCATGCCAAGCCCTGCCCCCCTTTGCTGTGCCCCGCCCCCTTTGTCGGATCAATAAATCTCTATATTGATATGGGGGGGAGGGGCGCTCGTTATGCTAATGAGGGGCGGGGTCGCTGAGGGAGGGGCGGGGCCTCGGGGTCTCCATGGAAACGCTGTCCCCACCCCCCCCCCCATAATTAAGCATTTGCTGTTAATGAGGCTCTTTATGAACAGGGCGGGGCTTAATGATAGGCCACGCCTGCTCATTAAATACACGCCCCCTAATTAGCATGAACAAGCCCCACCCACAAAGGGATCCATTCCCACACCCCTTAATGAACCCACCCTCATTAACAAAGTCTCATTAATGAGATCACCCCCCTTAATTAATCCCGGAAAAGACCCTTACAAGAAATGCAAACAAACCTATAATTAACATTAAACCAACCCCTCATTAACGAGGCCCATCCCACATCTTTCCACCCCGAGCTCATTAACATATCGTTAATGAACTCCCCTTAACCACTCCCCCCTTTTTTAATTAACAGCGGAAGAGACTGTGTTAAAGTGTTTGAAGAAACACTAAGAAATCTATAATTAACATTAAACTAATGAGGTCCATCCCAATCTTTAAATCCCAAGCTCATTAACGCTCCCTCATTAACCACGCCACACTTTTTAATTAACACCGGAAGAAACCCATAGAATAAACACCAAAAAATCCATAATTAACATTAAACCAATGACCCACTCCCAAACCTATAACTAACAATAAATCCCTCATTAACACCTCATTAATGAACTCCCCTTAACGAGACCCCCCCAAAATCAACTCCAGAAGAAATTCATAGAATAAACACCAAAAAACCCATAATTAACATTAAACCAATAAAATGCTAACAAACCTATAATTAACATTAATCTCTCGTTAATGAGGCCCATCCCATCCCCAATATTTTAACCCCAAGCTCATTAACGCTCCCTCATTAACCGCACCACCCTTTTTAATTAACACAGGAAGATACCCTTTAAAATAAACACAAAGAAAACTATAATTAACATTAAACCAACGAAAAGCTAATAAATCTATAATTAACATTAAACCAATGACCCACAACCAAACCCGTAATTAACGTTAAACCAACGAAACGTTCCCAAACCCATAACTAACAACAAACCCCTCATTAACGCCTCATTAATGAACTCCCCTTAACGAGACCCCCCCAAAATCAACTCCAGAAGAAACCCATAGAATAAACACCAAAAAACCCATAATTAACATTAAAGCAATGACCCACTCCCAAACCCGTAATTAACATTAAACCAACGAAAAGCTAATAAACCTATAACTAACATTAAACCAATGACCCACTGCCAAACCCACAACTAACAACAAACCCCTCATTAACGACGCCCAGCCCCGCCCACCCTAATTAACCCCCCAGCACTAATGACTCACGCGAAGAGGCGGCCCAGCCTCCGCGCCAGCCGCGCGTCCCTGGCCCGGACGAGCCCCCGCACCCTGCGGAGCTCCCTGCGGGCGCCGGCGTGCCCGGGCTGGGCCCTGAGCACGGCCACCAAATCGGCCGCCGCCGCCTCCAGGTCCCTCATGGCCGCCTGGGCCAGCGCGCGCCGGTAGCGGGCCTCCAGGTGCTGCGGCCGCAGGGCCAGCGCCTTGCCCGCGTTGGTGGCCGCGGCCGCGGGCAGCCCCAGGCGCAGCTGCGCCGCCGCCAGCCCCGCGTGCAGCTCGGCTTTGAGGGCGGCCGCCTCGGGGGGCAGCGGCGGCGGCCCCGCGGCAGCGATGGCCGCTCGGAGCGTCCGGGCGTAGGCGCGGGCCGGCGGCGCTGGCCAGCCCCTGGGCCAGCAGGGCCGCGGCCCGGGCGTGGCCGGCGGTCACCGAGCGCCAGCGGCCGGCCCGGGGCGCCTCCCAAAACGGCGGCGGGGGCGTGAAGCGGACCCAGGCTGACGTCCAGCACGGCTCCGGCCGCCGCCGAGGGCCGCAGCAGCGCCCGCTGCCGCCCGCCATCGACTCCAGCGCCGCGTCCAGGGCGCAGGCCCAGGGGCCCTCGGCCGAGCCCAGGCGGACGCCGGCCCAGCGGCCACAGGCGGCCGCGGGGCTCACGGGGCCCCAGGGCGAGCGGCCGGAGCCGCGAGCGGCCACCAGCACGCGGCAGCGCGAGCCCGGCCCGGGCCGAGCCACGCCCCGGCCGCTGCGGACAACGAGCTTGGCCCAGGCCCCGTCCGGGCTCGGCCGCCAGCGCTCGCGGCCTTCCTCGGCCTCATCATCCTCATCCGCACAGGGCTCCGCCCCCCAGGCCTCAAGCTCCGCCCCCCAGGCTTCAAGCTCCGCCTCCCAGTCCTCAGGCTCCGCCCCCCAGGCCTCAGGGTCCTCCCATTCCGGCGCCCTAAGCCACGCCTCCTCCCGCGACCAATCCCAGGGGTCTGGCGCCTCATTGGCTGCGGCCGGCGAAGCTGCGAGGTCATTGGTGGGGTCCTCAGGGGGCGGGGCCTGGGTGGGTGGGGCGGGGCGGGCGCTGTCCTGATTGGCTGCGGATTGGGGTGCTGTATCCTGATTGGTTGGCGTTTGTGGCGCCGCATCCTGATTGGCTGGGACTCGTGCTGTGTCCTGATTGGTTGGCGCTTGTGGTGCCGCATCCTCATTGGTTGGGGCTTGTAGTGCTGCGCCCTGATTGGTTGCCGGTGTTGCTACGTTCTCATTGGCCAGGGATTTGTGTCCTGCGTCCTCATTGGTCGGGGTTTTCTGTGCTCTGTCCTCATTGGCTGGCTCTGACCCTTCGCTGTCATTGGTCACCTCCTGAAGCGCTGCCTCCTCATTGGCTGAGCTGCCCCTTCCCTTCTCCTGATTGGCTGAGCCCTCCAGCGGAGCGCCCCCATTGGCTGCCTCTGTTTCCTCATCTCGCTGCTGATTGGCAGGAGCTTCCGTGGCGTCTGTTCCCTCATTGGCTGCTCCTGGAGCCACTTCCCCATTGGCCAACGCAGCTTCTTCCATCTCTCCCTCAGCCAATTGCGATCCTCCTATGAAAAACGGGCGTGGCTTCACCCTGAAGGCGTGGCTTCACCCTGGGGGCGTGGTCTGACCCCATGGGGGCGTGGCCTTGCTGAGGGCTCCCCCCCCTTTTACCTCCCCCCCACCCTCCCATTACGTCACTTCCGGCAACGCCACCGCCGGCGCGCGGTTGCCATGGAGACGCCGCCCCCCCACCCTTTCTCCCCCGGTTCCCGCGGGGCTCCCGGCGTCTCCTACCGGCTGCGGGGGCTCCCGGGGTCCTTTCCCGGCTCCAGGGGCTCCCGGGGTCCTTTACCGGCTCCGGGGGCTCCCGGGGTCCTTTACCGGCTCCGGGGGCTCCCGGGATCCTTTACCGGCTCCAGGGGCTCCCGGCGTCTCCTACCGGCTGCGGGGGCTCCCGGGGTCCTTTACCGGCTGCGGGGGCTCCCGGGGTCCTTTACCGGCTCCGGGGGCTCCCGGGGTCCTTTCCCGGCTCCGGGGGCTCCCGGGGTCCTTTGCCGGCTCCCGGTGCTGCCGGTGCGGGCCGGGCCCCGCGGCGGGGCCGAGCCGGGGCGGGCGCTGCGCTCCCGGAGGCGCCGCTGCCCCTTTAAAACCCCTGAGGGGGAGCTCCGTGAGGGGAACCCGGAAGTCGCGCTGTGCGCAGGCGCAGAGAGGCGGGCGGGAAAGCGGCGCGCTGCCATTGGCCCGCGCGGGGGAAAAGCGGGCGGTGATTGGCTGCGCGGGGGAAGGGGGCGGAGCTGAAGCGGCGTGAGGGAGGGAAGATGGCGGCGGCGGCGGCGGTACCGGGATTGTTGGGGCTGCTCGAAGCGGGGCCGTTCCGAGCCCGGGATTTGCTGGGGGTCGGGGACTGGGGCGAGGCCGCGGCCCGGGGAGGGGCCCGGGGGGGTGGGGGAGGGCGGGGGGGACCCTCAGAGTGAGGAGGGGGCGATTTCATGTAGAAAAAGGGGCGGTGCCTGTGTGTGACGTAATTCCGGGGCGTGGCTTGTGACGGGGCGTGGTCTGAAGGGCGTGGCTTGCATAATTTATGCAGAAAAGGCGGGGCTTAGCGGCTGTGGTTTATTGGGGTGGGATATGCATTTATGGGCGTGGTTCCCGTTTGGCCACGCCCCCTTTTATGCAGATTTCTTCCTCCTTGGTTTTTTAATTTTTTGGGGATTTTTTTGAATTTTTCAGGGAATTTTTTTGAATTTTTTGAGGATTTTTTTAAAATTTTGTTTCGCGATTTTTCAGGAGTTTTTGATCGGATTTTTAAAATTTTTGAGGAATTTCTGAGAAGTTTTACTGCGAGTTTTCTTGGAATAATTTCGGGAATTTCTTCAGGAATCTTTTCAGGATTTTTTAGGATCTTTTTGGGGATAATTCGGATGAAATCTTTTTGTGGAATTTTTTAAAAACTCCCAGCAGATTCTTAACCGTTTTTGTGTCTTTTCCCCTCATTTCCCAACCTCCCCTCAAACTCAACCCAACCCTAAAAAAAATAAAAGCCAAGACCAACAACTTTAATTCCATTTTTGGGGGGGTCCCAGAGCCCCCTCCCCAACCCCTGATGGGGAGGGGATTTTGTGGAAGATTTTGGGTTGAATTTTGGGGTTTTTTGGGTGAATTTTGGACGTTTTTGGGCGGATTTGGGGCGATTCAAACGCTCAGGAGCCACAGGAAGAAAGCAGCAGCCACCAGGAGGAAAACGGAGTCCAAGGAGCCCGGGGGGGGGTCCCCGACCCCTCCTGCGCCCCCAAAAACCCCCCTGGGTCAGTGGGGGAGGGGTCCCAGGGGGTCCCGGGGGTTTTTGGGGAGGAATTTGGGGGTTTTGGGACTCACCTGAGGCGGGGGGAGGGGCGGGGAAGGGAAAGGCCCCGAAGCCGAAGGAGACGTGGAAGGCGCTGGGGGGGCCCTGGGGGGGCACCTGGGGGGAGGTTTTTTGGAGATTTTTGGGGACTTTTGGGAATTTTTGGGGATTTTGGGGATTTTTTGGAGAGGTTTTGGTGGGCTTTGGGGATTTTTGGGAAGGTTTTGGGGTTTTTTGGGGTTTTTCCGGGGTTTTTTAGGGATTTTTCGGGCTTTTTTGGGGATTTTTGAGAATTTTGGGGAGGTTTTCGGGGTTTTTTGGGGATTTTTGGAGGAGTTTTGGGGGTTTTTTGGGGCTTTTTTGCAGATTTTTGGGGCGTTTTGGGAGATTTTGGGGATGTTTTGGGCAATCTTGGTGGTTTTTTTGGGATTTTTGGAGTTTTTGGGGAATTTTGGAGATTTTTGGGTTTTTTGCGAATTTTTAGAGGGGTTTTGGGGATTTTGGGGGGTTTTTTGGGGATTTTTGGGGGGATTTGGGGATTTTTGGGGAGTTTTGGGGGATTTTGGGGGGGGTTGGGGGATTTTGGGGGAGTTTTGGGAATTCTGGGGAGTTTTTGGGGATTTTGGGGACTTTCAGGGGATTTCTGGGAATTTTGGGGGGTTTTTAGGGGGGTTTTAGGAATTTTGAGGATTTTTTGGGGGATTTTGGGGGAGTTTTAGGAGTTTTTTTGAGGGGGGGTCTCTCACCTCGTGGCTTTCGGGCTCCGGCCGCTGCCCCCGGGGGCGGGGAGGGGTCTCTGCTCTGGGTGGGGGAGGGGAGGGGGGAGGGAGGGGCTTCGTGACCCCCGACCCCCCCCAAAGACCCCCCCAAAATCCCTTCCTGGGGGTCCCAAACCCCTCCTAAATCCCCCCAAACCCTCCCTGGGGGTCTCAGCCCCCCAAAACCTCCCCAGACCCCTCCTTAGGGGTCCCAGCCCCTCCCTGGGGGTCCCCAGGCCCCCCCCAGGCCCCTTTTTAGGGGTCCCAGCCCCCCCAAACCCTCCCAAAACCCCTCCCTGGGGGTCTCAGCCCCCAACCCCCCCCCCAAACCCCTCTTTAGGGGTCCCAGCCCCTCCCCAAGGGTTCCAAACCCTCCTAAATCCCCCCAAACCCCTCCCCGGGGGTCCCAAATCTCCCCCCGGGGGTCCCAGCCCCCCAAACCGGGGGTCGTGGCTCCTCTCTGGGGGTCCCAGCCCCCCAAACCCCCCCAAATCCCCCCCAGACCCCCAAACCGGGGGTCCCAGCCCCCCAAATCTCCCCCAGCCCCATTCCCGGGGGTCCCAGCCCCATTCCCAGGGGTCCCAGCCCCCCAAATCTCCCCCAGCCCCCATTCCCGGGGGTTCCAACCCCCCAAATCCCCCAAACCCCATTCCTGGGGGTCCCAGCCCCCCAAATCTCCCCCAGCCCCATTCCCGGGGGTCCCAGCCCCATTCCCGGGGGTCCCAGCCCCCCAGCCCCATTCCCAGGGGTCCCAGCCCCCCAAATCCCCCCCAGCCCCATTCCCGGGGGTCCCAGTTCCATTTCCAGGGGTCCCAGCCCCCCAAATCCCCCCTAGCCCCATTCCTGGGGGTCCCAGCCCCATTCCTGGGGGTCCCAGCCCCATTTCCAGAGTCCCAGCCCCCCAAATCTCCCCCGCCCCATTCCGAGGGTCCCAGCCTCTCCCTGCTGATCCCAGCCCACAAAATCCCCCCAAATCCCCCAAATCTCCCCAAAACCCCAACAGGGGTCCCAGCCTCCAATCCCCCAAACCCCAAACCAGGGGTCCCAGCCCCCCAAATGCCCCCCAAACCCCATTCCTGGGGGTCCCAGCCCCTCACGGGGGTCCCAGCCCCCATTTCCAGGGGTCCCAGCCCCATTCCCAACCCCCCCCCCCCCCCCCCCCTCCCCGGGGGTCCCAAACCCCACTCCCGGGGGTCCCAGCCCCCCAAATCCTCCCCAAATCCCCCATTCCCGGGGGTCCCAGCCCCATTTCCAGGGGTCCCAGCTCCCCAAACCCCCCAAACCGGGGGTCCCAGCCCCCCAAACCCCTCACCAGGAGTCCCAGCCCCACTCCCGGGGGTCCCAGCCCCCCAGATCCCCCCCAGCCCCTCACCGGGGGTCCCTGTGGGCGCTGCCCCGGCCGTACAGAGGCACCAGCCTCTCCCTGCTGATCCCAGCCCCACACACGGAGCACTGGGGCCGCCTCTGCAGCCACTGCAGGGTGGGGGGAGAGACCCTGGAACCCCCCCAGAGACCCCCAAAAAAAACCCCAAATCCCCACCAAAAAAAACCCCACAAAAAAACCCACAAAAACACCCGAAAAATCCCCAAAAAAAACCCCCAAATCCTCCCAAAAAAACACCCCAAATCTTCCCCAAGACCCCCAAAAAAACCCACAAAGAACCCCCAAACAAACCCCAAATGCCCCCCAAAAAAAACCCACAAAAAAAACCCCAAAGACCCCCCCAAAAGCACCAAAAAAATCCCCAAAAAAACACCCCAAAGATCTCGAAAGACCCCCCGAAAAAAACCCCAAAGGACCCCCAAAGATCCCCAAAGAAACCCCCGAAGATCCTCCAAGAAAAACCCCAAAAAAACCCCAAAGACCCCCCAAAAAACTCACAAAAAAGACCCACAAAAAAACCCCAAATCCCCCCATGAACGCCCCTCAAAACCCCCCCAAGAAAACCCAAAGACCCCCAAAAAAAGTCCCAAAAAAGCCCCCCAAAAAAAAGTCCAAACCCTCCTAAAGAGCCCCAAAAAAAATGCTCTAAGACCTCCGAAAAAAACTCTAAAAAACCCCCAAAGAAAACCCCCCAAAAAACCCTAAACACCCCCCAAAAAAAACCCCTTAAATCCCCCCCAAAAAACTGCAAAAAAACCCCAAAACCCCCCCAGAACCCCCCTCAAACCCCCCTCAAACCCCCCGCCCACCCCGATGGGGGCTCAGGGTGGGGGTCCCGCACCTGGGGGGGGTTTGGGGGTCTCTGGGGAGGTTTTGGGGGTCCCTGGGGGGATTTTGGGGTCCCTGGGGGGATTTTGGGGGTCCTTGGGGGGATTTTGGGGTCCCTGGGGGGGGTTTGGGTCCCTTGGGGGGATTTGGGGGTCCCTGGGGGATTTGGGGGCCCTGGGGGGTTTTGGGGGTCCCTGGGGATTTGGGGTCCCTGGGGGGATTTGGGGGTCCTGGGGGGATTTTGGTCCTGGGGGATTTTGGGGGTCCTGGGGATTTTGGGGGTCCCTGGGGGATTTGGGGGTCCTTGGGGGGGTTTTGGGGGTCTCTGGGGGGATTTTGGGGTCCCTGGGGGGTTTGGGGGTCCCTGGGGGGATTTTGGGGGTCCCTGGGGGGGGTCAGGGGTCACTCACCTGGTGCAGACAGGGCCAGCTGGAAAAAGAGGGGGAGGGGGCAAAATCAGCACCCCCCAGAGACCCCCCAGAAACCCCAGACCCCAAAAATCCCCCCCAAAACACCCCTAAGACCCCCTTAAAGACCCCTAGGCCCTCCTAAAATTCCCTATAGCCCCCCAAAACCACCCGGAGACCCCTCAGGGCCCACCAGGACACCCTAAAGCCCCCCCAAAACACCCCTAAGACCCCCCTAAAGCCCCCCAGACCCCCCCAAAGCCCCCTAAAACCCCCTAAAGCCCCTCAGACCCCCCCCATATCCCCCTGTAGCCCCGCTCCTCCCAGCCCCGCCCTCCCCGCCCGCCGCCCCTCACCAATAGAGGTGCCCGCAGCGGCCGATCACGGGCTCGCGGGCGGGCTCCAGGCAGATGTTACAGGCGAAGGCCCCGCCATTGCCGCCATTGCCGCCGCCGCCGCGGCTTCTCCCCTCAGGGCCGCCGGCCGCCGCCATCTTCCGCTTCCCCTCACGCCTCGCCCTCCGCTCCCATTGGCGGAGCAGCCTGCCAATCAATACGAAGCGCTGCTATTGGTGGAGAGCAGCGAGGATCCGCCCTTTGCGCTGCGCTATTGGCTGGCGAGTTAGCGCTTCTTATTGGTTAACGCCACGCCGGGCGCTGATTGGCTGCATAGCTTTGACAGACAGGAAGCTTAACCAATCAGCGCCCAGCACGCGGGGCGGGACAACATGGCCGCCGCGTTACCATGCCGACGCTCCCATTTCCCGCCCTCTTTTCTCCGTTACCACGGCAACCGCTGAGGGGCGCGGCGCTGATTGGCCGCACCCGCTGTCAATCAGTGACGCCACTTCCGGCGCCGGGACGGGCCCGCGCCGCCGCCGCAGCCGCCGCCCCTCCCGGTACCGGCGGGGCCTGAGGGGAACCGGGAGGGTCCTGAGGGGTCCCGAGGGGTCCCGGGGGGTTCTGGGGGGGTCCCGGAGGCCTCGGAGGAGGAGCCGCGGCTTCCCCCGGAGCCCCGGGGATGCTCCGGTTGCCGCCGCCCACGGGGGCCCCGCCCGGTTGGGCCCGGCCGAGCCCTGAGGGGGGGAAAGAAAAAGGCGGGGCCCGGGTGGGGCTTTTGGGGAAAAAAAGCTTCCCCCTGAGGGGGTGGAAAAAAGAAAAAAACAAACAAAAAAAAAATTTGGGGTGAAAATCGAGGGGTTTGAGGGGGTGGGGGAGGGGGGATTTGGGGTGTGAGGGGGAATTTGGGGAGGTGGGAGGGAATTTGAGGGGTCCCCGGGGGGGGATTTTGGGGATTCTGAGGGGATTTTGGGGGTCCTGAGGGGATTTTGGGGGGTCCTGAGGGGATTTTGGGGGTCCTGAGGAGATTTTGGGGGGTCCTGAGGGGATTTTGGGGGTCCTGAGGGGATTTTGGGGGTTCTGAGGGGATTTGGGGGTCCCTGAGGGGATTTTGGGGGTCCTGAGGGGATTTGGGGGGTCTTGAGGGGATTTTGGGGGTTCTGAGGGGATTTGGGGGGTCTTGAGGAGGTTTGGGAGGTCCCTGAGGGGATTTTGGGGGTCCCTGAGGGGTTTGGGGTCCTGAGGGGATTTTGGGGTGTCCTGAGGGGATTTTGGGGTCCCTGAGGGGATTTGGGGGTCCCAGGGGGATTTGGGGGGTCCTGAGGGGATTTTGGGGGTCTTGAGGGGATTTTGGGGTCCTGAGGGGATTTTGGGGGTTCTTGAGGGGATTTTGGGGGTCCCTGAGGGGATTTTGGGGTCCTGAGGGGATTTTGGGGGGTCCTGAGGGGATTTGGGGGTCCCTAGGGGAGGTTTGGGGGTTCTGAGGGGATTTTGGGGGTCTCGAGGGGATTTTGGGGGTCTTGAGGGGATTTTGGGGGGTCCTGAGGGTTTGGGGAGTTGCGGGGGGGGGTTGGGGATTTTGGGTGGATTTGGGGGGTCCTGAGGGGATTTTGGGGGTTCTGAGGGGATTTTGGGGGGGGGGTTGGGGGTTTTAAGGGAATTTTGGGGGTCCCAAGGAATGTTTGAGGGTCCTGAGGGGATTTTGGGGATCCCAGGGGGGTTTTTTTGGGCTCCCTGGCCCCCGCTGCCATCCAGGTTCCATAAAGGGAACACGGATGGATTTGGGGTTTTTTGGGGTGAATTTGGGGGCTTTTGGGATGGATTTGGGGTTTTTTTGGGGGATGAATTTGTGGATTTTCGGGGTGGATTTGGGGATTTTTAGGGTTTTTGGGGTGAATTTGGGGATTTTTGGCTCCCTGACTCCATTTCTGGCCCCCTTTAGCCAGGATGGAGGTGTCGGTGCGGGATGGATTTGGGGTTTTTTGGGGTGAATTTGCAGTTTTTGGGGTGAATTTTGGGTTTAGGGGGGTTTTTGGGGTGTGTTTATTGTTTTTTGGGGTGAATTTTTGTGTTTTCGGTGTGAATTTGTGGTTTTTTTGGCTCCCTGACCCCCTTTTCCCCCCCTTTAGCCACGATGGAGGTGTCAGTGGGGGATGAATTTGGGGTTTTTCAGGGCTGAATTTGAGGATTTTTGGGGTTTTTTTGGGATGGCTTTACGGTTTTTAGGGATAAATTTGTGGTTTCTTGGGGTGAATTTAGGGTTTTTTGGGATGTTTTAGGGTTTTTAGGGATGAATTTGGGGTTTTTTGGGGTGAATTTGTCATTTTTTGGTGGAGATTTGGGGTTTCTTGGGGTGCATTTATGGTTTTTTGGGGCAAATTTGGGGTTTTTTGGGGTGAATTTGGGGTTTCTTGGGGTGAATTTGTGGTTTTTGGGGTTTTTTGGGGTGATTTTTTGTGTTTTCGGGGTGAATTTGGGGGTTTTGGGGCTCCCTGACCCCCTTTCCCCCGCTTTAGGCAGGATGGAGGTGTCGCTGGGGGATGAATTTGGGGTTTTTTGGGCTGAATTTGGGGTTTTGGGGGGTTTTTAGGGATGAATTTGGGGTTTTTTGGGGTGAATTTTCAGTTTTCGGGGTGAATTTGTGGTTTTTTTGGCTCCCTGACCCCCTTTTTCCCCATTTAGGCAGGATGGAGGTGTCGGTGGGGGATGGATGTGTGGTTATTCAGGGATAAATTTCAGGTTTTGGGGGGTTTGTCTGGGGTGAGTTTATGTTTTTTAGGGATGAATTTATGGTTTTTTGGGGTGAATTTTTGTGTTTTCGGGGTGAATTTGTGGTTTTTTTGGCTCCCTGACCCCCTTTCCCCCCCTTCAGGCAGGATGGAGGTGTCGGTGGGGACGGCGGCGCTGGCGCTGGCGCTGCTGCTGCTGCCGCTGCTCTACGAGCGCTGCGGCTCCTTCCGCTTCTTCTGCAAGATGGGCTTCTACAACGGCTGGATCCTGCTGCTGGCGCTGGTGGCCATCCCCCTGTGCGCCCTGAGGGGCAGGGATGTCGAGAACATGAAGTGAGGGGGGGTTTTGGGGCGGTTTTGGGGAGATTTGAGGTGGTTTTGGGGCTGGATCCTGCTGCTGGCGCTGGTGGCCATCCCCCTGTGCGCCCTGAGGGGCAGGGACGTCAAAAACATGAAGTGAGAGGGGGTTTGGGAAGGTTTGGGGGGATTTGGGGAGGTTGTGGGATGGTTTTGGGGACATTTGGGGGGATTTGTGGAGATTTGGGGTGGTTTTGGGGCTGGTGGCCATCCCCCTGTGCGCCCTGAGGGGCAGGGACGTCGAGAACATGAAGTGAGAGGGGGTTTTGGGGTGGTTTTGGGGAGATTTGAGGTGGTTTTGGGGCTGGATCCTGCTGCTGGCGCTGGTGGCCATCCCCCTGTGCGCCCTGAGGGGCAGGGACGTCGAGAACATGAAGTGAGGGGGGATTTTGGGGTGGTTTTGGGGGGATTTGGGGTGGTTTTGGGGCTCGTGGCCATCCCCCTGTGCGCCCTGAGGGGCAGGGATGTCGAGAACATGAAGTGAGGGGGGGTTTTGGGGTGGTTTTGGGGAGATTTGGGGTGGTTTTGGGGCTGGATCCTGCTGCTGGCGCTGGTGACCATCCCCCTGTGCGCCCTGAGGGGCAGGGACGTCGAGAACATGAAGTGAGAGGGGTCCTCGAGGTGGTTTTGGGGGGATTTGGGGTGGTTTTGGGGCTCGTGGCCATCCCCCTGTGCGCCCTGAGGGGCAGGGACGTCGAGAACATGAAGTGAGGGGGGGTTTTGGGGGGATTTGGGGTGGTTTTGGGGAGATTTGGGGCTGGTGGCCATCCCCCTGTGCGCCCTGAGGGGCCGGGACGTCGAGAACACGAAGTGAGAGGGGATTTTGGGGGGGCTTGGGGTGGTTTTGGGGAGATTTGGGGGGATTTGGGGTGGTTTTGGGGCTGGATCCTGCTGCTGGCCCTGGTGGCCATCCCCCTGTGCGCCCTGAGGAGCCGTGATGTCGAGAACATGAAGTGAGAGGGGATTTTGGGGAGGTTTGGGGTGGTTTTGGGGTGGTTTTGGGGAAATCTGGGGTTGCTGGCCATCCCCCTGTGCGCCCTGTGGGGCAGAGACATTGAGAACATGAAGTGAGAAGGGGTTTTGGGGTGATTTGGGGTGGTTTTGGGGAGATCTGGGGTGGTTTTGGGGAGATTTGGGGTGGTTTTGGGGCTCGTGGCCATCCCCCTGTGTGCCCTGAGGGGCTGCAACGTTGAGAACATGAAGTGAGGGGGGATTTTGGGGTGGTTTTGGGGAGATTTGGGGTGGTTATGGGGTTTTGAGGCAGGTTGGGGTGTTTTTGGGGCAGCTTTGGGGCGGTTATGGGGTACTATGGGTTCGCTATGGGGCAGAGTTGGGGCAGGTTTGGGTGGTTATGGGGGGGTTTTGGGGCAGGTTTGGGTGGTTATGGGGGGGTTTTGGGGCAGGTTTGGGTGGTTTTGGGGCAGATTTGGGGCGGTTATGGGGCACTGTGGGTTCGCTATGGGGCTGAGCCCCACGTCTGCCCCACAGGATCATCCGGGGGCTGATGCAGCACGTGAAGCGCCTCTACGGGATCCGCATGGTGGTCAGGGGGGCGCAGCACTTCCCCCCACGGCAGCCCTACGTGGTGGTCAGCAACCACCAGAGCTCGCTGGACCTGCTGGGTATGGGGCTGCCCCACACATTGACCCACAAGTAACCCCTGAGTGACCCATAACTGACCCTCGGCCCGCCCCACACTGCCCCGACCCCACAGAGTGACCAACCACAGCCCTATGTTGTGGTTAGCAACCACCAGAGCTCGCTGGACCTGCTGGGTATGGGGCAGCCCCACACATTGACCCATAACTGACCCACAAGTGACCCTCAGCCCACCTCACAGAGCCCTGACCCCGTAGAGTCACCCACAGAGTGACCAGTCCCAGCCCTACGTGGTGGTCAGCAACCACCAGAGCTCGCTGGACCTGCTGCATATGGGGCTGCCCCACACATTGACCCACAACTGACCCCTGAGTGACCCTTGGCCCGCCCCACAGAGCCCCGACCCCACAGAGTGACCCACAGGCTGCCCCATAGCGCGACTCACGGCCAGACCCATGGCCTGACCCAGAACCTTTGGTGCCGTAACCCCATGGAGGCGCTTCCCAGCCCCATAACCCCCCCAGCCCCACAAGCCCTGTGCTCCACATGTGCCCCACAGACCCCAAACGTGCCCCACACATGCCCCACACACCCCACACGTGCCCCATAACCCCGCAGGGATGATGGAGGTGCTCCCGGACCGCTGCGTGCCCATTGCCAAGCGGGAGCTGCTCTACACGGGCACTTATGGGGCAGTTCTAGAACACCCTAAACGTGCCCCACACACCCCACACGTGCCCCACACACCCCATACGTGCCCCACACGCCCCATAAGTGCCCCATAACCCCGCAGGGATGATGGAGGTGCTCCCGGACCGCTGCGTTCCCATTGCCAAGTGGGAGCTGCTCTACACGGGCACTTATGGGGCGGCCGTAGGGTGGTTATAGGGCACCCCACGTGCCCCACACGTGCCCCACATGCCCCACACGTGCCCCACAGGGATGATGGAGGTGCTCCCGGACCGCTGCGTGCCCATTGCCAAGCGGGAGCTGCTCTACATGGGCGCCGTGGGCGTCGCCTGCTGGCTCGGGGGCATCATCTTCATCGACCGCAAGCGCACGCACGACGCCATCAGCGTCATGGCCGAGGCCGCCCACACCATGCTCAGCCAGGACGTGAGTGGGGCGGCCGTGGGGCAGCTATGGGGCAGCCCCAGGGCGGTTATGGGGCTAGCAGGAGTGGGGAGGTCACTCCAGGGCAGCACCTTTGGTTGGACCCCACAAGGATGTGCTGGTTTTGTTCGGGCCCTGGGGCAGCCCCAGGGCGGCTGTGGGGCAGCTATGGGGCAGCTGTGGGGCGGCCCTGGGGCGGTTATGGGGCTGGCAGGAGCGGGGAGGTCACTCCGGGGCCGCACCTTTGGTCGGACCCCACAGGGATGTGGGGCGGCCACAGGGATGTGCTGGTTTTGTTTGGGCCGTGGGGCAGCTGTAGGGCAGCTATGGGGCGGTTATGGGGCGGCTATGGGGCTGGCAGGAGCAGGGAGGTCAGTCTGGGGCTGCATATGTGGTTGGAGCCCGCAGGGTTGTGGGGCAGCCCCACTCACAGCGTGGGGGTCCCTGCTGGTTTTGTTCGGCCCATGGGGCGGCCGTGGGGCAGCTATGGGGTGGCTATGGGGTGGCTATGGGGCAGTTATGGGGCTGGCAGGAGCAGGGAGGTCACTCCCGGGCCACACATGGGGTTAGACCCCACAGGGACATGGGGCAGCCCCACTCACAGCGTGGAGGTGCCCTGCTGGTTTTGTTCGGGCCGTGGGGCAGCCGTGGGGCTCGCTGTGGGGCTGCCCCATAGCCGGCCGTGCCCCACAGGTGCGGGTGTGGGTGTTCCCCGAGGGCACCAGGAACCACAGCGGCTCCATGCTGCCCTTCAAGCGCGGCGCCTTCCACCTCGCCGTGCAGGCCCAGGTATGTGGGGCGGCTGTGGGGCAGTTATGGGGCGGCTATGGGGCAGGACAGCCCTCCCTGACCCCCATCCCGCCCCACAGGTCCCCGTGGTCCCCATCGTCATCTCGTCCTACCAGCACTTCTACAGCAAACGGGAGCGCAGGTTCACGGCCGGTGAGTGGGGCGGACTTGTGGGGCTGGGGGGGGATGTGTGGGGCTGGGGGGGACGTGTGGGGCTGGGAGGGAAAGTGTGGGGCTGTGGGGTTCCTATGGAGCTGTGGGGTTCCTATGAGGCTGGCATCTTCATGTGGGGCTGGGGGACTTAAATGGGGCCACCTGGGGATGAGGAGTTGGTGTGCGGCTGGGAGGGAGATGTGGGGCTGAGAGATTCATGTGGGGCTGGGAAGGGACTTGTGGGGCTGGGAAGGGACTTGTGGGGCTGGAAGAGGACTTGTGGGGCTGGGAGGGAGGATTGATGCAAGGCTGGGACCTTCATGTGGGGCTGGGGGCTTTACATGAGGACGCCTGGGGCTGGGGGGTTCATGTTGGGGTGGGGAGGGAGATGTGGGGCTGGGAAGCGACTTGTAGGGCTGGGGAAGGACTTATGGGGCTGGGGAGGGGCTTCATATGGGGCTGAGACCTTCATGTGGGGCTGGGAGATTCACACAAGGCTGGGATCGGGGGCTTTCCATGAGGACACCTGGGGCTGGGGAGGGAGATGTGGGGCTGGGAGCAGCCGTGGGGCAGCCCCCGACCCGCGGCCCCCCCAGGGCAGTGCGTGATCCAGGTGCTGCCGCCGCTGCCCACGCGGGGCCTGGGCCCGGCCGACGTCCCCGCGCTGACCGAGCGCGTGCGCGGCGCCATGCTGGACGCCTTCGAGGCGCTGTCGGCCGAGCTGCGCCCCACGGGCACCCCCAGTGACCCACGGAGCGACCCACGGAGCGACCCACGGAGCCCCACGGGCACCCCCAGTGACCCACGGAGCCCCACGGGCACCCCCAGTGACCCACGGAGCGACCCACGGAGCCCCACGGGCACCCCCAGTGACCCACGGAGCGACCCACGGAGCCCCACAGGCACCCTGAGTGACCCACGGAGCCCCACGGGCACCCCCAGTGACCCACAGAGCCCCACGGCAAGTGAGAGTGACCCACGGAGCCCCACGGGCACCCCCAGTGACCCACAGAGCGACCCACGGAGCCCCACAGGCACCCTGAGTGACCCACGGAGCCCCACGGGCACCCCCAGTGACCCACAGAGCCCCACGGCAAGCAAGAGTGACCCACAGAGTGACCCACGGCAAGCTATGGCCACCCAGAGTGACCCACGGAGCCCCATGGCCACCCAGAGTGACCCATGGCAAGCCACGACCAGCCGGAGTGATCTCCAGAGTGACCCACAGAGCCCCACGGAGCCCTGGAGTGACCCCCAGCGTGACCCACAGCATTCCACGGTGCCCCACGGGGGGAGCCCGCAGTGACCCCCGGCTCTGCAGCCCCACGGGGGGAGCCGGCAGTGGGGCAGGAGCTGAGCCACGAGTGGGGCACGGACTGACCCCTAAGTGGGGACAAACTGAGCCACGAGTGGGGCACGGACTGACCCCTAACTGGGGCCTGGACTGACCCTCGAGTGGGGCACGGACTGACCCCCAAGTCGGACACGGTTTGACCCCCAAGTGGGGCCTGGAGCGACCCCCAAGTCCAACATGGAGCAGCTCCGAGTGGGTCCGGAATTTTCCACGAGTGGGGCACGGACTGACCCCTCCATGGGGCAGGGACTGACCCCCAAGTGAGGCCACCACTGACCCCTCAGTGGGGCAGGGACTGACCCCCAAGTGAGGCCACCACTGACCCCTCGGTGGGGCAGGGACTGACCCCCAAGTGAGGCCACCACTGACCCCTCGGTGGGGCAGGGACTGACCCCCAAGTTGGACACGGTTTGACCCCTAAGTGAGGCCACAATCAACCCCCAAGTGGGGCCCGGACTGACCCCCAAGTGGGGCCTGGACTGACCCCCAAGTGAGGCCACAATCGACCCCCAAGTGGGGCCCGGAGTGCCCCATAGCGGGACCCCCCCAGGGCCTGACCCACGGCCAGGGCGTGGTCAGGGCGTGGCCGGGGCGTGGCCGGTGCTGATTGGCTGCTGCAGCCAAGCCCCGCCCCCTCCGAGGCTGTGTATTTATTTTTGGGGGGGGGAGGATTTTGCCAAATTTCCCTCCTGGGCCCTGCTCGGGGCCCCCCCAGCTTTTAATAAACCCCCCCCAAAAAAAATTCCTCCTTTTTTCCCCCAAAATTGTGTGGGGTGTGACGTCATGGGGGTGGGGATGACGTCATTTGTGGAGTGACGTCATCGGGGGGATTTGGGAATTTTTGGGGGGGGTCCTGGGGGTCTCGGGGATGGGGATTGGGATAAATTCCTCCTTTTCCCACCAGATTTCACCCGAATCCCACTTTTCCCACCCAAATTTGGGGCTCTGGGGTTTCCCTTTCCACAAACCCCACCCAATTCACCGAAATATCCGAATTTTTGGGCTCCGATGTGGAAATTTGGGCATTTTCTGAGCGCTCCCCCGGGGTGGATTTTAAGGCAAATCCCAGGGATTTGGGGATTTTTCTGGCTCCTCTCTTGGAGCATCCCTGGGTTCGGGAGGGACCTGGGGCTGTCCCGGGTGGGTTTGGGGTGAAAATCGGGAAATTTTCTCACCCTAAAAAAATCCCCTCTTTTACCTCATTCCCAAACCTCACAAAGCAGCAAAAACCCTTCAAAACCCAGGAAAATCGGGAACTTTTCTTACCTTAAAAAAATGCCTATTTTATCTCATTTCCAAACCTCACAAAGGCACCAAAAACTCGGCAAAATCGGGAACCAAATGCTTTTCTCACCCTAAAAAATCCCTAAAATGAAATCCCTATTTTACCCCATTCCCAAACCCCACAAAGGCACCAAAAACCCTTTTAAAGCCTGGGAAAATCGGGAACTTTTCTCACCCTAAATAATCCCTTTTTTACCCCATTCCCAAACCCTCAAAGGAGCCAAAAACCCTTTTAAAACTCGGGAAAATCGGGAACTAAATGCATTTCTCACCCTGAAAAAATCCCTTTTTACCCCATTCCCAAACCCCAAAGGCCAAAAACCCTTTAAAACCGGGAAAATCGGGAACAAATGCATTTCTCACCCTGAAAAAATAAATCCGTATTCTACCCCATTACCAAATCCCACAAAGGAGCCAAAAACCCGGGAAAATCAGAAACTTTTCTCACCCTAAAAAATCCCTATTTTACGCCATTCCCAAACCCTCCAAGGAGCCAAAAACCCTTTTCAAAACCCGGGAAAAACAAACCGAGAGAATCAAAGGCGACGAAAAAAAAAAAAGCGAAAAAAAACCCCGCCGCGAATTCTGAAAAAACACAAAAACCACCACAAAAAAAACCCCCAAAAACCAAAACCTTACCACCAAATTTTTTTTTTTTTTTTTTTTTCCTTTTTTCACTTTTCCTTTTTCTACCTCCCCTACAAACCCCACACATCCCCAACCCCTTTCTGGCCGCTCCCGGAGCTCAGCAGGGCTGCCCTGGGTAGGACCAGAGCGGCAGCGGAGCCCCGGTGCCGCCGCCGGTGCCGCCGCCGGTTCCGCCCCCGGTTCCGCCGTGGGTGCGCTGGTGCCGCTTGTGGTGCGAGCTGCGGCTGAAGCTCTTCCCGCACACCCCGCACGCGTACGGCTTCTCCCCGGTGTGGATGCGCCGGTGCTGGGTCAGCGTGGATTTATCCGTGAAGCTCTTGCCGCACTCGGAGCACGCGTACGGCTTCTCCCCGGTGTGGATGCGCCGGTGCCGGATCAGGTTGGAGCTCACGTTGAAACGCTTCCCGCAGTGGCCGCAGGCGTACGGCTTCTCGCCCGTGTGGATCCGCAGGTGCTTCACCAGGTCCGAGCTCTGGCTGAAGCTCTGCCAACACTCCCCGCACGTGTTGGGGATGCCCAGCGACGCCGCTTTGCTCTCGCTTTCGCCTCCTCCACCACCGGGGCTCCCCCGGCGCCGCCGCCGCTGTTTCCCCGCCGGCATCGCCGCTCCGGGAGCCGCCGGAGCTTTGGGAGGGCGGCTGAAGCTTTTCCCGCAGTCCACGCATTTGTAGGGTCGCTGCTCCGGGGGTCCCGGTGGGGTCACGGCTCGGCCGCAGTCCCGGCAGCTCGCGGCCGGTCCGGCGTGGGCTCGGCGGTGCCGGAGCAGATGCGAGCTCAGCCCGAAGCTCTTGCCGCACTCGAGGCAGGTGAGAGGGCGATGGGCAGCGCCCGGAGCCCGCTGGGCATCGCCGTGGTCCCGGTGGTCATCGCCGTGGTCCTGCTGGGCAGCGCCGGGAGCCCGCTGGGCATCGCTGTGGTCCCGGTGGTCATCGCTGGGGTCCTGCTGGTCATCGGCGTGCTCCGCTTGGCCACCGCCAGCATTGACGCGTTGGCCATCGCCCTGGCTGACCCACTGGCCGTGATCCCGCTGGCCATCGCCCTGGCTGACCCACTGGCCGTGATCCCGCTGGCCACCGCCGTGGGTGACCCTCTGGCCACCCGCGCGCTCCCGCTGACCACCGCCGTGGTCACTCCTGCGCCCGGCCCCGCCGTGGCCCCGCCGGTGCTCGGCCAGAGCCGCGCTGCGGGCGAAGCTTTTGCCGCACTCCACGCAGATATTGGGGTGCTCCGCGCCCCCCGCCCGCTGCCGCACCGCCACCGTCTCCTTCCTCTTCCTCCCCCCGCGCCCCCGCGGCCCCTCCGCCCCCTCCGGGGGTCCCTCCGAGCGCCCCCCGCCCCGAGCCCCCCTCCCCGCCTCCCCCCCCGAGCCCCCCGAGCCCCGGCAGCGCTTCGGCGACATCGCCGCCCCCCACCCACCCACCCCCCCCGGGACCCCTCGGTGGCGATCGCGACGCTCTCTGGGCTCGTCCCCGACCGTCCCCTTCCCTCCCCCAGACCCAAAACGCCGAATTCTGGGCGGGGGTCGCGACCCCCGGGGCTCCCCCCGCTCGCTCCGGGCGCTGTCGCCGCGGCCGCCCCGGACAATGGAGGAGGAGGAGGAGGAGGAGGAGGCGGCAGCGGCGCTGACCCAGGAAGTTCAACCCCCGGGGGCTGCTCGGAGGAAGGCGAAAAAAAAAAAAATGGGGAGGGGGGAGTGGGCGAAAAGACCCCCGGCCGCAGCCCCGCCTCGCCGCCCCCTCCCCACCGCCCCCCATCGCCATCCCCCCCATCGCCTTCCTCCCACCCCGCGCCCCTCAAATCCCTCCCCAGACCCCTCTGTGGGGTGCGGAGTGGGGGGGGGGACACGGCCCCGTTCCCCTCCCTTTTGTCGCCATCCCCCCCCCGCGACCCCAACCCTGAGTGGGGGGGATGGAAAGAGGGGGGGGTCCTGCGGGGTCACCTCGGTGTCCCCCTCCCCCTCCCCGAGCGCCGCTTTCACCTCCCGATGATTTCAGTGAGGGGTGGGGGGACACGAGGGGACCCTCCCGGAGCTGCAGACCCCCCCCTCCCCAAAAACCCCCAGCCCTGAATATTTTGGGGCGGGGGGCGGCACAGATCCCACGGCCAGCGAACATCGACGATCCTTTACTGCGCAGGGGAAGGGCGGGGGTCGCTCCGGGGGGGCTCTCCCAGCACCGGGATCACCCCCAGGGACATTTCGGGCTCACCCAAACCCCCCCCCTTCCCAAATTTCCCTCCCCCCACCACCTTTATCCCCCCCACCCCCCTCCCCCGTTAAAAGGCTCAGCCCCAAGGAGGGTCCCGACCCCCGGGGACCCCGCAGCTCCGGGATCGAGGAATTCCCGAGGGTCCGGGGGTCCCTCCGACCCCCCCCGGGCACGGAAATGTCCCCTCGAGTCCTTTCCCCTCCTGTCCCACCGGCTCCGGGGGGGTCCCGGTTCTCGATGGGTCCCGGTTTTGGAGGGCTCCCGGCTCCGGTTCCGGCACCTCCGGGCTCGCATCCAGAGGGGTCCCGGTACCGGAGGGGTCTCGGTACCGGAGGGGTCCCGGCTCTTCTCCCACCGGCTCTGGAGAGGTCCCGGTTTTGGAGAGCTGCCGGTTCCGGTTCCAGCACCTCCGGGCTCCTGGTTCCAGAGGGCTCCCGGTTCCAGAGGATTCCCGGTTTTGGAGAGATCCCGGTTCCGGAGGGGTCTTTGCTCCGGAGGGGTCCTGGTTCTGGAAAGGTTCCGGCTCCAGAGGGCTCCGAGCTCCGGAGGGGTTCCGGCTTTCCTCCCACTGCTCCCGGAGCTTTCCCGGTCCCGGCTCTGTCTCCAGAGGGCTCCCGGTTCTGGAAAGGTCCCGGCTTTCCTCCCGCAGCTCGCGGAGCTCTCCCGGTCCCGGTCCCGGCTCCAGAGGGCTCCCGGTTCTGGAAAGGTCCCGGTTCCGGAGCTCTCCCGGTCCCGGCTCTGTCTCCAGAGGGCTCCGGAGTGGTCCCGGGTTTCCTCCCACCGCTCCCGGAGCTCTCCCGGTGCCGCTCCCGGTCCCAGCTCTGTCTCCAGAGGGGTCCCGGTTCCGGAGGGCTCCCGGTTCTGGAAAGGTCCCGGCTCTGGAAGGGTCCCGGCTTTCCTCCCACCGCTCCTGGAGCTCTCCCGGTGCCGGCTCTAGCTCCGGAGGGGTCCCGGTTCCGGAGGGGTCCCGGTTCCGGGGCTCTCCCGGTCCTGGCTCTGTCTCCAGAGGGCTCCGAGCTCTGGAAGGGTCCCGGCTTTTCTCCCGTCGCTCCCGGAGCTCTCCCGGTGCCGGTCCCGGCTCCAGAGAGCTCCCGGCTCCAGAGGTCTCCCGGTTCTGGAAAGGTCCCGCTCCCGGAGCTCTCCCGGTGCCGGTGCCGGTGCCGGCCCTAGCCCAGGTGCACCCGCTGGTGCCGGATGAGCGCGGAGCTGCCCCCGAAGCCTTTCCCGCAGTCGCCGCAGGTGTAGGGCTTGTCCCCGGCGTGGCCCTCGGCCGAGCCCAGCCCGCAGCGGGGGCAACCGAGCCCGGGGGGCTCCTGGCCGTGGCCCCGCTGCTGCCGCCGCCGCCGCCGCAGCTCCGCGCTCTCCGGGAAGCTCCTCCCGCACCGCGAGCACGGGAACGGCTTCTTCTTCTTCTTCTTGCCCTCCCCTTCCTCCTCCTCCTCCTCCTCCTCCTGCCGCTGCTGCTCGTGGCCGCGCCGGTGCTTGAGGAAGGCCGAGCTGTAGCTGAAGCTCTTGCCGCACTCGCCACAGGTGTAGGGCCGCTCGCCCAGGTGCGTCCGCAGGTGCGCGCTGAGGTTGGAGCTGCGGCTGAAGCTCTTGCCGCACTCGCCGCAGCTGTAGGGCCGCTCGCCCGTGTGGACGCGCTGATGCACGGCCAGGTCCGAGCTCCAGCCGAAGCTCTTGCCGCACTTGCCGCAGCTGAAGGGCCGCTGGCCCGAGTGCAGCCGCTGGTGCTTGGCCAGCTCGGAGCCGTGGCCGAAGCCCTTGCCGCAGTGGCCACAGCGGTGCGGGCGCTCGCCCGAGTGCAGCCGCTGGTGCGCGTTGCGGTTGGAGCTGCGGGTGAAGCTCTTGCCGCAGTCCAGGCACTTGAAGGGTTTCTCGGGGGCCCGGGGGAAGCTCCGCTCGCAGCGCCCGCAGCTCCTCGGCCCCGCCCGGCCTCGCCCGCGGCGACCCCCGCGCCCCCCGCCCCGAGCGCCGCGGCCCGGGGGCAGCTCCGGGGGCAGCCGGGGGTCCCAGAGGGGCGGGCGGGGGTCGGCGAGCGACGGCAGGGCCGGGGGGGTCCCGTCCTCTTCGGCTGCCCGGCACAGGAGAGCGTCCAGCTCGGGGAGCTCCGCGGCTTCTTCCTCCTCCTCTTCCTCCTCCTCGCTCGCCGTCCCGTCGTCTGTTAGGGCGGCAAAAATTGGGGATGGAAAAGGGGGGAAAAAAAAAAAAAAAAGGGGGATTCGGGATATGGGGAGGGGTCGCGGCTCACCTGCGGGGGCCACCCTGAGGATTTGCCACTCCTTGGAGTCGTTGGGGTCCGGCACCCCCAGCTCCTCCTCGGGCTCCAGGCGGGACACGATGTTGGGTTTGGGAATGGGGAAATCTGCCCCCAAAAGCATTAAAAATAAATAAATTAAAATAAATTAAAAAAAAAAAAAAAAAAAAAAAAAAAGACAAAAATCGGGTTTATTCCGGCTCCATCGAGGCTTTCCGTGAAGATTTTAATTGAAAATCGCAGCGCGGCGGGGCCGGATTTTTTATCCCGGTTGGGGGTTTGTTTTTAGGGAAGGGGGGGGGATTATTTTAGGGGATTATTTCGGGGAGGGTGATTTTTTTTGGGGGGGGGGGATGATTTTTGGGGGCCCGACCCCCGCCTCACCCAGCAGCATCAGGGACTCGTAGTTCTCCTGCATGGTGCCGGCTCCGCCTCTCCCGAGCCCGGCGGCGCCTGCAAGAGACGGACACGGGGGGGGCTCGGGACCCCCGGAGGGTCCCCCCCGGTACCGGCGAAGCTCCGGGGGCCCGGGGCTGCCCCCGGCCGCTCGGGGAAGCTCCGCCCGGGAGCCGGATGGAGCCGCCGCCGCTGACCCAGGAAGTTCAGCCCCTGCCGGCGGCAGCGCCTCCTCCTCCTCCTCCTCCTCCTGTTCTCCATCTCCATCCTCATCCCGCTCTCCTCATCCTGCTGTTCTCCATCTCATCTTCATCTCGCTCTCCTCCTCCTCCTCCTATCCCCATCTTCATCCTCATCCCGCTCTCTTCATCCTCCTGTTCTCCATCTTCATCCTCATCCTCATCCCGCTCTCCTCCTCCTCCTCTTCTCCATCTCCATCCTCCTCCTACTCCTCCTGTTCCTCATCTTCATCCCCATCCTGCTCTCCTCCTTTCCTCTTTTTCTTTTCCATCTTCATCCCCATCCCTCTCAGCTCCTCCTCTTCCTCTTTTCCGTCTTCATCCTCAACCCTCACTCCTCATCCTCCTCTTCTCCATCTCCATCCTCATCCCACTCTCCTCCTCTTTTTTTTTTCCATCCCCATCCTGCTCTCCTCCTTTCCTCTTTTTCTTTTCCATCTTCATCCCCATCCTGCTCTCCTCCTTTCCTCTTTTTCTTTTCCATCTTCATCCCCATCCCTCTCAGCTCCTCCTCCTCTTCCTCTTTTCCGTCTTCATCCTCAACCCTCACTCCTCATCCTCCTCTTTTCCATCTCCATCCCCATCCCTCTCTCCTCCTTCTCCTCTTCCTTCCCTCCTTCATCCCCATCCTGTTCTTCCCTCCTCCCCCTCTCCCTCAGCCCTCGCTGGCAGCTCGAGGCTGGCTGGGCAGACTGGGAGCACTGGGAGCACTGGGAAGGGGCCCCGGCTCGGGCCCAGCCCCCGGGGCAGCCCCAGGGCAGCTCCAAGGCTCCGCCAGCCGGGATGGAACGTGGCAGGGGGAGCAGGGCAAGGGACCGGGCTGCCGGAGCCCAGGGGACACGAGGAGGAAAAATAACTCTTTAATCACAAGCACATCATGCTCAGAACAACAATTGCTACATTGTCAGTGTAAATACTGAGATAATCACACAGAGACATCTCATAGAATGCTCTGCCTTGGAAGGGACCCACAAGGATCGAGTCCAGCTTTTAAGGGAAGGGCCCCTGTGGGGTCAAACCCCAGCTTTGGCATCACTGGCAGCAGAGGCCAGACAAGGTCACGCTCCTGTGGAAGCACCTGAGTTACAGCTGTATCCATTATAGATACATATACGTCGATAAAAATCTACTATTTGTATAACAAATACAAGCGGAAAGTGCAAGAGAAACAGGAAGAGTTCTGGGATGGTTGTAGCAGGAGCAAGAAACCCTCAGGCACAGCCCAGGCAGCCACACATCGGCTTCCACATCATCTCCTCTTCCTGCAGCTTCGTCTCCAGGAGACCGGGAACCGAGGTGACCCCAGAGCAGGCACTGAGTGACCCCAGAGCGGGCACTGAGGTGAGCCCAGAGTGGGCACTGAGGTGCCCCTGAGAGAAAACACTGAGATATCCCTGAGAACAGGCACTGAGGTGACCCCAGAGCAGGCACTGAGTGACCCCAGAGCGGGCACTGAGTGACCCCAGAGCAGGCACTGAGTGACCCCAGAGTGGGCACTGAGTGACCCCAGAGCAGGCACTGAGGTGACCCCAGAGCAGGCACTGAGTGACCCCAGAGCAGGCACTGAGTGACCCCAGAGCGGGCACTGAGTGACCCCAGAGCAGGCACTGAGGTGCCCCTGAGGCTCAGAGCAAGGCAGACGCTGTGCCTGAGGAAGGACATCCCCGTGCTGGGGAAGAGGCGACGCTGTCACTGCCCAGCGTGGAGAAGGAGCTTTGTCCATGCCCTGTTAGAGCACAGTTTGGGCCCTGCTGCAGATAAAGGGCATTGGATTGGAGCAGAACGTGCTGCAGAATTTATTCCCAGCCAGGTACACGCAGTCAGCATTGCCCAGGACAGGAACCCTGCAAGGAGGAGCAGAGACAGCGCTGGCATCACAGCAGGACCCGTTGTGCCCCCGTGCCCCCCAGGCCCTGCCCGTGCCCCCCAGGCCCTGCCCGGCTCCCCGGGACTCACGAGGAGTTGAATTTGCTGCCGTACACCCACTGCAGCCCCTGGCCCCGTCTGCGCAGCCCGACCCAGTACCCGGTGATCCAGCTGAAGGTGAAGAGGAATTCCTGGGAAGGAGAGAGGAGCCGGCAGTGGGAGCTGCACCCCCGGCCCAGGAGCCCCCCAGGCTCCCCTCTGCCACCCCACAGCCCCCGCAGCCCCTCACTCACCATTTCCTCATCCTTGGGCATGGCCAGGGAGGCCCCGAGCTCGGAGCACCGAGCTTGACCCTGATCCCAGGTCCCCTGATCCCTTGAGAAGAAGTAGCAGAGCCCGCGGTACCCGACCCAGCCCTGGGGACAGGCCAGCAGCAGAGGAGTGTTGTGCACCACTGGAGTAACTGGTGTAACTGGAGCCTCTCTGTGTCCTCCCCCTGCAGAGGGAAGGGGAGAAGGTCCGAGGATTGCCCTGCACAGGCAGCAGGGACCCCGCTCTGCCCCGAGGGGCTGGGCCGAGGCAGCTGCCCCTCCCTTACCTGAGTGCACAGCCAAGGCCAGCCCCAAAGCCAGGGCCAGGAGCAGGAGCAGAACCAGCAGCAGCAGGGTGAGCAGGGGATGGGATCTGAAGCACGCACCTGGAGCAGGAAAGAGCCACTGGTGGCACTGGCCTGGGCTGGGGGCAGCCGGGGCTGTCGGGCCCTGCCCAGGCCAGAGCCTGGAACCAGCCCCAGCCCTGGCAGCGCCGTGCTCCTGGGCTGGCACTGAGCCCTCCCTGCAGGCCACAGCGCTGCCCTGCACTCACCCACAGATCCTCCGAGGGCTCTCTGCTGTTTATTCCTGGCTGCTGATGCATCCCGGGACTCCTCTGCCATCCCATCCCTGGGGCAGGGCTCACTCTGCTCCAACAGAGCAGCAGCTTCTCCCTGCCTGTGCCCAGCAGGGTCTGGCACCTGAGGCAGCTCTGTGCCCCTGGCTGCTGATCCAGCCCGGGCACCCAAAGCATCCTCGGGAATCTCAACGATGGCTTTGTCCTTTGCTGCTCTCGTTTCACACTCACACGTCAAATCTCTCAGCTTGTGCCCAGCAGGGTCTGGCCCCTGAGGCAGCTCTGTGTGCTGGGTTCCTGACCCATCCTCAGCACCCGGGGGCTTCTCTGCATCCTCATCGGGGGACAGAAATCCACTGTCCTGTCCTGGACTCTTTACAGACCTATCGCTGTCACTGCTCGACCCTTGCACCCCAGGGCTGTGTGCATCCCCCGCAGCCTGTGCATCCCTGGGGCAGAATTCTCCGGCCATATCTTCACTCGCTGCCCGCTCAGCAGCAGATCTTGCTCAGGACACAGCAGCACTGAGGGCACACCAACACCGAGCCGAGCTTCCCGGGCAGTTTCACCCCAGTGTCCGGGCACCCCGAGGAGCTCCCGATGCCAACTCAGCCGCTCCCGGCCCTGCGGCTGCCCAGGCTCAGCAAGGCGCTGCCGGCCCGCTCCTGCCCTGGCCCCGCTCCCCGGCCACGCTGCGGCAGCACCTGCGGACACAAGCGCAGCCTCCGGGAGCTCCGGGCCCGGCCCGGCCCCCGCAGCCCCGGCCCCCTCTGGCTCTGCAGCGCCTGCGGACGAGCTCCGGGCCGGGACAGGCGGGGACAGCGCCTGCGAGCTGCCGAGAGCCGGCCCGGGGCAGCTGCGGCTCGGCCTCAGCCTCCCGAGGGGCAAGAACCAGCAGCCCTGAGGGGCTCAGCATCGTCCCCTGCATCCCCTGCGCTGCCGGGCTGGAGCCCAGGGACACCGAGCGCTGCCAGCGCCGCTCCGGGACCCCGCTGGGAGCAGAGAGAGAGCGGAGCTGGGGCTGAAAGCGGAGCTGGGGCTGAAGAGGAGCTGGGGCTGAAGGCGGAGCCGGGGCTGAAGAGGAGCTGGGGCTGAAGGCGGAGCCGGGGCTGAAGAGGAGCTGGGGCTGAAGCGGAGCTGGGGCTGAAGAGGAGCTGGGGCTGAAGCGGAGCTGGGGCTGAAGCGGAGCTGGGGCTGAAGAGGAGCTGGGGCTGAAGCGGAGCTGGGGCTGAAAGCGGAGCTGGGGCTGAAGAGGAGCTGGGGCTGAAGCGGAGCTGGGGCTGAAGCGGAGCTGGGCTCGGTTCCACGGCTCCGCCCTGGGTGCGGGGAGAGTGGAAACCGCAGTATGTCCGCGAGCAGTGATCGCGGCTGTGAATGAATGAGTTTCTGCGTGTTTCGGGTTCGAGGGTCGCTAAAGCTCACCCCAGCGCTGCCCCGGGCACGGACATCCCCCCGGGCACCAGGGCCTCCCCTCCCGCTCCCGCACGGCCGGGAACAGCCCCGGCCCCGGCACAACGAACCCGCCAGAGCCCCCCGCCGCCCCCTCCGCCCGCAGCGAGCCCCGGCACAGCCGAGCCCGGCTTCCAACCTGCGCTGGGGCCGCCTCCGAGCTCCGAGCTCCGCCGCCGCCTCCCCGGGCTCCGGGCTCCGAGCTCCGAGCTGCCTCACCGGGCTCCGGGCTCCGAGCTCCGAGCTCCGAGCTGCCTCACCGGGCTCCGGGCTCCGAGCGCTGCCGCTCACGGGGCTGCACAGACGATCTGGTGACGGGCGGAGTCGGTCCCACACACTTAAGAACGATCGCCCAGGGTCCGGGAGAGAGAACTTCGACCCCGACCAACAGCGCGCAGAGGAGGAAGCGTTCGGGTGACGCAGCTTTGGGCGCGGGGCACCTGCCTTGGGTGTGTTCTGTGCCCCTGTGGTTATTTGGTGCATTTACCCATCTCGGCCCCACAGCCAGGACCTGTACGGAAAATCACCTTCTGGGTCCGCAGTGCTCACAAAGGAGACTGGAAATAAATGCTGTATGTGTAATGTTAAAGTAGCTTTGTTACTGGGATCGATACATATTAAAATACTGGTTTTCTGCGAATGCTGTATGTGCAATGCTAAAGTAGCTTTGTTATAAAGATGTGGCTTTGTAACAATAACTAATGCCTTTATTTCTGTCATTAACTGAAGTTAAGACATAATAATTGTGGGAATCCAGAGTGCAGAGAATATTCCTCTGCCTGTTTTAAAGAACTTGATCCCCCTGAACAATGCTGGTTTTGGCCTTTATCCATGGAGAAAGCTGCCTACACTCTGGGAAGAACTAAAATCTACACCAATGTGAACTAGATGGTAGAATGTTACGTAAGAATTCTTCACAGGGTGAAGAATTTAGAGGTTTTGGGTTTGTTTATGTAGTAAATAGGTAAATAGCGAGGTTTCCAAAATGGGGGATGTTTACATCATTTTAGACACCGTGCTCCTTCTCCAAGACCTCAATTTTCTGCAGTAGAAGTAGCTTAGTATGACTGGGTAGAATTTGCCACAGTTCCTGCCTGCGTTACAAGGTGATTTACTGGACATTGGTGGAAAAGTAAAAATATCTGTCGTTTCAAACTTCTATTGGGTAAAATGCCTTTAAAAGGGCTGCAGAATCTTGATACGAGGTCACTCGCACCTTTCTCTACTCTTCCTTGTTCCTTGTTCTTGTAACCTTGTAGCTGATAAGAACTCAATAAACAACTATCTGGGAGCAAATAAGGCTGAAGGTCCAGTTCGTCTCTTAAGGCTCCTGGCAATAACTCTGACGAATCTCCCCCACCCAGGGAGGTCTAATTAGGGCACAAACTCTGTCAACAGTGAAATAGCTGGTGTGATTATGCTTGTGGTAATTGAACTGTGCTTTCTTGGCTGACATCCAACCCGCGGGTGTTGAAGGCCCCTGCTACTGACATGCTGTAGTGGTTTTCGTTCCAAAATCCAAAATTACTTCCCTTTTTTTGCCTCTGTGAACTCGGAGAATATGCCTTTATCACAACAACAAAGCGACTTTTACATATAGCATCCATTTGCAGAAAGCCAGTATTATAACATGTATGTATCACAATTAGAAAGCGACTTTTACATTACACATACAGCATTTGCAGAAAGCCGATATTATAATATGTATCTATCACAATAACTGCTGTGCTCCTGGCTGAGTGCTAAATCCGTGAATTTTGCTTTATTATCTTTGCCCCCTGTTGTCATTCATTAAACGTTTAAATCCTGCCAGGAGAGTGAAGCTCGTTCTTCACAGAGGGAAGACAATCGGCTTCCAGGGCTGTGCACAAGGGCAAGAGGAGCTCGTGGGACAGCAGCAGCGCCTGGGAGGCCGCGCTGTTTGTGCTGAACTCGAGCGGAGCCCGCGGGAGCTTTGCCAAGGCACGGCAACCTCGTTGGCAGAGCGGGGAAATGAAGGGGAAAAGGGGGGAAAAGGGAGGCAGAAGGGAGGCAAAGGGCAGCAGAAAGGGATGTGTAAAAATCGAGGTTCACTCTCCTGTTAGGAATTAAAAGTTTAATAAAGGGCAATAAGGGACAAAGATAATAAAGCAAAGTTCACAGCGCTGGGTGCTTTGGTGCTCAGCCAAGAGCACACCTGCTACTTTGGAGACTCCCTTTCCACACACATCAGTCTAGTGCATGTTCTAAATCAATTACACATATTGAAACTTTTTCCAAGAACTGTTTAGCGTGGCTCCTCCGTGGATCCGCCTTTTTAGAGCGTGTGCGTTCCTTAGCTGTGGTTTCAGTTCGTGTCTATTGTGCCCTCCAGAGTGAACTTTGCTCCATGGTTTCTGCAGATGGTCGGTGCTGATCGTTGGCGTGTCAGTACCAGGGGGCCCCAACACACGCTGACAGCTCACAAGCAGAGCTATTTCACTATTATGTCGGAGTTTTAGGTTAAATGACAGAAATAAAAGCATTAGCTATTGTTAAAAACCTACATCCTCGTAACAAAGTTACATTATACATATAGCATCTTATTTGTAATAAAGCTACTTTTACACACGGCATCTATTTGTAACAAAGCCACTATTATAATGTCTGTTATAAAAGCTACTTTAACATCACTCATTTTAACATTTGCAGAAAGCAAATATTATAGCATCTGTGTATCACAAAGGCCCGGGTGAGATGAAATATTTTTAGTGCTGTAAGGTTCCTCCAGACCAGATGAAGCCTGCAGACATCGATCCTCTCCCAGGGCACAGGAGAGGGAAAGGTGAAGGCGCGTGAAGAAAACACCACAGAGACACCAAAGTCAGTGAGGAAGGAAGAGCTGAAACGCCCAGAGAGGGGAAAGAGGAGATGCTTCAAACCTAGGAGCTGAAATTCCTTTGTAAGGCTGTGCTGATGGACTGTGATACATCAGAGTGCCCCTGAAATTTCATGAAATCGGGGGGATGGGCTTTTGTTCAAACTGCAACCGTGAGCACAAACACCTGTGCTGGAACAAACAAATGCTGAAGTGGCTGTGATGTGGTGAGGAGCTGGAACAGAGAGAGATGAAAGCGATGAAGACCCTCGCCCCCGGGGAAGAAGAAGACCTCTGTTCCCAGAGATGAAGCTGCTCCCAGAGACAGGTGAAGAGAACCTTGGCTTCTGAGCAGCTCATCCTCACCAATGGCACCCCTTAGCCCCAGGAGCCCTCGGAAGCAGCTGTGGGGAGAGCTGTGAGCCGGGGGCAGGGACTTGGACGTGCGAGCACAGAACCATCCCGGGCGGCTGCCTGCTGTGGCACTGAAGCCTCGAGAGACTGCTTCTTGTGGAGATGTGTCCATGGCATGAGCGACAGAGACTCCTGTCCCTCAGTGAACATAAAATTCACTAAGTTTTGTGCCTGCTCTCCTTTTCCTTCTAGTGCTTACCTCACAAAAAGGACATCAGGGAGGTAATGCATAATTTGACCTAAAACCACTACAGCAAGCATAACTATATCAGATATTTCACTAATTATGTCTTAACTTCAGTTAAAGACAGAAATAAAGGCATTTGTTATTGTTACAAAGCCACATCTTTATAACAAAGCTACTTTAGCATTGTACATACAGCATTTGCAGAAAAGCAGTATTTTAATATGTATCGATCCCAGTAACAAAGCTACTTTAACATTACACATACAGCATTTATTTCCAGTCTCCTTTGTGAGCACTGCGGACCCAGAAGGTGATTTTCCGTACAGGTCCTGGCTGTGGGGCCGAGATGGGTAAATGCACCAAATAACCACAGGGGCACAGAACACACCCAAGGCAGGTGCCCCGCGCCCAAAGCTGCGTCACCCGAACGCTTCCTCCTCTGCGCGCTGTTGGTCGGGGTCGAAGTTCTCTCTCCCGGACCCTGGGCGATCGTACTTAAGTGTGTGGGACCGACTCCGCCCGTCACCAGATCGTCTGTGCAGCCCCGTGAGCGGCAGCGCTCGGAGCCCGGAGCCCGGTGAGGCAGCTCGGAGCTCGGAGCCCGGAGCCCGGGGAGGCGGCGGCGGAGCTCGGAGCTCGGAGGCGGCCCCAGCGCAGGTTGGAAGCCGGGCTCGGCTGTGCCGGGGCTCGCTGCGGGCGGAGGGGGCGGCGGGGGGCTCTGGCGGGGTCGTTGTGCCGGGGCCGGGGCTGTTCCCGGCCGTGCGGGAGCGGGAGGGGAGGCCCTGGTGCCCGGGGGGATGTCCGTGCCCGGGGCAGCGCTGGGGTGAGCTTTAGCGACCCTCGAACCCGAAACACGCAGAAACTCATTCATTCACAGCCGCGATCACTGCTCGCGGACATACTGCGGTTTCCACTCTCCCCGCACCCAGGGCGGAGCCGTGGAACCGAGCCCAGCTCCGCTTCAGCCCCAGCTCCGCTTCAGCCCCAGCTCCTCTTCAGCCCCAGCTCCGCTTTCAGCCCCAGCTCCGCCTTCAGCCCCAGCTCCGCTTCAGCCCCAGCTCCGCTTCAGCCCCAGCTCCGCTTCAGCCCCAGCTCCTCTTCAGCCCCAGCTCCGCTTTCAGCCCCAGCTCCGCTTTCAGCCCCAGCTCCGCTTTCAGCCCCAGCTCCGCTCTCTCTCTGCTCCCAGCGGGGTCCCGGAGCGGCGCTGGCAGCGCTCGGTGTCCCTGGGCTCCAGCCCGGCAGCGCAGGGGATGCAGGGGACGATGCTGAGCCCCTCAGGGCTGCTGGTTCTTGCCCCTCGGGAGGCTGAGGCCGAGCCGCAGCTGCCCCGGGCCGGCTCTCGGCAGCTCGCAGGCGCTGTCCCCGCCTGTCCCGGCCCGGAGCTCGTCCGCAGGCGCTGCAGAGCCAGAGGGGGCCGGGGCTGCGGGGGCCGGGCCGGGCCCGGAGCTCCCGGAGGCTGCGCTTGTGTCCGCAGGTGCTGCCGCAGCGTGGCCGGGGAGCGGGGCCAGGGCAGGAGCGGGCCGGCAGCGCCTTGCTGAGCCTGGGCAGCCGCAGGGCCGGGAGCGGCTGAGTTGGCATCGGGAGCTCCTCGGGGTGCCCGGACACTGGGGTGAAACTGCCCGGGAAGCTGAGCTCGGTGTTGGTGTGCCCTCAGTGCTGCTGTGTCCTGAGCAAGATCTGCTGCTGAGCGGGCAGCGAGTGAAGATATGGCCGGAGAATTCTGCCCCAGGGATGCACGGATTGCGGGGGATGCACACAGCCCTGGGGCACAAGGGCCTGTTTCTTGGAAGCCGAGCAGTGACAGAAGAAGGTCTTTAAGCATTCAAAGCCAGGACAGTGGATTTCAGTCCCAGGATGGGGATGCACAGAAGCCCCTGGGTGCTGAGGATGGGTCAGGAACCCAGCACACAGAGCTGCCTCAGGGGCCAGACCCTGCTGGGCACAAGCTGAGAGATTTGACGTGTGAGTGTGAAACGAGAGCAGCAAAGGACAAAGCCATCGTTGAGATTCCCGAGGATGCCCTGGGTGCCCGGGCTGGATCAGCAGCCAGGGGCACAGAGCTGCCTCAGGTGCCAGACCCTGCTGGGCACAGGCAGGGAGAAGCTGCTGCTCTGTTGGAGCAGAGTGAGCCCTGCCCCAGGGATGGGATGGCAGAGGAGTCCCGGGATGCATCAGCAGCCAGGAATAAACAGCAGAGAGCCCTCGGAGGATCTGTGGGTGAGTGCAGGGCAGCGCTGTGGCCTGCAGGGAGGGCTCAGTGCCAGCCCAGGAGCACGGCGCTGGCAGGGCTGGGGCTGGTTCCAGGCTCTGGCCTGGGCAGGGCCCGACAGCCCCGGCTGCCCCCAGCCCAGGCCAGTGCCACCAGTGGCTCTTTCCTGCTCCAGGTGCGTGCTTCAGATCCCATCCCCTGCTCACCCTGCTGCTGCTGGTTCTGCTCCTGCTCCTGGCCCTGGCTTTGGGGCTGGCCTTGGCTGTGCACTCAGGTAAGGGAGGGGCAGCTGCCTCGGCGCAGCCCCTCGGGGCAGAGCGGGGTCCCTGCTGCCTGTGCAGGGCAATCCTCGCACCTTCTCCCCTTCCCTCTGCAGGGGGAGGACACAGAGACACCCCAGTTGTTCCTGGGGCTCCGCTGCTGCTGGCCTGTCCCCAGGGCTGGGTCGGGTACCGCGGGCGCTGCTACTTCCTCTCGAGGGATCAGGGGACCTGGGATCAGGGTCAGGCTCGGTGCTCCGAGCTCGGGGCCTCCCTGGCCGTGCTCAAGGATGAGGAAATGGTGAGTGAGGGGCTGCGGGGGCTGTGGGGTGGCAGAGGGGAGCCTGGGGGGCTCCTGGGCCGGGGGTGCAGCTCCCACTGCTGGCTCCTCTCTCCTTCCCAGGAATTCCTCTTCAGACTCAGCTGCAACACCGAGTACTGGGTCGGGCTGCGCAGACGGGGCCAGGGGCTGCAGTGGGTGGACGGCAGCAGCTTCAACTCCTCGTGAGTCCCGGGGAGCCGGGCAGGGCCTGGGGGGCACGGGCAGGGCCTGGGGGGCACGGGCAGGGCCTGGGGGCACGGGGGCACAACGGGTCCTGCTGTGATGCCAGCGCTGTCTCTGCTCCTCCTTGCAGGGTTCCTGTCCTGGGCAATGCTGACTGCGTGTACCTGGCTGGGAATAAATTGAGCAGCACGTTCTGCTCCAATCCAATGCCCTTTATCTGCAGCAGGGCCCAAACTGTGCTGTAACAGGGCATGGACAAAGCTCCTTCTCCACGCTGGGCAGTGACAGCTGCGGCCCCAGCGCAGGTTGGAAGCCGGGCTCGGCTCTGCCGGGGCTCGCTGCGGGCGGAGGGGGCGGCGGGGGGCTCTGGCGGGTTCGTTGTGCCGGGGCCGGGGCTGTTCCCGGCCGTGCGGGAGCGGGAGGGGAGGCCCTGGTGCCCGGGGGGATGTCCGTGCCCGGGGCAGGGCTGGGATGCGCTGTAGCGACCCTCGAACCCGAAACACGCAGAAATCCATAGAAACCCGCTGCACCCAGACAGAGCTGCCTCAGGTGCCAGACCCTGCTGGGCACAGGCAGGGAGAAGCTGCTGCTCTGTTGGAGCAGAGTGAGCCCTGCCCCAGGGATGGGATGGCAGAGGAGTCCCGGGATGCATCAGCAGCCAGGAATAAACAGGAAAGAGCCGGTGGAGGATTTGTGGGTGAGTGCAGGGCCAGAGAATGCGCATTTTTGGCTGGGGTTTTAGTTTTTATTATCACGGGCAGAGGGCACTTAGGGCGATGGTTTCTGCAGACGCTAATTGCTGATTGTTGGCAAGTGTCGTGGTTTAGCATAGTTTGGGTTTTCAGTTAAAGAAGGCTCCATCTGCCAGGGAGTGATGTTTTGCCGAGAGGTGCTTACAGCTTCCTCTAGACCCGACAGAAGCAATCCACCGGCCAGGCTGAATATTGGCAACTTTTTAAAGCCACTTAGAGAGCTGGACACTCCTCTGTGATCCACATGTAAAAAGGAACAAACCCCGGCAGAGCTCCCGCGCTTCCAGCTTTCGGACAGCGAACTCGGGGGCCCGTGGCACGGCCCAGCGGGGCCGGGCTGGGTCCTGCTCGCTGCTGCCCGCCCGGGGCGGCCTCGGAGCGCATTGGGCGAGATCGCAGCCGCTTCTGCTCGCCGGACACCGGGCACAGCCCCCTCAGTGCGGGCCGGGCCGGCCGGGACACAGCAACCCCGGAGCCGCAGAGTTCTGCTCCATCCATCCCCAGCCCTGCTCCATCCCCAGCCCTGCTCCATCCATCCCCTGCCCTGCTCCATCCATCCCCAGCCCTGCTCCATCCCCAGCCCTGCTCCATCCATCCCCTGCCCTGCTCCATCCATCCCCAGCCCTGCTCCATCCATCCCCAGCCCTGCTCCATCCATCCCTGCCCTGCTCCATCCCATCCCTGCCCGCCATCATCCCCTGCCTGCTCATCCATCCCAGCCCTGCTCCATCCATCCCAGCCCTGCTCCATCCATCCTAGCCCTGCTCCATCCATCCCCCAGCCCTGCTCCATCCATCCCCCAGCCCTGCTCCATCATTCCTGCCCTGCTCCATCCATCCCCGCCCTGCTCCATCCATCCCCAGCCCTGCCTCCATCCATCCCTGCCCTGCTCCATCCATCCCAGTCTGCTCCATCCATCCCCAGCCCTCTCCATCCCAGCCCTGCTCCATCCATCCCCAGCCCTGCTCCATCCATCCCCAGCCCTGCTCCATCCCCAGCCCTGCTCCATCCATCCCCAGCTCTGCTCCATCCATCCCCAGCCCTCCTCCATCCCCAGCCCTGCTCCATCCATCCCCAGCCCTGCTCCATCCATCCCCAGCTCTGCTCCATCCCCAGCCCTGCTCCATCCATCCCCAGCCCTGCTCCCTGCAGGCGGCCCCGGCGTGGCTCAGCCAGGCTCCCTCCCAGCGCAGCCGCTGAAAGGAAATTCTGCACCAGAACGAGCTCAGAGAGCAGGAGAGCGACAGCAAGAGGCGAATTCCAGCTGCAAGGCCCGGGTGAGATTAAATATTTTTAGTGCTGTTAAGGTTCCTCCAGACCAGATGAAGCCTGCAGACATCGATCCTCTCCCAGGGCACAGGAGAGGGAAAGGTGAAGGCGTGTGAAGAAAACACCACAGAGACACCAAAGTCAGTGAGGAAGGAAGAGCTGAAACGCCCAGAGAGGGGAAAGAGGAGATGCTTCAAACCTAGGAGCTGAAATTCCTTTGTAAGGCTGTGCTGATGGACTGTGATACATCAGAGTACCCCTGTAATTTCATGAGAGCAGGGGGATGGGCTTTTGTTCAAACTGCAACCGTGAGCAAAAACACCTGTGCTGGAACAAACAAATGCTGAAGTGGCTGTGATGTGGTGAGGAGCTGGAACAGAGAGAAATGAAAGCGATGAAGACCCTCGCCCCCGGGGAAGGAGAAGACCTCTGTTCCCAGAGATGAAGCTGCTCCCAGGGACAGGTGAAGAGAACCTTGGCTTCTGAGCAGCTCATCCTCACCAATGGCACCCCCTTAGCCCCAGGAGCCCTCGGAAGCAGCTGTGGGGAGAGCTGTGAGCCGGGGGCAGGGACTTGGACGTGCGAGCACAGAACCATCCCGGGCGGCTGCCTGCTGCGGCACTGAAGCCTCGAGAGACTGCTTCTTGTGGAGATGTCTCCGTGGCATGAGCAACAGAGACTCCTGTCCCTCAGTGAGCTGAGGAAAGATTATTACAGAGGTGCTGAGCTGACTGAAAATCTCCAGGGCTGTCTTTTTACGTTGTCAGTGGGAGAAGGGAGAAATGTGGGGGGAGAGGAAGTGTTCTGAAGGTTTAGTCTGACCCTTGGTGTTTTTTCTTTCTTTCTTTTAGTTCTGTCAATAAACTTCTTTATATTCTTTGAAGTTTTGCGCCTGCTTTGCTTTCTCCTAATTCTTATCTCACAGAAGCTAAGAAAGCAAGTAATGGATTTCCGAGTGAAAACTACTACAGCAAAATAAGCAAGGAATGGATTTTGGAACGAAAACCACAGCAGCATGTCAGTATCAGGGGTCTTCAACACCCGCGGGTTGGATGTGAGCCAAGCAAGCACAGTTCAATTACCACAAGCATAACTACATCAGATATTTCTGTATTATGTCCTAACTTCAGTTAATGACAGAAATAAAGACATTAGTTATTGTTACAAAGCCACATCTTTATAACAAAGCTGCTTTAGCATTGTATCTATAGCATTTGCAGAAAAGCAGTATTTTAATATGTATCGATCCCAGTAACAAAGCTACTTTAACGTTACACATACAGCATTTATTTCCTGACTGCTTTGTGGGCACTGGGGATTCAGAAGGTGATTTCCTGTACAGGTCCTGGCTGTGGCGCCGAGAACGCGAACTTCCGGAAAGAAACACAAATACACAAAACCCCACCCAAGGCGGGGGCCGGGCGCTGATTCGCCCGAGCGGCTCCTCCTCCGTGCGCGGGTTGGGTCACGAAAGAATTTCACCCGGACTCTGGGCGTTTTATCGTTCCGTGTGCAGGAAATCCGCTCATTATCGGCAGAGCATCTGTGGAGCGCCGGGAGCTGTGGCAGCCCTCGGAGCCCGGTGAGGCGGCGGCGGAGCTCGGAGGCGGCCCCAGCGCAGGTTGGAAGCCGGGCTCGGTTGTGCCGCGCTCTCATTGCAGGCAGGGGAGGGGAAATTTCCACTCGCTCCATGCCCAGGACGGGCCCTGCAGCCGAGTCGACTCCGCCTTGTGCCCAGCTCCGCTTCAGTCCCAGCTCCGCTTCAGCCCCAGCTCCGCTTCAGCCCCAGCTCCGCATTCAGCCCCAGCTCCGCTTTCAGCCCCAGCTCCGCTTTCAGTCCCAGCTCCGCTTCAGCCCCAGCTCCGCTTCAGCCCCAGCTCCGCATCAGCCCCAGCTCCGCTTCAGCCCCAGCTCCGCTTTCAGCCCCAGCTCCGCCTTCAGCCCCAGCTCCGCTTCAGCCCCGGCTCCGCTTCCAGCCCCAGCTCCGCTCTCTCTCTGCTCCCAGCGGGGTCCCGGAGCGGCGCTGGCAGCGCTCGGTGTCCCTGGGCTCCAGCCCGGCAGCGCAGGGGATGCAGGGGACGATGCTGAGCCCCTCAGGGCTGCTGGTTCTTGCCCCTCGGGAGGCTGAGGCCGAGCCGCAGCTGCCCCGGGCCGGCTCTCGGCAGCTCCCAGGCGCTGTCCCCGCCTGTCCCGGCCCGGAGCTCGTCCGCAGGCGCTGCAGAGCCAGAGGGGGCCGGGGCTGCGGGGGCCGGGCCGGGCCCGGAGCTCCCGGAGGCTGCGCTTGTGTCCGCAGGTGCTGCCGCAGCGTGGCCGGGGAGCGGGGCCAGGGCAGGAGCGGGCCGGCAGCGCCTTGCTGAGCCTGGGCAGCCGCAGGGCCGGGAGCGGCTGAGTTGGCATCGGGAGCTCCTCGGGGTGCCCGGACACCGGGGTGAAACTGCCCGGGAAGCTCGGCTCGGTGTTGGTGTGCCCTCAGTGCTGCTGTCTCCTGAGCAAGATCTGCTGCTGAGCGGGCAGCGAGTGAAGATATGGCCGGAGAATTGTGCCCCAGGGATGCACAGGCTGCGGGGGATGCAGACATCCTTCGGGTACAAGGTCCTGTTCGCTTGAAACCGAGCAGTTACAGCAATTGGTCTGTAATGAGTCAAAGCCAGGACAGTGCATTTGGGTCCCAGGATGGGGATGCAGAGGAGCCCCCGGGTGCTGAGGATGGGTCAGGAACCGAGCACACAGAGCTGCTTCTGGTGCCAGACCCTGCTGGGCACAGGCAGGGAGAAGCTGCTGCTCTGTTGGAGCAGAGGGAGCCCTGCCCCAGGGATGGGATGGCAGAGGAGTCCCGGGATGCATCAGCAGCCAGGAATAAACAGCAGAGAGCCCTCGGAGGATTTGTGGGTGAGTGCAGGGCAGCGCTGTGGCCTGCAGGGAGGGCTCAGTGCCAGCCCAGGAGCACGGCGCTGGCAGGGCTGGGGCTGGTTCCAGGCTCTGGCCTGGGCAGGGCCCGACAGCCCCGGCTGCCCCCAGCCCAGGCCAGTGCCACCAGTGGCTCTTTCCTGCTCCAGGTGAGTGGTTCAGATCCCATCCCCTGCTCACCCTGCTGCTGCTGGTTCTGCTCCTGCTCCTGGCCCTGGCTTTGGGGCTGGCCTTGGCTGTGCAGTCAGGTAAGGGAGGGGCAGCTGCCTCGGCCCAGCCCCTCGGGGCAGAGCGGGGTCCCTGCTGCCTGTGCAGGGCGATCCTCGCACCTTCTCCCCTTTGCTGTCCAGCAGGAAGCTGTGGTAAAACTCCAGTTACCCCAGTTGTTCCCGGGGCTCCGCTGCTGCTGGCCTGTCCCCAGGGCTGGGTCGGGTACCGCGGGCGCTGCTACTTCCTCTCGAGGGATCAGGGGACCTGGGATCAGGGTCAGGCTCGGTGCTCCGAGCTCGGGGCCTCCCTGGCCGTGCCCAGGGATGAGGAAATGGTGAGTGAGGGGCTGCGGGGGCTGTGGGGTGGCAGAGGGGAGCCTGGGGGGCTCCTGGGCCGGGGGTGCAGCTCCCACTGCCGGCTCCTCTCTCCTTCCCAGGAATTCCTCTTCAACTTCAGCAGGAACACCGATCTCTGGCTCGGGCTGCGCAGACGGGGCCAGGGGCTGCTGTGTGTGGACGGCAGCAGCTTCAACTCCTCGTGAGTCCCGGGGAGCCGGGCAGGGCCTGGGGGGCACGGGCAGGGCCTGGGGGGCACGGGGGCACAACGGGTCCTGCTGTGATGCCAGCGCTGTCTCTGCTCCTCCTTGCAGGGTTCCTGTCCTGGCCAATGCTGACTGCGTGTACCTGGCTGAGAATAAATTCTGCAGCACGTTCTGCTCCAATCCAATGCCCTTTATCTGCAGCAGGGCCCAAACTGTGCTGTAACAGGGCATGGACAAAGCTCCTTCTCCACGCTGGGCAGTGACAGCGTCGCCTCTTCCCCAGCACGGGGATGTCCTTCCTCAGGCACAGCGTCTGCCTTGCTCTGACCCTCAGGGGCACCTCAGTGCCTGCTCTGGGGTCACTCAGTGCCCGCTCTGGGGTCACTCAGTGCCTGTTCTCAGGGATATCTCAGTGTTTGCTCTCAGGGTCACTCAGTGCCTGCTCTGGGGTCACTCAGTGCCTGCTCTGGGGTCACTCAGTGCCTGCTCTGGGCTCACCTCGGTTCCCGGTCTCCTGGAGACGAAGCTGCAGGAAGAGGAGATGATGTGGAAGCCGATGTGTGGCTGCCTGGGCTGTGCCTGGGGGTTTCTTGCACCTTCTATAACCATCGCAGAACTCATTATTTTTCTGGGAATCTGAGACTTGTATTTATAATGCAGATAATATTTTACACAAGTGTATTTAGATATATAACGGATACAGATGTAACACAGGCGTTTCCACAGGAGCGTGACCTTGGCTGGGCTCTGCTGCCCGTGATGCCAAGGTTGGGGTTTGACCCCACAGGGGCCCTTCCCTTAAGAGCTGGACTTGATCCTTGTGGGTCCCTTCATACTCAGAGCATTCTGTGAGATGTCTCTGTGTGATTATCTCAGTATTTACACCGACAATGCTTCCATTGTATTTCAGAGCATTATTTTCTTAACTTTTGCAATAAATGCTTGTTCTTTCCCCTCGTGTCCCTCGTGTCCCCTCGGCTCGGGCAGCCCCATCCCTTGCCCTTACAGATAGCATCCATTTGCAGAAAGCCAATATTATAATATGTATCTATCACAATAACAAATCGACTTTTACATTACACGTATAGAATTTGCTGGAAGCCAATATTATAATATGTATCTATCACAATAACTGCTGCGCTCCTGGCTGAGCGCTAAAGCAGCCGGCGCCGTGAATTTTGCTTTATTATCTTTGCCCCCTATCATCATTCATTAAACTTTTAAATCCTAGCAGGAGAGCGAAGCTCGTTTTTCACACAGGGAAGACAATCGGCTTCCAGGGCTGCTCACAAGGGAAAGAGGAGCTCGTGGGACCCGTCACTCATCTTCTCAGAAGCTGAGTAATCACACTGCTGAAGTTCCCTGCCGTCCCCGGGCTTTCCGTCCCGCCCCCGTCCGTCCGTTTTGGCGCGCGCGGGAACCACGGCGGCAGCGGCGGAGCGTCTGCGGAGCCCCGGGAGCGGCGGAGCCCGGTGAGGCAGCCCGGAGCCCGGAGCCCGGTGAGGCGGCGGCGGAGCTCGGAGCCCGGAGCCCGGGGAGGCGGCTCGGAGCCGGAGCTCGGAGCCCGGAGCCCGGGAGGCGCTCCGGAGCTCGGAGCCCGGAGCCCGGGGAGGCAGCTCGGAGCCAGGAGCCCGGAGCCCGGGGAGGCGGCGGCGGAGCTCGGAGGCGGCCCCAGCGCAGGTTGGAAGCCGGGCTCGGCTCTGCCGGGGCTCGCTGCGGGCGGAGGGGGCGGCGGGGGGCTCTGGCGGGTTCGTTGTGCCGGGGCCGGGGCTGTTCCCGGCCGTGCGGGAGCGGGAGGGGAGGCCCTGGTGCCCGGGGGGATGTCCGTGCCCGGGGCAGGGCTGGGGTGAGCTTTAGCGACCCTCGCAACGCGGAACACGCAGAAATGGAGAAATCCGCGCTCTCAGTGCGGCTAGGGGACGAGAAGTTTCCACCCACTCCATCCCCCGGCGTGAGCCCAGCTCCGCCTTCACCCCCAGCTCCGCCTTCAGCCCCAGCTCCGCCTTCAGCCCCAGCTCCGCTCTCAGCCCCAGCTCCGCTTTCAGCCCCAGCTCCGCTCTCAGCCCCAGCTCCGCTCTCAGCCCCAGCTCCGCTTCAGCCCCAGCTCCGCTTCAGCCCCAGCTCCGCTTCAGCCCCAGCTCCGCCTTCAGCCCCAGCTCCGCTTCAGCCCCAGCTCCGCTTCAGCCCCAGCTCCGCTTCAGCCCCAGCTCCGCTCTCTCTCTGCTCCCACCGGGGTCCCGGAGCGGCGCTGGCAGCGCTCGGTGTCCCTGGGCTCCAGCCCGGCAGCGCAGGGGATGCAGGGGACGATGCTGAGCCCCTCAGGGCTGCTGGTTCTTGCCCCTCGGGAGGCTGAGGCCGAGCCGCAGCTGCCCCGGGCCGGCTCTCGGCAGCTCCCAGGCGCTGTCCCCGCCTGTCCCGGCCCGGAGCTCGTCCGCAGGCGCTGCAGAGCCAGAGGGGGCCGGGGCTGCGGGGGCCGGGCCGGGCCCGGAGCTCCCGGAGGCTGCGCTTGTGTCCGCAGGTGCTGCCGCAGCGTGGCCGGGGAGCGGGGCCAGGGCAGGAGCGGGCCGGCAGCGCCTGGCTGAGCCTGGGCAGCCGCAGGGCCGGGAGCGGCTGAGTTGGCATCGGGAGCTCCTCGGGGTGCCCGGACACCGGGGTGAAACTGCCCGGGAAGCTCGGCTCGGTGTTGGTGTGCCCTCAGTGCTGCTGTGTCCTGAGCAAGATCTGCTGCTGAGCGGGCAGCGAGTGAAGATATGGCCGGAGAATTCTGCCCCAGGGCTGCACAGGCTGCGGGGGATGCAGACATCCTTTGGGCACAAGGTCCTCTTCGTTGGAAGCCGAGCAGTGACAGACGTGGGTCTCTAATGAATCGAAGACATGACAGTGGATTTGTGTCCCAGGATGGGGATGCAGAGGAGCCCCCGGGTGCTGAGGATGGGTCAGGAACCCAGCACACAGAGCTGCCTCTGGTGCCAGATCCTGCTGGGCACAAGCTGAGAGATTTGACGTGTGAGTGTGAAACGAGAGCAGCAAAGGACAAAGCCATCGTTGAGATTCCCGAGGATGCCCTGGGTGCCCGGGCTGGATCAGCAGCCAGGAATAAACAGAAAAGAGCCCTTGGAGGATTTGTGGGTGAGTGCAGGGCAGCGCTGTGGCCTGCAGGGAGGGCTCAGTGCCAGCCCAGGAGCACGGCGCTGGCAGGGCTGGGGCTGGTTCCAGGCTCTGGCCTGGGCAGGGCCCGACAGCCCCGGCTGCCCCCAGCCCAGGCCAGTGCCACCAGTGGCTCTTTCCTGCTCCAGGTGAGTGGTTCGGATCCCATCCCCTGCTCACCCTGCTGCTGCTGGTTCTGCTCCTGCTCCTGGCCCTGGCTTTGGGGCTGGCCTTGGCTGTGCACTCAGGTAAGGGAGGGGCAGCTGCCTCGGCCCAGCCCCTCGGGGCAGAGCGGGGTCCCTGCTGCCTGTGCAGGGCAATCCTCGCACCTTCTCCCCTTCCCTCTGCAGGGGGAGGACACAGAGACACCCCAGTTGTTCCTGGGGCTCCGCTGCTGCTGGCCTGTCCCCAGGGCTGGGTCGGGTACCGCGGGCGCTGCTACTTCCTCTCGAGGGATCAGGGGACCTGGGATCAGGGTCAGGCTCGGTGCTCCGAGCTCGGGGCCTCCCTGGCCGTGCCCAAGGATGAGGAAATGGTGAGTGAGGGGCTGCGGGGGCTGTGGGGTGGCAGAGGGGAGCCTGGGGGGCTCCTGGGCCGGGGGTGCAGCTCCCACTGCCGGCTCCTCTCTCCTTCCCAGGAATTCCTCTTCACCTTCAGCTGGAACACCGATTACTGGGTCGGGCTGCGCAGACGGGGCCAGGGGCTGCAGTGGGTGGACGGCAGCAGCTTCAACTCCTCGTGAGTCCCGGGGAGCCGGGCAGGGCCTGGGGGGCACGGGCAGGGCCTGGGGGGCACGGGCAGGGCCTGGGGGCACGGGCAGGGCCTGGGGGCACGGGGGCACAACGGGTCCTGCTGTGATGCCAGCGCTGTCTCTGCTCCTCCTTGCAGGGTTCCTGTCCTGGGCAATGCTGACTGCGTGTACCTGGCTGAGAATAAATTCTGCAGCACGTTCTGCTCCAATCCAATGCCCTTTATCTGCAGCAGGGCCCAAACTGTGCTGTAACAGGGCATGGACAAAGCACCTTCTCCACACTGGGCAGTGACAGCGTCGCCTCTTCCCCAGCACAGGGATGTCCTTCCTCAGGCACAGCGTCTGCCTTGCTCTGACCCTCAGGGGCACCACCCCACCACCCACCACCCCCACCACCCCCCTCAGTGCCTGCTCTGGGGTCACTCAGTGCCCGCTCTGGGGTCACTCAGTGCCAGCTCTGGGGTCACCTCGGTTCCCAGTCTCCTGGAGATGAAGCTGCAGGAAGAGGAGATGATATGAAGAAAACCGAAACTCTATTATAATGCAGATAATTTTAACACAAATGTATATATATATATAATGGATACAGCTGTAAATCAGGTGGTTCCATAGCAGCGTGACCTTGTCTGGGCTCTGCTGCCAGTGATGCCAAAGCTGGGGTTTGACCCCACAGGGGCCCTTCCCTTAAGGGCTGGACTCGATCCTTGTGGGTCCCTTCCAAGTCAGAGCATTCTGTGAGATGTCTCTGTGTGATTATCTCAGTATTTACACTGACAATGCTGCCATTGTATTTCAGAGTACTATTTTCTTAACTTTTGCAATAAAAGCTTGTTCTTTCCCCTCCTCGTGTCCCCTGGGCTCCGGCAGCCCGGTCCCTTGCCCTGCTCCCCCTGCCACGTTCCATCCCGGCTGGCGGAGCCTTGGAGCTGCCCTGGGGCTGCCCCGGGGGCTGGGCCCGAGCCGGGGCCCCTTCCCAGTGCTCCCAGTGCTCCCAGTCTGCCCAGCAGCCTCGAGCAGCCAGCGAGGGCTGCAGCTGGGGCGCCACAGAGGCGCTGCTGCTGCGGGGTCCCACCTCACTTAGGTTCGATTCCTCCTTAGGAAAACGATTTCGGGGCTTTTCTGCCCAAATCCGGTCCCGCGCTCCGCTCAGCCGAGGGGATTTGGGGCCGATTTCGCGTTTTGGGGGAATCGAAGCGATGTGGGGCTGAGGCGGGATCGCCCCTCAGCGCCGCCCTGACCAATCAGCGCGCGGGATCGAGGAGTGGCGGGAAGCTCAGCCAATCAGAACGAGCGGTGGGCTTTGAGCGGGAAAATCAGCCAATGGGAGCGAGGGGCGGGCTCTGCGCTGGGTATATAAAGGATCTCTGAGGGGAAAGCGAAGCCCCCCGAGGTTTCCCCAAAATGTCGGGAGAGGAGCGGGCCCGGAGGGTCCCGGGCCGGGCAGGAGGCCGAGGAACCGCTGTGGGTGAGGCCGGGATGGAGCAGGGACCCCCCTGCAGCCCCGGCAGGAGCCCAGCCTGAGCTGGGGATGCCTGAGAGAGGCCCCGAGCCCGCGGGAAGCCCCTGCAGAGCCGTGGATTTGGCTCCTGGCGGCCACAAAAGCTCCAGCAGGGCAAAATGGGGCAGAGCGAGCGCAGGGACGTGGTGCCAGCGGGTGAAATCTCCTTGCTCCGCGCTGGCAGGGAGAGGAGCAGAGAGGAACCCGAGTAAAGGCTCCCCAAGGCGCATCTCGGCCCTTCCCAGCCCGTGTCACTGAAGGAGCCGCAGCGAGGCTCGGGCGAGCTGCCAGTGCAAGAGTAGATAAAGAATAAAATAGAATAAATAATCTCCAGGCTGCACCGAGCGGTCTCGGCCGCCCCGTGTCACCGGAGGAGCCGCAGAAGCCGCTGAGCCCATAAAGCCCAGAGAAATCGGCGCCATGCAGTTAAAAGCCTTTTCAGAAAGGTTTCGTGCTGTGACGCTCCCGGCGAGCAGCGGCATCGCAGCACCCGCAGCCCGGGCGGGGATTGCAGCAGCAGGGCAGCGCCGGAGGGAAATTTGGGGCAGAGCAGAGGGTTTGGGGTGTCCCGGAGCAGACGGGAGCGGGGCAGGGAAGAGCGATCCGGGATCGCCATCCAGCGCTGCCTGCGGATCCCGGCAGCTGTTACGGGCCGGGAACTGAGGGGAAGGGCATCAGCATTTGCAGCTCTGTGGCTTCAGGAGGGGCCCGTCTCCGTGGGACTCGCCCGGGGCACTCGGACCTTTGGAACTCGCCGCTGACCCCATGAGGGTCGATGTCCTCCCATTTCCCCCAGAGGGTGGCTCCGACTTTTCTTCTGGAGAGAAAGCTCCCAAGAGGTGCGGGTCCCAGCAGAAAGCCCCGCAGCAGCTCCGGGACACCCCGATCTCAGCAGCCCCGGAGTCCCGCCTGTGATTTCCTGTTCCAGCCCGGCCCCGAGGCGGTGACTGAGGGTGCTGTCACCGATGCCTTGGGGCGGATTCGAGTGAAAGGATTCTGCAGGGCTGCTTCGTATAAGAATGTAAGTCGTGTTTATATGAGGCACGAGCCTCGCCGAGCTTTGCAGAGGGGAAAGCACAATTTGGGGGGTTTACTGCTCTCTGTTCATGCCGTGGTTTGAACACAGCAGAGAGCAGAGCCAGGAAATGTCACCGCTCATTTGTGGGGGCGGTTGTTGTGCAGCGACGGCGGCAGCGGCTGCAACATCCCCTCCTTTGGCTCCGACATCTCTCACCCGGCTCCCGCATCCCCTCCTTTGGCTCCGACATCTCTCACCCGGCTCCCGCATCCCTCACCCGGCTCCCGCATCCCTCACCCGGCTCCCGCATCCCTCACCCGGCTCCCGCATCCCCTCCCGGCTCCCGCATCCCCCTCCCGGCTCCCGCATCCCCTCCTTTGGCTCCGACATCCCTCACCCGGCTCCTGCATCCCTCACCCGGCTCCTGCATCTCTCACCCGGCTCCCGCATCCCTCACCCGGCTCCCGCATCCCCTCCCGGCTCCCGCATCCCTCACCCGGCTCCCGCATCCCTCACCCGGCTCCCGCATCGCTCACCCGGCTCCCGCATCCTCTCCTTTGGCTCCGACATCTCTCACCCGGCTCCCGCATCCCTCACCCGGCTCCCAAATCCCTCGCCCGGCTCCCGCATCCCTCACCCGGCTCCCGCATCCCTCACCCGGCTCCCGCATCCCCTCCCGGCTCCCGCATCCCTCACCCGGCTCCCGCATCCCTCACCCGGCTCCCAAATCCCTCGCCCGGCTCCCGCATCCCTCACCCGGCTCCCGCATCCCTCACCCGGTTCCCGCATCCCTCACCCGGCTCCCGCATTCCCTCACCCGGCTCCCGCATCCCTCCCGGGCGTCTCTCTCAGCCCCAGGTCAGATTTTGATGGCTTCTCTCTGGCAGATCCACTTTAAATCTGTGCTGCAGATCCCAGAGCTGATCCCGCTGCTCCTGAGCATCCCACATTGTCCGGGTCTCTCCCCGTGTTCCAGCTGGAACCTGCGGGTGCGGGAGGGAGCCCGGCTCAGCCCGGGGTCCCTCGGCCACTCCCGGCCCCCGGCGCTGCCCCGGCGCTCACCGGTGCCGGTCCAGGCGGGAGCCGTTCAGCCACGTCCAGCCCTCCCGGGCCGTGGGCACCCAGAGCCCGATCCAGAAGGGCCGAGAGGAGTTCTTGAGGATTTCACGGAGGAGTTCCTGGGGGAGGGAGAAGCGGTGACGCTGACGGGCCATGGATGGCAGCACGGAGCCGCACCCGAGTTCCCCAAGCTCTGTCAGAGGCACCCGGGGGGCTCGGGCACGGGCTGGGGGCTGATCCCGGCGTTCCGGGAACCCCCTCGCCCTTCCCCGGGTGCCGGCAGCCCCCGGCCCCGGGTCCGTCCCGCGTTCCCGACCCCATCGCTCCCCTCACCAGCTCATCCCGATCCCGCGGCAGCAGCAGCGTGGCTCCCCGACCCTCGCAGTCCTCCCGGCTCTCGATCCAAGGGCTGTGTCCATGGGAGACCCAGTAGCACTCGGTGCTGCCCAGCGTCCAGCCCTGGGGGCAGATCCTGCATCCCTCGGCCCCTGGAAAACGGGATCAGAGCCGGCTCAGGTCACCAAGTGGCCACCTCGTCCCCGGGGACACCCTGAGCTGCGCTCGGGGCTCCAGTCTGGGCGTGCCACGAGATTTTGGGAAAGCTTTTTGGGGCGGAGGCGCCTCGGGGCTGTTACCGTGCTGCTGTGACGGGCAGAGATTTTTCCTGAGCTCGGAGAGGACGCTCTCCAGGCTGCAGTTGATGTCTCCAACGCTCCCGTTCCCGATGTTGCCGCTCCCCGGCTGCTGGCGGAGAGCTGCGGGGGAAGGAAGGTTGAGCAGGGGACGGGACCTTGCCCAGCCCGTGTCCTTTTGGGGGCCGGGCTCCGCACCCCTGAGCTCCTCCCGGGCCCGGAGCTGTCCCCACCCACGGCGGCTTCGTGCCCGTGACAGGATGTGGCCGCTCCGAGCTGTCACCGTGTCTCGGGTGCCCGCAGAGAGCCCCGGAGCCTCTGCCCCCGCTCCCGCAGCCCGGAGGGGCCCGACCCCAGGCTGAGGGGCTGCTCGGCACCCCCTGCTCAGCACGGGGACAGTCGCTGCAGTTCCTTTGGGGGGATTTTCCCCCAGCCCTGCCCCTCCGAGGGCTCTCCCCGAGGTCCAGCAGACACTGGAGCCTCCCTCCCGCCTGCCCGGGCGGGTTTGGGGGTGCTGGGGCTGAAAAGGCGACGTCCCGCTGGGCACGGGGCTCGTTTTCTGCGGGCTCTGGGTGACCCCGAGCTCAGCGCCGGGCTCTCAAACCCTGTCCGTGCCACAGCCGGGAGATTTTCCCCTGCCCGAGCCCCCCGGGACCCCTCCCCGCTGTCGGGGCTGTCCCCGTGTCCCCACGGCCGCACTCACTCACAGGAGCAGCCCAGAGCCACCACGGCCACTCCGAGCAGGAGATTCCCGGTCCAGCCGGCCCCGAGCGCCACGCGGTGCCACCGAGGACAGCCCGGAGCTGCGGGGGACAGAGGGGACAGGAGATCGCCCGGCCCCGCGCCCTGGAACTCCTGGGACTCCCGGGGCACCGGAGAGGGATCTCGGAGGAGAAATCCCGGGGGAGGAATCCCCAGGAGGAGGAATCCCGGAGGAATCCCCAGGAGGAGAATGGCCGGAGGATAAATCCCGGAGGAATCCCCCGGAGGAGAAATCCCGGCGGAATCCCCAGGAGGAGAAATGCCGGAGGATAAATCCCGGAGGAATACCCCGAGGAGGAATCCCAGGGGAGGAATTAATTAAGGAACCCACGCCGTTTAATTGCGCCGCGGAGCCAAGCGCTGCCCGGCGCATCCAAGGCGCTCAGACCCCAAACCACAGCCGGGATCCCAAACCGCAGCCGGGGTCTGATCCCAGCCCCAGCCCCTTCCCCTCCCTGCGGCCCCCGGAGCTTTGCCCAACCGCAGCCCCTCCAGAGCCCCCCCAAATCCCAGCCCGCACTCACTGCCCGCCTCGGGGCGCGACCGCCGCTTCCCGCGGCGCTCCCCGGCACCGAGATCCAGGTCGGCATAAACGATCTCCGTGGCCATGGTGGGAGCGGCGGCAGGTCCGGCTGGCCGCAGCCCCGGCGGCCGGACCCTCGGAGCCTGGGCGGGGGGCGCTGGCCCGGCCCAGCCCGGCCCCAGGCGGGGGGAGCTGCGCGGAGCCGCCCCCAGCGCCCAGCAAAAGCGAAACCTGCCGCAGCCTCTGCCGAAGGGAACCAGGGAAAAGTTGTTCCCCTGGAGGAATGGGACCCATCGAGGGCATCGAGGAGCCTGTGCCGGCCCGAGCCGAGCCGCGGTTTTGCCAAGAATCCGAAATCTGCCCAACGGAAAGCCTCTAATAATAATAACACAAAAAAAGGTAAAGAAACCCGAAATTCGGGCTTTGCGAAGAGGGGGCTCCGGCTTTGCGGGAATCGGGATAAAATCGTGTGGCTTTGCAGGAATTGTGGAATTGTTGAGGCTGGAAAAGGCCTCCAAAAGCCTTGGGGTCCAGCAGTGCCAAGGCCACCCCTGACCGTGTCCCCGAGTGCCCAAGTGTGAAATTCCCCCAGCGATGGGCACTCCCCACCTGCCCTGGGCAGCCCGGGAAGGGCTGGACACCCCTTTCCATGAAGGAATTTTCCCCATTTTCCCCTTCCCTTGGGAGAAAAGCCCGACTCCACCTGGCTCCCAAGCCCCTTCCCGGGTCGTTTGACTGAGGAGGTCCCTCCTGAGCCTCCTTTCCTCTGGGCTGAGCCCCCTCAGGAGTTCTCCAGACCCTTCCCCAGCTTCGTTCCCATCTCTGGCCAAGCTCCAGCTCCTCCTTGTCTTTCCTGGAGTTTGAAGCCTGTCACCTCATCCCAAAGGAACCAGGGGGAATCTTTGGGAATGGGGCTGGAGGTGAGCCCCTCAAGGGGAAAGGATGGAAAATGTTCCCAACAGCTCAAGGAATCTGTTTTTCATCGTTTCCTTGTTTCCAGGTCGCTCCCATGAGACAGCTGCTGCCTTTGGACACTGGGATGGGACTGGACTCCCTGGGGCAGGAAAGGTACAAAACAACCCAAAGTTCCAGGAATTAAAGGTGTAAGGGTGTGAGGTGCCGTGGTTGATGGTGCATTTGGGAGATTTGCTCCTCTTGCCCTGCAGAGGGGATGAGAACCCCCCCGGGGACCTACAGAAGCGTCCAAAACTCGGGAATTTATCCCCATTTAGTAGAAAGCGGCCTGGCTAAGGTGATTCTTTCACTCTGCAGCGAGCAGCAGCCAAGCCAGGGCCCCATTTCACACCCCCCCTCCGCTCTGACCCTCCCATTTCCGTCCCCTCTTTGAGACAAACCACCCAGAGCTCTTTTTCCATCCCTTACATGGCCCTGAGGCCCCGGTGGTCGCTGTCCCTCCCGAGGGCGAGGGCGGCGGCCGTGGCCAGCGCTGTGAAAGCACAGAGTGGGAGGGTGGCACAGGGGCATCCTGCGGGCGGCAGCTGCCTCGGCCGGGCCTGGAGCTGCCGCAGCCAAATCCCCAAAAAATCCCCCCAAAAAAGCCTTCCTCCAAGTGGGAATGTGGCCCTTGGGTGGGCGCTTCTTCCGTCCCTGCAGCCCGAGCCCACCCGAGCGGGGGAACGGGCACCTTGCAGCCCCTGCCACCTTCTCCTGCAAGGGGGCACGGAGCGGGCAGAGCCCGGCGGTGCCAAGGGTGGAACTGGGAAGGAACTGGAAAAGGGAAAAAAGAGGAGGGCCCCTGCACAGAGCAGAAGCCCCAGGGCAGCTCCAAGGCTCCGCCAGCCGGGAGGGAACGTGGCAGGGGGAGCAGGGCAAGGGACGGGGCTGCCGGAGCCCAGGGGACACGAGGAGGAAAAACAACAACTCTTTAATCAAAAGTTATGTTTATGCTCTTAATAATGCTCAGAACAACAACGGCAACATTGTCAGTGTAAATACTGAGATAATCACACAGGGACATCCCACAGGATGCTCTGACTTGGAAGGGACCCACAAGGATCTGATGCCTTCTCCAGCCACCTAGAAACAGAGACTAGCATCAGATCGAGTCCAGCCCTTAAGGGCAGGGCCCCTGTGGGGTCACACCCCAACCTTGGCATCACTGCCAGCACCGCCTGTGGCCCTGGTTTGCGCCCCGCCGGTGCCCCTCAGCCCGGGGAAGGCTCGGGGACCCGGGCGCGTCCCGCCGCCCCTCGTGCCCCGCTGCTCCGCCTTCCCGGAACGGCGCCGAGGCGGGGACAGCGCCCACGCCGCTCCTCCCGAGCCGCGCCCGGGGCCGAATCGCAGCGCCCCGAGCCCCCGAACCGAGCCTGGGGGCGAATCGCAGCGCCCCGAGCCCCCGAACTGAGCCTGGGGGGCGAATCGCAGCGCCCCGAGCCCCCGAACCGAGCCCGGGGCCGAATCGCAGCGCCCCGAGCCCCCGAACCGAGCCTGGGGGGCGAATCGCACCGCCCCGAGCCCCCGAACCGAGCCTGGGGGCGAATCGCAGCGCCCCGAGCCCCCGAACCGAGCCGGGGAGGGCGAAAGCCGCCGCGCCGCCCCTCTGGAGCCGGGGCGGGGGGTGAAGCCGGGACCGGCGGCTCCCCAGGACTTCCCGCGGCCGAAGTGTCCCCGAAACGCCGCCAATCCTCCGAGATCGGCGGGCTATCGGACCGCGGGCGTCCCGGGGGGAAGCATCACCCCCGTCCCGGGTCCGGGGTGGGCGGCTGGGCTCAGACGCTGTTTTCGTCCAGAGCTCCTCGTCCTCTTCCCACTCAAAGCGCTGAGAACTTAGACCGAGCGGACTGGGGGGGCGAGCCTCGCTAGAAGCGCCCTCCTGGCTCTGGATCGCAGAGTTAACCCGTGTCCAGGACAAGAGTAACTTAATCCTATCCCGGCCATAAGCCGCTGCTAGAGCAGAACGCGGGGCTTCACCAACAAGCACCCGTTTGGATTTCGCAAGAATATTACAACCTTCTGGGAAAAACCCATTTTCCATTGGTCCGAAAATACAAATTTTCTAAGTCTTTCTTGCAAAAATCCACGTTCTCGCCTTCTAAAAACATTTCGAGAACCTCTAACGCCACGGAGTCGTTAAAAAGTTTTCTCCCTTTCGACTCGCATATTTCCAGAAAGTTTACCTGCGTTTTTACCTAAACCTGCAGTTCCCCGTGCGCGCCACCAGATATCGCAGCGCCTGACGCAGGAAAGGACGCGCAGGCACGAGCAGGGAGCACCAAGGCAGCAGGGCCAAGGCCCCTGCCCACCTTTATTCTCTCCTTTTGTATCTATTTTAAGACAACCATACATTGGTAGATGAGGTTAACACCCCTTCAATTCCACAGGATAGGAACACAGTCCATCATCTTCCTCTGCCGAGGAGAAAGGAATGAAAACAACCCAGAAGTTCAGAAAATATTCGAGGCCGGTTGGAAAAATAAAACCTATGTTTATTGAAAATGCATGAGAAGCTCTACTACAAAAGTAAAAACATGGAACGCTGGAAAAACCAGGGCGACAACACCCCAGACAAGGTCACGCTCCTGTGGAAGCGCCTGTGTTACAGCTGTGTTCATTATACATAAATACTCATATGTACAACTTGTTATCTGAATCAGAAATACAAGTGCCAAAGGGCACAAAATACAAAGTGCCAGAGCAGGCACTGAGTGACCCCAGAGCAGGCACTGAGGTGACCCCAGAGCGGGCACTGAGTGACCCCAGAGCAGGCACTGAGTGACCCCAGAGCGGGCACTGAGGTGACCCCAGAACAGGCACTGAGTGACCCCAGAACAGGCACTGAGTGACCCCAGAGCAGGCACTGAGTGACCCCAGAACAGGCACTGAGTGACCCCAGAACTGGCACTGAGTGACCCCAGAGCAGGCACTGAGGTGACCCCAGAGCAGGCACTGAGGTGACCCCAGAGCAGGCACTGAGTGACCCCAGAGCAGGCACTGAGTGACCCCAGAGCAGGCACTGAGTGACCCCAGAGCAGGCACTGAGTGACCCCAGAACAGGCACTGAGTGACCCCAGAACAGTCACTGAGGGACCCCAGAGCAGGCACT
>JAMPIT010000413.1:0-60415 GCA_026261815.1 Monarcha castaneiventris obscurior
AATGGACCCTTGGTTATACGAGTCCCCACAGTGTCAGAATGGTCTCCGTGGTCACACGAGGCCCCACAGTGTCTCAATGCACCTTTGGTTCTATGGGGCCCACAGTGTCACAATGGCCTCTTGGTTCCATGGGGTCCTGCAGTGTCACTATGGTCCCCTTGGCTCCATGTGGCCCCACCGTGTCACCATGGTTCCCCTGGTCACACGAGGCCCCGCAGTGTCACAAGGCACCTTTGGTTCTATGGGGCTGCAGTGTCAGTTTTGCCGGTGGGCAGGGCCAGCACCAGAGACACAGACACCAACTGAAGGTACAGTGTAATTTATTATAATGCAAAACTGCAAAGAATTTCAAATGCTTAAGCTCAGCAATGTACCCAGTCATTATTACAAAAGATTGGCTGCAGTGATTAACAAAGATCCATCCCCAGTTCCCCTCAGACTTTCCCATCACCCAGACCCACACATCAGCTGGGGGAAGCTGTCCCAGCCAAGGCCTGGAGAGCCACTCCCGGACACTGGCACTTCCTGCAGCTGCCTCCACCTTTGCAGGCAACAAGGCTCCAGCCTCACTGTGAGAGGGCCCAGCTTTTACACTGTTAAACAAACAAGCTGACAGCACTTGTAGTGTGGGAACTTCTGGCTTCATTCTCCTCTTTGGCTTCTCCCAAAGCCTGGCCAGGGCCCAAGGAGGAACCAAGGGAGTTGACTTTGATGCTTCACCCCCAAACGAGGCCAGATGGGGCCTTGTCTCTTTTTCAAATACAGAAAGGTAAATCCACGTCTCACCAATGAACACATACAGAGAACATATTGCTAATAATGCTACATTAATGAGCAGATACAAATATAACATTTGGTTGGAAGGTTCATCTAGAGGTCAGCTTTGGCTCAGGGCCTGTTGTTCAGGCCTTGGTACTTCCATCAGTGCTTTGACCTACAGATGAACTACAACCTGCATAACAATTATTTCAATAGTGAAACCTTATATTTAGGTATTAGGCATAAAGGCATCACGTCTTGTTCTTCAATTAAGTGCTCTTCCAGTTCATTACTCAGAGCTATAATTCCCATTCCTTTTAAAACATGCCCAGTTAGTTGCTAGTCTCTGTTACTTATCAAATGCTACTTTTTTCTTGAAACTGTGTCTCTTTTTAGACAAGTCTCAGTGCTCCATTTTCCCGCACCAAGTGTCACAACAACTCTAACATGGAATCATAACACACCAAGTGCTCACACTGCAATGATTACAGTGACTGCCACAAATGCATTTCGCAGCAGCCTCCAATTTGTTAGCCATAAAGGAAGCCAATCCCACCAAGAAGAATGCTCTACTTTCTGCTGCTCTTCTACTGCTCTGTCCAGGTGATTCCTGGTTGTTGGACTTCAAACCCATCACTGATATCAGTGCAACATTCCTGTCCTAGAATGGCGCAGGTTTCTCCTTGGCCAGTGAGCAGATAATCCAAGGCCATGTGGTTCTGTAGAGCCCCCATTGGTGTTTGTTGGAGCTCATAGGATGTGCTACTCGATATTTTAACAGTATCATTTGCCCTCTAATAATCAATTTAGCTCATTAATGTAAACTCCACAGGACGAGGCAGCGCACATGGGGCACAGGGTGAACCAGAATCTTTGGCTTTCTGAAATCCAAGGCACTCTTTGGCTGGAAAATGTTCTCTTGGCCCCAAACTCTTCCTCGTGGTTGTTGCTGAAGGACCCTAAATGGTGGCCCTGCAGCTGGGAGTGGTGTAACACTGACACTGACCAGCTCCAGCACCCCGAGTTCTACTGTCATTGTGAGTGATGGTAAAGCACAGAAATCCTTTCCCATCGTGGCCTCTAACTATTACAGGGTTCGTTTTCTCCTGAAGGGAACTCTTGGTGAATCCTGTAAAACTGATAATTGCATTCCTTTGTTCACAGCAGTTTTCTTTAACTGTCCCTGCACTGACTCCGTTACGAGTCAGAGCCCATTGACAGAGTTCTGGCCACCCCATAGGGTGGGCCCTCCAAGGGAATCCCATTCCTCCCAACTTTAGCTGAGAACATACCCAGCAATTACTACACTGAGTATTTGGGCTACTTTGATCTTTACATTTGCATAAGAATTTTCATGACTAATCCTTGGTGAAACTCTAGAGCTGTTTCTGGCAAACAAAGGTTCTGGTTGACTCTCAAGATACAACTTACAGACATCAGTAGTACTTCAGTGACACAGTCACTCATTCTTTTTCCTCAATCCCATTCAGGTTAGGAACAGTAATTCCATTGTCCATGGAGCTGGCACCTTTTTAATTGCAGAATAATGCCCCCAGGGTCCTTTGCTGTTCAGCTTCACTGCGGTGCCTGGGGGCAACAAGGCTTGCTGGGGTCCTTTCCCCTCTGGCTGGAGAGGTGCTGGGTCCCAGTCCCTGAGGGGCACCCAGGCTCCTGCTTGGAATTCATGTGGAAGTCACTCAGTGTCACATCAGCCTTCACACGGAGCCCCGTGGATCAGAGCATTTTCCAAAGGGGCTGTTGGGGCAAACAGGGAGATTTGGTCTGGCAGGATCTGTAGAACAATATCCTAGAACATCTCCTCGTTCTCACACAGAACACTTGGCTGCAGGGACACATTCCCATCGTTCCTGCCCAGGTTCCAGGATTCAGGCAGTGTTGTCTTTCCCTGGAGCTGTTCCTTCAGCTGCCTCGGGAGGGCCATTTGGCCTCTGGACCCACACTCTGGCTCCATTATTAGGACTGCTGGATCCAAACCCTTTATCTCCACCAACAGAAGTGATTTGAGGTGGATCTCCTTTCTTCACAATTGTTTTTAAAACTGCAATATCAATAATTGTGCTGTCCTGCCATGGAGCTGAATCAGCAAATCTTCTTCATTATTGTTTAACAGAATTACTCCAATTTCTCCTTGATAATCTGCATCAATTCCTCCTCCCATGACATGAACACTTTGCAGGCCCACGCTCCAGCGAGCAGTTATCAAATCAAAGTGTCCTGAAGGAATCTGAATTCCTGTTTCGGTATTGATAACTCTCATTTGCTTCTGCTTTATCCTAATTAATTCTAATGCATGAAGGTCCAGCCCTGCAGCCTCTGGGGTGGCCCTGTCAGGGGCCAGCGCACCCAGAACAATTTCCCAGGCAGTCAAAGTCTCCCTGTCCATGGGTGTATTTGCAAACTGGGTGCAGCCGTGCACATCCAGGGGGTTTCCATTTCCCCAGGGGCCCATTGTTAAGGGTATGGAGCACATCTGGGAGATGGGTTCTCCATCGGGACAGGTTCCCATCTCCTCATTTTTTCAGCTGCTCTCTGAACAACCCCTTCATCTGTTCAACCAATCCTGCAGCTTGGGGATAGTCTGGGATATGAAAAACCCAGCAGTCTTACTCACTGTATTTTGCACAGTAACAGACAAAGCATTCACATCACAGTATCAGCAAATCCTATAAAAATCGCCAATTTCATCCCTTCCTCCTGTATTCATTACCCACAATCTCATAAAGTTTACCAGTGACGTTTGTGTCCTGGCCAATGCTTTTCTGTAGGGTATTTAGTGTTACATCTCTGAGTAGTCAAACCTCACAAATTAGTATCGTCAGCATTATTTCACATTATTATTTCTTTTTTATCATATATGTAAGGATAAATACTATTTTATTCTATTTTATATATACATCTATACATATAAATGATGATATTACTATTATTTCACTTGCACAAACATATCTGAACTCAAGATTAAAACCTTCTTCTGTCACTCCATGTGGGAGCATTCCAAAAACAATTGTTCCTTCTGTTGATGCTGTTTCCAATATGCTCTTAACAAAATTCATCCTCATCTTCCCAAACCCACAAGTTCTTTTCCTTTTTCAAAATGCAATATTTGGATGCATTTTAATACATCCAGTGTTTCAGCTGCTTTTAACCGACTGCCCCACTGCTCACATGGTGATCCCACCTCAGCCCACTCCAGAGCCAGCGAACTCCAGGGAAGCTCTTCCCATCCGGGAATTTTGGACTGGACTGATTCCTTACATTTACATGCAAAAAGTGACATTTTGGCGTGATCTGGCCAGACTACGACAATTTTGTTTCACCAGTGGGCAGGGCCAGCAGCAAAGACAGACACCAACTGAAGGAATCCGTGTAATTTAGTGTAGTTCAAAGCAGCAAAGAATCACAGAAGGAAAAGCTCAGCAATGCCCCCAGTCATCACTGCCAAAGATTGGCTGCAGTGATTAACAAAGATCCATCCCAGTTCCCCTCAGACTTCATCATCACCCAGACCCACACATCAGCTGGGGGAAGCTGTCCCAGCCAAGGCCTGGAGCCACTCCCGGACACGGGGAATTCCTGCAGCGGCCTCCACCCACAGCTGAGGCTCCAACCCCACTGGGAGAGGGCCCAGCTTTGATAGTGCTGAATAAACAAACTGACAGCACTTCTAGTGCGGGAACATCTGGTTTCATCCTCCTCTTGGGTTCCTCCTAAGCCTGGCCAGGGCCCAAGGAGGAACCAAGGGAGTGGACTTTGACCATGCAGCCCCAAACAAGGCCTGATGTCAGATTTCATGGCCTTGTCCGGCTTCTAAACACAGGAAGGTCAATACATGTTTCACTAATGAGTGGATACATTTATCACAGTGCTAATGACCATGCACATTTCAGTAATGAGTGGATACGATGAACCTTTGGTTGGAAGGTTCATCGAGAGGTCACCTTTGGCTCAGGGCCTGCTCTTCAGGCCTCAGTCAGGCCTCTTGTCCAGACCTTGGTACTTCAGGGATGTGGTTTAGTGGTGGGTGAATGGCTGGACTGGTGAGCTCAGAGGTCTTCTCCAACAGAAAGGATTCTGTAATTCCAGGATTTTATCTGCTGCATTCAGCTAGGTCCACGTTAGCAGCATTAGTTTCCTCAAAAAGTCCCCTCTGGTTCAGCTCTTGTGGCCTAAGGCTTAATCTCCTTCAGCTCCTGGTGCTAAGCTGCTCATGCTGAACGAGACGACTCGGAGAGAAGAATACAGTTCATCCAATTCCTTCTGGGACACGGAGAGGGGAGGGTGTGAAAACAGGAGCATTGTTTGGTGTGGCCTCCTCTCTGCCCTTCACGCCTCTCAGTGCTTTGAAACAGCCAAGAGCTTTCTCCAAGAGTGCAATGAAGCAGCTGCTCCTGCGTCCAGCTCTCACTCTCTCCAGTCTCTGCTCTTGACTGCTTTTGTCCCTCTTGCTGTGCCCTCTGTGCCCCCGGGGCTCGGTGGCTGCTGCCCAGGGCTGTGGAACTGGCACAGATCCAGTGCTCCAGACCCTCCTTTCTCTGCCCTTGGAGCTGCCTGGTCACAGCAGCCTTTTCCATCTGGAAGCTCCACATGGACAGGGAGTGCCCACCTCTGCTCCTTGCACACCCTCCAGGAGCCCAGGGCTGCCATCTCCAGGCCCTGCTGGCACTGAGGGCTCCCAGGTGCCCCAGGCTGCTGTGACACTGCTGCAAACGGGAGGGAACAGTGACAGGGGCTGTGTTGAAAGTCAGCTCCATTTGCTGCTGCTGCTGCTGCTGTGGGGGTCATTTGTCCAGCCCTGCCCCAGAGTCAGGGATCAGATGCAGGCCCTGCTGCTGCTCCCTCGGGATCAGCCACAATTTGGGTGTTGCTGTCAGTGCCAGCAGCAGTGGGCGCTGAAGCAGCGGCTGCTGACAGAGCCCCAAGCCCCGGGGCCCGAGGGGTGCCTGGGCTGCAGGGCTGGGAGGGAGCTGCCCCTTGTTCTCCCTGTGCCTCACGCAGAGCTGGGCCGCTCACAAGTGGGGCAGCACAGCAAACAGGGAGCCTGCGAGTCTCTTCCAGCCGTGTCTGCTCAGAGTTCTGACCCTGGAGCTTCAGGGGGACAAAGGCAGCTGCTTCTGGTCCCTCTGCGTGTCCCCGTGTTCAGCAGTGCTGCTCCATCAGTCTGTGCACAGCAACGGGGAAAAGCCTCAGCCCTGCAGGGTCAGGAGCTGCTGGGCTCTGCCTGAGCAGTTCAGCCAGGGGGAAGGGTGCTGCTCCACACGGGAACCAGGAGCAAAGGACATTCCTTTCTTAGGACGTGTTTTCTATTTAAAGAAAAGGAAAAAGAAAAGGAAAAACCCTGAAAAAATGCGAAAGACAGAAACCAAGTGTGTAGTGAAAAACAGTGCCTAACTTTGGATAAAGAGGTGACTGATCTTTCTAAAATGAGCACTAAGTTATTACTTTGTAAATGTGCTGATGGCATGGATCCATCTTACTGACCTCAACAGCCTTTTTAAAAAGATTTTGGGGTTTCCAACATTGTTATTTTAAATTGTGCTTGAAGCAATAAGAAACTGCTTTGTGCCCTGACAGCTCCGAGCAGGACTGGGAATCCAAACTCTGTCACACTCCCGCTCATGGAGAAGATGCCCTTCCTTCTCACCTTGTGAATGAGCTGCACATTCCCTTGGAAATCGTCAGGGGTTTCTTAAAGACACAAAGTCCCCCTTACGGCTTTTTGCTCTGGTTTGGCAGTGGAGAAGGGCAATTCTTCATCCGTCAGCTCCAGCCTGCACTGCCTCAGGAACACGGCCCACTCGCCAGGTTTTCCCAATGGTGGCACTTCTAGAGGAGGAAGAAAGTGCAATTGCACAATTCCAGCCCAAAAGGAAGAGTGGGACAGACAAAACATCCTGTGGCAATCCAGGTGTTCCGCTGGGACTGTGGAGAGTTTGGGTTCCTGCCAGTGGGATGTGTGTCCCTGACTGCAATCTCTTGGACTGCACCAGAGTCTCACTCACCTGCACGAGCAGAAAGCTCCATCGCTGTGCTTGGAACCAGCTCGTGTCAGAGCTGTCAGAGCCATGTGAGGGCAGAGCGGGCCCAGCCGTGCCCGGGGCTGAGCCCCAGCAGAGCCCTGGCAGAGCCCAGAGCAGCCTCAGCATCTGCAGAGCCCAGCTGCAAGGAGAGAAAGCAGAAACTGGCCGGCAGCTGAAGCCTCCTGTCCCCTTGTCCCAGCTGCCTGCAGTGCCCAGGCCATGCTGGCCGTGCTCAGAGCTGGGCCCAAAGCTGCCCAGCATTGCTGCCTTTGGGAGCAGAGCAGGAGGGCAGGACATGTGCCCAGCCTGCAGCCAGCCATGGCACAGCCACCTCCTCAGCAGCTGCCCAGAGCCCAAAAGCAGCTTGGCAGCCGCCTGAAGAATTCGCTGCAGCTGCCCCAGCAAAGGAGGAACCTTTGGTGCCCAGCCAGGCCGTGCCATGCCCAGATCCTGGAGCATCCCCCTGGCTGTGGACTCACCTGCACATTGGGCATGGAGTGTGTCTTTGAAGAAGGTGCCAGGATCAAAGTCCATCATCTTCAGCTGATGCTGGCCAGGCTGAGAAAGAGATTATCATCCTTGAGGTCATCCTTGGTGTCTCCAGCAGCAGCCCCACCTGGTACAGCTTCTCCAGGGGCTCCTTCTCCTTCCCTGGAGGCCAGACCAGGCTGTCAGTGCTGCCCAGGGCCCCAGCTGTCAGTGAACCAGGACAAGCAAAACCAGGCAGCATGGTGGCCACCAGTGCTTGCAAGACCAGCTCAGCTCCAGCTCAGCTGCAGCACAAGAGCCGCGTGTTCCCTTCTGATGATCCCTGCTCAGTGCTACAGGCAGGACAAAAGAGTCTGGTTTCCTTTGCCGCTGATTGCCAAGAGACGTGTGGAGCTGTTACCTGCCAGGCCCCTGGATCAAACGGTGCCCGTGGGTCTCTCCCATCCTCTAGGGCAGATGAACACCCTGCAGCCAAGGGTCATAGAACAGATCTTCCAATGACGGCCTGTCCAAGGAGTGCATGGATAAACACCACCTGATAAGATCTTTGCACTCTGGGAGAGAAACCAGAAACCACCAGTCAGTTGCAGAAGGATCCTGTCCGCTTTGCCCCCCTTCCTGTGCCCTGGCTCTGCTGGATGTGCTCAGAGCTGTGCCTAAACTTCCCAGTCAATGCCCTGCTTTGGAGGAGAGCAGGAGAGCAGGACATGTGCCACTTCCTCAGCAGCTGCCAGAGCAGGATGCTCCTGAGCCCGCTGCTGTCTCCCAACACTGGGATTCCCCCCGTGCTGCAGAGATGAGGATCCACCTGGAGAGAGCCGTTGTGGGAACAAGAGCTGGCCCCAGATGATGTCCCGGCCCTTCTTGAAAGGGTGCTTCCCGCAGACCATCTGGTACAGCAGGATACCCAGGGACCAGATCGTTGCTGCCTCGCCATGGTAGCATTTGAGGTGGCTCCATTCTGGTGGGCTGTAGGACAGGGTTCCTATGGAACACAGACCGAGTTCATCAGGGGATGCTGCTGCTCCCAGAGCCTCGCCCCAGCATCCCTGGGCACGCAGGGGCTGCACCAGTGGCACACGGGGTGACCCGCTGCCTCCTCACCAGCACCTGGCTCTTGGGTACAAAACTGGGGCTGGAAAAGAAGCCACTGGTGCTGGAAGAGCGCAGTGGAAGTGATTTATTAATATATGGATATAGATCTAATATCGATACCCAACTGGAACGGACAAAGACTCTCTAACTCGTTTGGGTTAGAAAGGGTATGTTTATTCCAGTGTCAGGAAGCTGTGAGGATCGCTCCAAAAGCACAGCTCCGACATTACAAAGCAATCTAAAGTCTATTTATCTACAAAAGTTCCAAATATTCAAAATACAAATACATATTTATAACATAGACACCTCCCATTCCCTGCTTCAAATGGAAATTAGCTAAAAAGTCATTAAGCATGCATAGTTCATTCTATGAAATGGGTCGGTGGTCTCATAATTATGGGAGGGGTCCCTCATTGGATGAAGTAACTCTTCTTCCTTGCTATGACCTTTTTTACCTTCTTAGTTTTTAACAATACCTATGGCCTTGGAGAACTCCCAGTTCCTTTCCCTAAACAGGTTTTGAATGGGATCATCCATAACTGCCTGGCTCTTCCTTTGCAGATTCTTGTTACAGCCCAGCTGAACAACATCAGATAACCAATAATCAGTTCCCAGACCTGAGGAGTTTATTCCAGCTTCAGTTTCTTTGCTTAATCATCAATTTCTTTGTTTAAATTCTGCTGTGTTGGCTTCCTAAACCTATTCTAACTAATCTAGTTTTTTCACTAAAATCTTAATGTTGAAATGTTTAAGAAAAACTCAATTTAAATGCTTAAGAGAAACTTAGTTTAAATGTTTCAAAGAGACTCAATGTTTCAGAAGCCCTGGCAAGGCCCAACTATGACATTCAAATAAAAAACCCACCCAGTGCTGGGGAAAAACCACTCTCCTCCCTGCCTACATTGCCCCAAAAATCATTAATAAGCCAAGGCAAACAAGGGCAGCAGAGCAGTCCAAGCCCTTCCTCGCCTGCACACCAAACCGGCCGGGGCCCGGGGTCTGACCCCCCTCTCTGCTACCCCCATGGGGGTTTTTGTCGGACTGGCTGCCCCAGCCCCAGCCCCAGCCCAGGGCAGAGTGGGTGGGGAAGGCTGTTAGCAGGGCTGGGAGCTGGTCCCCCTCTAAGCCCCACCCAAAAGCAACTCGGCTGGAGAAGCAATCCCGTGAGCCGCAGCAAAGGGGGGAATCCCTGGTGCCACAGCCAGGCTGGGCCATGAGATGCCCAGGAGCAGCCCCTGGCTCGGCTCACCTGCAAATTGGGTGTAGACTGCGTCCTGGAGGAAGGCGCCACAGCCAAAGTCAATCAGTTTGACCTGTCCGGTGGCCAGGTCGCTGAGGACGTTGCCAGGTTTGATGTCCCGGTGCAGGACCCCGCAGCTGGTGCAGCGCCGCACGGCCTCCAGCACCTGGCGGAACATCCCCCGCGCCTCCTCCTCGGGCAGGAACCCCCGAGCCACGATGAAATCAAAGAGGTCCTGACACTGCTTCGGACGCTCCAGCACCAACAAGAAGCACTCGGGGAGCTCAGCCCACTCCAGGAGCTGGATGACACCACGGAACCCAGCGGACACCTTGGCCAGCAGCACGATCTCCAGGGGCGCCCGGGCGCCGTCGGGCTGCGGGAGGAGCGCGGTGCCGTCAGTGGGGCTGAGGCCGTGCCAGGGCTCTGGGAGCCCTCACCCAGCCCGGGAAGCTCCGCATCTCCCCTCACCCCTCGCCCGCTCTCCCTGCGGGGCTCCCGGCGGCTCCCGCCCCGCCGGGCCCCGGCTCCTCGCCGCCCGGCACGGCCCGGCTCTGCCGCTGGCCCCGCTCACTCACCAGCTCGCCCCAGTGCCGGACGCGATCCCGCGGCACGCATTTGATGGCCACCTGCGAGCAAGGGGCAGCAGCGAGTTGAGCTCCTCCTCCTCCTCCTCCTCCGCCGCCGCCGGCCCCGCCACTCACCGGGGCTCCGTCCGCGAGCCGCGTCGCCGCGAAGACGCTGCCGGAGCCGCCGCTGCCCAGCAGCGAACCCAGCCGGTACCGCTCCTGCAGGGCCTCCTGCGCCTTCCCTGCGGGCGACACGCGGCCGTCAGCGCTCGGCCCGGGGCCAGACACGGCCCCCGAGCGCCCCCCGAGCGCCCCGGGCCGGGCATCCCCATCCCACCGGGACCCCGGCGGCTCGGGGCCGGCGGCCGCGCTCAAGAGCGGCGGAGCTCGGGCCGGGGAAGCCGCAGCGGAGGCGGCGGGAGCGGCCGCGCCCCGTGTGTCCTCCGCGGGCCCTGGGAGGCGCCGGGGCCGGGGCCGGGGCCGGGGCCGGGACTGAACCCCGCATCGCGGCCAGGGCCGGCGCCAGGCTCGGGACAGGCGGAGCCAAAGGGTGGCGATGCCGCCCCAGCCCCAGGCACTGATGCCCGCCCAGCAGCGCCACAGCCAGGACGGCGAGAGCCGGGCGGAGGCGAGACCGCGGCGGGACGCCCGGGGCCGGGGGCGGGCCTGGGGCATGGCCCGGCCCGGCAGGGGCAGGGGGAGAGACCGGGAGAGGAGGGGGAGACCGGGAAAGGGAGACGGGGAGAGGCTGCGGGACCCTGAGAGAGGGCGAGAGACAGCGGGAGAGTGAGAGCAGGAAAGAGACGCAGTGTCGTAGATGCTGCTGCCGCCGCTGCAACTGAAGCGCCGGGGCCGTTTGTCCGAGTGTCCGCGTGTCCGAGTGTCCGCGTGTCCGAGTGTCCGAGTGTCCGAGTGTCCGCGTGTCCGTTCCCCGCTCGCCCCACGCGCCTCACGGCCGAGCCCCGCGCGCCCCGGGGGCAGCCCCTGAGTCTGTCCAAACACGGGAACTTTGCCGTGTTCAGCCCAGATCCAGAGTCTCGGCTCCTGCACAGTGGCAGAGGAATCCCCTGGGTTGCTGCTGTGCATCGTCCCTGCTGAGGGTCAAACACTGTCGGGGCACATTCCCTGCCTGCAGATTTTGTGCCCGACCCAAGCCCTGCATTTTTGTCTCCAGCATTGCTTTACACGAAAAACAGGGGAAGTCAAACTGAATGTAGCTCATGGTGTTTTGAGTGTATAAAACTCACTAAATCATAGATCTGTTTGGAATTCACGACATGCAGAAGTAATGCAACATGGAAGAGGAGAGCACAGAAACAAATAGAGGAAAACACCTCGGATTGTCTCTTTCCATTTTCATTTCACTTCTGGAAAGCTGTTTCCGTTTTCTGGGAATCTTCTGCACAGTTCTGTCTGCTCTTTTCAAGAATCTTTCCTGGAGAATGAGGTCGAGTTTCTGTCACAAGATTTCCCACCAGTTGCAGCTTCTCTTGGCTTTCCACACTGTGAGTGCAGGACGACTCCTGCAGCAAAGCAGGACAAATGTTTGGAGAACTTTCCAACTTGTCCTTTCTTTTCCTTGTGGGCTGGGCAGCTGTGCCATTGGTGAGGTTTGCATTGTGGCTGTTGTAACCTGAGAAAGCAGGAGATGGTACCAGGACTTGTTAGGGACTGCAACCCTGACTGAATGCAGAGAAAGAATCTCCAGAGCCTGCAGCCAGAAGTGGAGAGTTGTGTGATAATCATTCCCACATCTCCATGGACATCTTGAAAGTGATCTGGGATGTGAAAATGGGCTGACAGAGGGAGTTTGTTTCTGTGTTCAGTTCAGATGATTCTACATCTCTTGCACTGGTATAAATCAAGAGCACAATCAGGTCATGATAAGCGCCAGAACAAGCTGGACTTCCCAGAGTAGACAAGTGAAATAATCTGAAAAGGGGAAATGCAGGGAATGTCTTGGTGAGCTTTGTCTGGAAGAAGGGTGATGTTTTCTAATAATTTCTAGTCCATTCCCTCTGCTTTTGTTCTTCCTAACAAGGCCATTGGCATCCCAGATTCCTCATGAAATGAGAACCCTGAGCTTGTGGAAGTGCAGGAAAGATGCCCCTGTTCCTCTGCAGGGACACTCAGGGTGAAACAGGAAGCAATTTTTAAGTGATTGTATTAAAGCAAAACCAGTCATTAAGCAGAGATTGATGTCACTCCCCCAGACCAACAACTGTGGACAAATCTCTTTGGCTCAACCTCGAGCAGTGACCTTGAGGGGCGTCCCCATTCCAGGGAGGAATCTCCACACCCCTCCAAGAATGGAAATGTCAGGAGACGCTGCCGTTTGGGAGCATCTCTGCTGAAATTTGGGACGGGGCTTTTCTAGTCTGAGGTGCTGCCCTGTCAGTCAGATGTGCCCAGGCTGTGCCAGCTCAGCAGCTCTGCAGAAGTTCTCAGTGGTGCCCCTCGGTTGTTCCTTTCTCTGGGGATTTTAGCAGCTCTGCCACAGTTTCAGCTCCCTCTCAGGATGCTGAACTTTGGGATGGAGGAGTCAGGCTGGTTTCAGCATTATTCACCCCAAAAGCAGCGTGACCCCCCTTCTGCATTTCCCACTGGGGGCTTTGCACACAGGGCCTTGTTGGAGCTGTTTGAGCCCATTCCAGGCAGAGCCTCCTGCTCCAGCAGGAACTGCCTTTCCTGTGCCATGACCAGGGCAGACCCCGCTGCAGGAGAAGACCCAGGCCAGCCCCAGCACAGTGAAGGGCTCGGGCACAAGTGCAGAGTTCTGTGGTGGGACCTGTGCCAGGGAGAGCCTGAGACACCAAAGGCACCTTGGCAGCAGCAGCTCCTTGCAGGGCATGGCCAGAAGCCTCCCTGGCCAAGGCGGCCTGGTGGCCACCACTGCAGAGCTGCTGCTTCAGGGGTGATTTCTGGCTGGGCTCTGCAAAAGCCACTTCTGCTACAGGAGCCTGCCTGGGAAGCAATTTGCCCCAGCAGCTTGGGGACAAGATATCAATGACAAAACTCTTCATCCCAGCAGAGACAGGACAGGGAGAGAGGAAAGGGACAGCCAGGCCCAGGGGACAGGGCTGGAATGGTGATGCCTGTGAGGTCACTGCCAGTGCAGCAGCCTGGCTGGCCCCCAGCAGACATTCTGGCCAGAAGCATTGTGAGGTCACCCAGCACATCAGAGAACCCACACAACAGGAATTCCATCCTTGGGAAGGGGAGGGGGTGGCACAAACCACCTGAGTGTGAAGAATTTTGGGATGGGGCATCCAGTTGTCTGGGAAAACAGTTGCAGTTTGTGCCACTCTCATGGTAAAATACTTCCTCCTTATATCAAATTGAAATCCACCCTTGTTCAGTTTAACGGTCTTGCCCCTTGTTGTGTTACTGTGGCAGTAGAGACGGACACACCACATGTATAGTAGTAATCCAAAGCCGCAAAAGATCTTTATTCTTCTCTGCTATTATTCTTATACCTCTTCACAGCTACTGTGACACATGATTGGCTACGTATCAAAACAATGACAGGCTGTCTACAAAACAATGACCATTCAAACAGCAATACAAAAAGCTCTACAAGCAATTAGCTACATATTATATGCAAGTCTCTTCCTGTACAATCTTGATACTCCATAACAAGAACATCTTCTCCTTGTGTCCAGAACATCTTCCTTCGCTGAGCATTCTTCTGGCTATCACTGTGGCTTTCACTGTTGCTGCAGTTTCTCACGGGTAAATTCTGACTGCTTTTAGGTCAATTTCTGTGAGACTGAGGCCTTCAGACCAGCTGTCAGCCTCAGCAATTCCCACATGTTACTGCAAGATTTGGGAAAAAGTAACTTTGATCAGAGTGTTTCCATTTTCACAGACCTTGGAGAGGACCCAAAAATCTCCCAAGATGGACTTTGGAGGCCTCATCACAAAACCAGCAGGTGGAGGCTGAGGGCCCTGGGCTCAGTGGTGCAAAGACTGAGGACAGAACAGGAGGAGCCTGGGAGGCCTTGAAGGGAGGTTTCAGAGCTGGTGGAGCTTTTCTTCATAGTGGGAATGAGCAAGAGGAAAACATCATGTCACCGAGGGCAACTGAGGAGGTTCAGAGTGGACATGAGGAGAAAGGACAGGGCAGGGCTGTGGTGCAACACGTCCCCCAGGAGGAGTCTGGGTCAGCCAGACTCCTTCCTGCTTTGTGTGCCCAGGCAGAGGCAGGCAGGACGCAGAGCTGCCAGCAAAGGAAGGGGCCAGCGAGCTGGGGCAGCCGGGGGGATGAGGACAGCCTGCAGGGACAGAGGCGCAGGGCAGGGACACCGTGGGACAGCCTGGGCTGGAGAGGGCACAGGGATGGGCAGCAGCTGCAAGGCCCTGCCAGAGCCAACTTGTGCAGCCCTTTGGCCACGGCTGCTGTCCCTGGCCCTGAGGCCAGGAGGGGACAAGTGACCCTTGCAGGCCTGGGGCCTCAGTGCCTCCTTGTCCCTGCTCAGCAGCCTGGCAGGGGCCACCCCATGGTGCTGCCCTGGGCATTGCACATCCCCACATCCCATTTCTGGGTGTGCCCATATATCCTGGTTCGGACAAATTTGGAGGAAAATGTCCTCTGATAGAAAGCAGGTTACAATCACCCCTTCCCCCACCAGGTTCGGGAAAAAAACTTTTTCCTCAAAGGAAAGTGAAAGCTAAAACCTATTTATTAACAAACACACAGGAAAAGGATAATAATGCTAAATAGTAAAGCCTCTCGCTATGGAGAGAAAACCTGGGAAGATTTTAGAGTCCTTCTGTGGGTGTGGTCTCTCTCCTCCTCCTCGGAGCTGGGTCAGGGTGGGCCCCCACCTCCAAGGCCTTGGTGGAAAATTCTCCTGATGTGTTCTGATGTTGAAACAGTCCAGAAGAGAAGAAGGGAAAAACCAAAGTCCCAAGAAAACAAAGTTCAACCTTCCGTTTCTCCGTCTCCCGAGAAAAAAATGGAGCCAAAGAAAAAACCTGGCTGAGAGGCACACCAGGGTGTTTCCTCCCCCTCCGTTGCTGCTGCGGCCTGAACAGAAAGAATAAAAATCCGTCCTTGAATGAAATAGCTCGCTGGGCTTTTTTCTCTTTCCTCTCTCAGGCTCAGTTTAAAGGCACAGAAAAGGCACAAAATTAATTTCTGGGCAATAGAGCAGTGATAGGGAATACACATCATCAAGTCACCCCTGGACAGTGAGGTTATAGAACCTCAGGGCAAGAAGGCTCTGATGTGACACAGTGTGGTCCCATGGACCCCAATCCTATGGAACCAAGGCTCTGATGTGACACATCGGAGCCTAATTGGACACAGGATTCCATTGTGACTGTATGGAATCTCATGGAACCAAGGCTCCTGTGTGACACAGCGCGGCCTCATGGAATAAAAGAACCAGCTAGGTTCTGGAACCCAATGGAGCCAGGTCTTTCTTGTGACTCAGTGTTGCATCATAGAACCCAAGAGACCATAGTTATGGTATGGAACCTCATGGAACCAAGGATCCAGTGTGACAGAGTGGGGCCTGATGCAGCTCAAGAGTGACTCCATAGTGAGGTTATGGAAGCTCATGGAATCAAGGCGCCGGTGTAACACAGTGGGTCCTCATGGAACCTAATAATCCGTAGTGAGGTTACGGAACTGTAGGGAACCAAGGCTCTGAAGTAACACAGCAGGGCCTCATGGAACCCAGGAGACCACACTGAGGTGATGGATCCTCATGGAACCAAGGCTCCAGTGTGACACAGGAGGTCCTTGTGGAACACAGGAGACCATTGTGAAACTATGGAATCTTATGGAACCAAGGCTCTGATGTGACAAAGCAGGGCCTCATGGAACCTTAGGAGACCATAGTTAGGTTATGGAAACTCATGGTAGCAAGGCTCCAGTGTGTCACAGCAGGGCCTCATGGGGCCCAGGAGACCATTTTGAGGCCATGGAATCTCTTGGACCCAAGGCTCTGATGTGGCACAGAGGGGCCTCATGGGGCCCAGGCAACTTCAAGGAGGTTATGGAACCTCATGAAACTGAGGCTGAAATTGGAAACAGCAGCTACTGATGGAATGCAGGAGACTATGGTGAGGTTATGGAACCCAATGGAACCAAGGCTCAAATGTGACACACAGGAGCTTCAGGGAACCAAGAGACCACAGGGAGGTATTGGAACCTCATGGAACCAAGGCTCCAGTGTGACACAGCGGGGCCTCATGGAGCTCAGGAGACCAGAGTGAGGTATTGGAACCTCATGAAAGCAAGGCTCTGATGTGACACAGCAGGGCCTCATGGAGCTCAGGAGACCAGAGTGAGGTATTGGAACCTCATGAAAGCAAGGCTCTGATGTGATACAGCTGGGCCTCATGGAACACAGACAGCCACTGTCAGTCGATAGAACTCATGGAACCAAGGCTCAAATGTGAAAAAGGTGGTGCCTCATGGAACCCAAGAGAGCCTAGTGAGGTTGTGGAAGCTCATTGAAGTGCAGCTCCAGTGTGTCACAGCAAGGCCTCGTGGAACACAGGAGAGCACTGTGAGGTTATGGAACCCAATGGAACCAGGGCTCTAATGTGACATAGTGGAGCCTCATGGAACCAAGGCTGCAGTGTGTCACAGAGGGACCTCATGGAACCCAGGAGAGCAGCGTGAGGCTATGGAACAGTATGACACCAAGGTTCCACTGTGACTCAACAGAACCTCATGGAAGCAAGGAACCGTTGTGACCCTATGGAATCACTGGCTGCAGGTGGATTTTCTGCTCCCTCCTGGGATGCAGGTGGACAATAAAACCTGAGGGAGCCTCCAAAGTGTCCCGCTGTGTCATCAGTGTGGGGGAAATTTGGGGGGAACCCCCATCACCCCTGTCTCCGTTCCTCCTGGCTGGGCACTGAGCTGCTGGGACATGGGGTGGGGGGTCCTGATGTTCCCCCTCCGGGCTCGCCACCCGTGCACGACTTTCGGGACACTTTGAAGCCATCCTGGGGATGAACTTGGGCTGACTTGGGGAGGGGCGTGGGAAAATTTGGGCGGCTTCTTGTGGTGTCCCGGTGTCCCCCCGCCCCAAATCCCGCCCCTGCTCTGGCGTGCCCTCGGCCGGTCCCTCCCGTGCCCCCAAATCCCGCTTTGGCGGAGCGCAAGGGACCCCGAGTGCGGCTGTGCCGGGCCCCCCCCAGCGCCGCCCCCAGCGGCTGCCAAAGGGGGCGGGGCCGAGGCGCGCGCGGGGGTTTATGCTAATGAGGCGCCGCTGCCGTTGCCGGGGGAACCGGCGGGCGGGTGAGCGCCGAGGGGGCGGGGCCAGCGGGCCAGCGGCCAATCCGGGGCCGGCGGGGAGGAGCGGGGCGGGAGGGGCGGGGCGGGGCCACTCCAGGGGCCCGGGGGCGGGGCGGGCTCGGCGCGGGGCCCGAGCGGGGCCGGGGCCGGAGCAGGGGCGGCCGTGCCAGAGCAGCGCCGGTGGCAGCGGTGGCACCTGCGCACCTGAGGGCTCGCTGGGGGGGTTCCACGCCGAGAGCGTGGCGGGGACAGGCACAGGCGTGGGGACAGAAGGGGTGATGGCTCTGTCTGCACGGTGTCCCTGCGGCCTCTCCCCGCCGCTGAGGGGCCAGGAGCTCCCACCCCACTCTCACCTTCCCTATCCTTGAGGAAACGGGGCTCAGGCTGGTGAACGGCAGCACCGTGTGTGAGGGCAGAGCGCAGTTCCTGGTGCTGGGGACCCGGGGAACCCTCTGTGCCTCCCGATGTCGCCTCTCGCACGCCCACGTTCTCTGTGGCCACGTCAAGTGAAGGTTTGCCAGGTCCATTCCCAAATTCTGGGAGAGGAACCAGCCCCGTCTGGAGGGAGTCGTTCCACCACGATGGGACTGAAGCCCACCCGGAGCAGTGCCTGGTGACTGCCCTGGGGCCTTCACCCTGCTCTCACTGCTGCTGTCCTTTGCTCAGGTGAGTGTCGGGAAAGCTCCAGCCCACCCCCAGGGGTGCCCAAGTGCCCCCAGCAGCAGCAGCAGCAGCCGGGGGCTCCCCATTTCCCCCCAGGGCAGTGACAGCTCTGCTGTCCCCCTGCCGTTTCCATGTCCCTGTGTCAGATGAGTGGCAGGAGCTGGTGCAACAGGCATGTGGAGATCCTGCAGTGCCGGACGTGGGACAGAATCCTGGACGAGCAGTGGGACGTGCAGGGGCCAGCGTGGTGTGCCGGCAGCTGCGGGGCAGCGAGGCAAAGACAGCCGACACTCCCAGAAACCTCAGCGGGGCTGGGACCCCTGGAGCTGTGAGGGGTCCCTGGGCAGGGCACGAGGGTGACCTGGCCCTGTGCAGCACCTCCCTGCACCATCTGCAGAGGTTGTGGAGGATGTGGGTGTCATTTGTTGTGTTTAACTATTTATCATGTTTCACTATGGGGTTTGGTGGGGTTTTGGGTTTGTGGGTTTTTACTAGTTTATTTTGTTGGTTTTGGTTCTGGTTTGCTTTGAGGTATTTTGGAGGGGAGGTGTTTTCATTTCATTACTTTTAATTACTGTATTTTCTTATAATTAGCAGAAACCCTTCCATGCCTCTTTGCAGCCTGATCTAGGTGGAAGTGGAAGGAGGTGGAAGCTGGTGCATAAGAGCTGTAATGTCACTACAGAATTCAGTGGAGAAGTCTCATGTCACAGAAAGTGGAGGTGGAAGCTGGTGCATAAGAGCTGTAATGTCACTACAGAATTCAGTGGAGAAGTCTCATGTCACAGAAAGTGAGGCAGGTCCCAGGTGGCCACTGAGAAAAAGGGCCAGAGGTGGAGGGATTGGGCAGAGTTGTCCATCCCGTGTCGGGCTATGGGGGACTGTTTTTCCATTGGTCCTGATCTCCTTAGGATATCCTGAATCAGTGCCAGCTGCACAATGCTGTTATCAGCTCTTCAAAGTGGTCTTTGGAACCTTTATCTCCAGTCCTCAACCTTCTCTAATCAGCTGTACAAGTACTGAAGACTCGACAAAGGGCAGGGGAAGGAAACGACTCCTTAGGCTTCTCTTCATTTTAACGAGCCCTGCAGTGTGTTTGGTGTTCTGAGTCCGGGATCCTCAGGTCCTGAGAGGAGATAGCAGCAGTCCCTCAAGAAATCCAAGTCAGAAGAAAAACCCAAAGTGTCTTGGAGCATTAAGAGTTGCCAGTGAAAGCCCTTTCTGATGAAACCTCCCCAGAGCCTCATTCAAGCCGGTTGCTGGAGGCTGTGGTTGAATGTTGTATTGGCCTGTCTCTCCCAGTCACCCTCGACCAAGATGCTGGCCCCTAAATGCCTGAGAGCTCGCTCTGAGTGTCGCTGCTCTAAGGCCAGGCGTGGGTGGCTCACGCCAAGGCAGGGCAGCTCGAGGTGGGAAGTCAATGGGGCACAGATGAAGAAAAGGCCTGGAGACAAAGGGTTGTGGGAGGGGGTCTCCCCCGTGGTCTCTGTGTATTAGGAAGGGTAGGCAAAGGGTTGCAGGAGGGAGAAAGGCGGAGGGAGAACTCTGGGGAGCTCAGGGTGTGCAAGCGGTTTTAAAGGAGACGAGAACTGGGAGGGGGTCAAGGGGAACAACCAGTAGGGAAACAGGCAAGGGCAGGGCACAGGCATCTGGGATCCAATAAAAACAGCTGAGGGGAGGGTACAACAGACAACAACCAACGGCATGTCGAACATAAGAGAACTTTCTGGAAGGGTGGGTAGGTCCAGAGCCCTGGGCACGCCTCCCTCCTAGAAGAAAGGGAGGGCCTCACACCCTTGTCCCGCCCAGGGAGCCCTCCTCTAAGGAGGAGTCTCCCCCTTCTGAGGTGGAGCCTTGATAGCTGGCAGCTGCCACGTCAAGGTATGGACCTCCCACACCTCCCCCATTTCTGTTAATTGAATTAAGAAGTTGATTATAAATAATGCGTTTCATAATAAAGAAAATAATTGACAGGAAAAACAGGAAAAGTAGTACGAGTCCAATATCTTGGATGAGGGACGCTCCCCACTCAGACTTTCCCATCTCTTGCAACAGCTGTTTCAGCCAGCCTCCGGATGCTTTGGTGACAACTCCTACTGTGTGGGGCAGTTTTTGCACTGTCTCATAAGTGTCTTCTCACCGCTGGGGTCGCCTCAGGAGCTGCGGACTCCTGCATATAGGCGTCAGTGAGCTGCCTGGGAGTGTCTCTCACTGCTCTCGGCTACCGATCTTCGGGTCTCGCTGGTTATAGAGCAGGCTCATTGCCCACAGAGGCCAGCTGTCTCAGACCCCAAAGTCCCGGGAGTAAAGGAGGCGAGAGATAGTTTCTGTATAACAAATCTGCAGGTTTATTCCTCGGATGAACGGGGGTAGAACCACAGATAGAACTAACAGACAGAACTAACAGAACAAACTGAACTAACAGACCCCTTAAGGCTTGTACAGCAGATTTTGTACTGGAATAAGTTGGGGAGGAGCAAAGGGTAAAAACCAATAAGATCACAATATAACAATATGTGACAAGCATGACAATAAATCACGGCAGAGCATAGGAGGGAATATAACGCAACAACCAATAAGAGAGTAACCTGGGGAGAATTTTCTAGATAGAAAGGAGCAGCTTATTCTGCAGTGCCACCCCCGGACGTCCCCTAGGACTCCGAGTTCCTTGCCTCTTGGAGGGCGAGGATCTGATGGACATCTGCCTGCCAAAGCCCACTAGTGGGCTGAGCCACTGCAGCATCTCCCCCTTTTTTATTTAGTAATTAAAAAAAAAAAAAAGCTTAAAACAAGACAGTGCAAAAACAATCAAGCTGATAATTAAAACCAACTCAAAGAAAGTTTCTAAAATGGAAGTTTTCCATCTGAAATAAAACATAAACATACAATAGGTAAGTCCAGTTCTGATAAAATCAAGTCACCCCTATTACCAGGGATGAATCCACTGTATCCTTTTGTTTGTGTGTCTCAGCCTGATAAGGCTTGATCCATTTCCCAGGGATCCACTTGGGACCCGCTGGGGTGCATACACAACCATATCCTCTGCCCCATGTTAGCAGGGGATATGGTCCTTGAACCTTTTGTAACTCAGGGTCTTTGATCAGAACAGGTGGTTTTTCCTGTAATTTCAGTTTAATGTTTTCATTAAAATGCCTGACAACAGGCAGATTTTTGTCCTCAAACGAACAGTTTATAAAGTTGAAAGTAAACAAAACTTTTGCCAGTCTTTGCTGAGGACCATTGGTCTCCTCTCCTCCACGCTGCAGACCTAGCATCCGTTTGATATTCTGATGTGTCTGCTCTACTATGGACTGTCCAGTAGGCGAATGCGGGATGCCAGTCTTGTGATGATTCCCCACTTCTGAAAAAAATTTGTAGAGTTGCTGACATGTATGCTGGACCATTGTTAGTCTTTATTTCTTTGGGCACACCCAGGGTCGCGAAGGCAAGTCTCATGTGATTTGTTACATCCTTTGCTTTTTCCCCTGAGTGTGCAAAGACAGCTCCTGAAAAGGTGTCAACTGACACATGAACATTACTTTTGTCTACCGAACGAAGGAATAAGTGTAACATCCATCTGCCAAATTTGACAGCTGCTCAATCCTCTGGGGTTGACCCCACTGCCCAATGAAGGAACTTGGAATTTTTGGCAGTTGGGGCATGTTGCCACAATGGCTCTTGCTTGTTCTCTGATAAGATGGAACATTTGCATGAGAGCTGGAACATTTTGGTGGAACATGGCATGGCTAATTTTGGCCTGTTGGAAAAGGTCTGGCAAATTTGCTCTTTGGGCAAAGCCAACTGGTCCGCTTTTTTGTTGCCCTCTGCAATAAAGCCTGGTAGGTCAGTGTGTGACCTCACATGAATTACATAAAATTGTTGCTTTCAGTGGGAAAGTAACTGTACAAGTTTTGAAAGCAAGTGGTAAATTAAAGGATTGTTGACTTCCCTTAAAACTGAATGCTCTGCTCTTGAGACAACTCCTGCAACATATGCCGAGTCAGAAACTAAATTAAACTGGGAGCCTTTCAAATGCTCTGACGGCTGCAAGCTCCGCAACTTGCAGTGAGCCTTGGACAATCTGTACGTCAGATTTCCACTTCTGAGTACAGGGATCTCTCCAAGTCATTACCAACTTATGAGAGCGTCCCGAGCCATCCATGAAAACTGTCAAGGCGTCTAAAGGCTTGTTATTTTGATTTGCTTTGGGAACCAATTTAAAGGCCAAGTTAAATAATTTGTGTTTTGGTTGATAAATTGAGATTTGACCTGGGTAGCTGTCTAGAGCGTACTGCAAGTGCACATTATCTTGCATCAGGTTTTCTAGAGCTTTGTTTGTTAAAGGAAGATGGATGCATGTGAATTCACATCCACCTAGGGCACGAATTCTGGACCTTGCCTTTATGATGAGCTGCGCCATGAGCTCCTGTGGTGTGGTAATGCTTTTGGATGGCTGGTGCGAGAGGAAGACCCCCTCTATTATCAATAGGGGATCCCTCTCTACCTCATCCCACTGAAAAATCAACCCATACAAATGAGGCATTGACCCCAAAATGATAAACTGAAATGGGAGATTAGGGCCATAATGGTGAGCTTGCCTAGATGATAATGCATCTTGTACTTTGATGATGGAGCGTCTCGCCTCCAGTGTCAGCTCTCGAGGAGAACTGAGGTTGTTGTTACCTTTCAGAAGGTTGAAAAGTGGTGCCAAGTCCTCAGTAGTTAGTCTGAGCAGGGGCCTCACCCAATTGATGGAACCACATAGCTGATGAAGCTCCTGCAAAGTCTTAGGATTGTCAATGATTTTTACTTGTTGTGATGCAATTGTTCTCTCTGAAACCAGCAGTTCCAAATATTTCCAAGGGCTGGTTCTCTGAACCTTTTCTTCTTGTGTTTCGAAACCCTTGGATTGCAAAGCGCCCACCACCTTTTCCAACGTCCAGTCCAGGTAATTTTGATTCGGGGAGCAAATTAAAATATCATCCCTATAATGCAGAATGATGGACTTTTCTGCTACCTTCCGAATCGGGGACAGGACTTGGGCAACGTACTACTGGCAGATGGTTGGACTGTTTTTCATGCCCTGGGGCAACACCTTCCAGTGGTATTGTTGCATGGGAACTTCCCTGTTCAAAGAAGGAATAGAGAAGGCAAACCTAGGTGCGTCGGTCGGATGTAGGGGAATCTGAAAGAAATAATCTTTGATGTCTATCACAGCCAATTTCCAACCCCTAGGGAGCATAGAGGGAGATGGCATACGTGGTTGCAGGGGTCCCATGTCCTCAATGACTTCATTTATTTTATGCAAATCGTGGAGGATCCGCCACTGGTTTCTCCCCTTTTTCTTGATGACAAATTCCAGGGACTATCCGAAGGTTCGATGTTCTTCTTCCTTAGCTGCTCATCCACGAGAGCATGGAGTGCACTTAACTTTTCTTTATGTTTTTCTTTCTTTCTAGAGGTCACTGATCCACCCAAGCAGGTGTATCTGTTGCCAATTTAAACATTGGGTGGGGCTCTCTGCAGTGGTCCCAAGGGAAAATCCCGGGGAATTGATGTGACTTCCATCCAGGTACCCCACTGCGACATGAGATCCCTGCCCCACAAGGTAAAACCGGAATTCACAACAAAGGGTCGGATACAGGCCCCTCTATTTGAATTACATCACGGCTCCTCTGGGCTGGTACAGATCCACCTATGCCCGAGACGAGGCCATCCTTGGTTTGCAGCTCCCATTGTAATGGCCATTCGGTGGAAGAAATGACTGTTATGTCTGCCCCCGTATCCATCATACCTTGGACTTGGACGCTGGAGTTGTTATGCTGAAGGTTGCAGCTGACCGTGGGCTTCTCGTCTCCCACGACCTGAGTCCAGAATACTTGAGGAGATGGAGATGCCTCTTGAGGGTACAGCAGCGCTTGGGTGAGTGGGTACTGCTTTGGTAAGAAAAGTGGAGGGAAACAACATTTTAAAATGAGGTTAAACTTTCCCTCAGAGTCAGTCCGGGTAATGGCTGGGACTACTTCAACTTCCGGTGGTGTGGTTTCCAGGTTTCCCAGCACAAAAATAGTCCGATTTCCTACCTCTTTTGAGGTAAGAACTGGTACAGAATAGGTCTGAGCAATGTTCATGTGGGTACCTTCGCTCAGGTTCACTGTCAGTCTTTTTGTGGCTCCCTTATTTGTGTCATCGCACGGGGCTGCTCTGTCGCGCTGGTTTTTCAGCTTCCCAGCTGGCCACTCACTGGACTCGACCCAGCGGTCCTCTGGTGTTCTGTAGGAAAGCCCTTAGAGAGATTGTGAATGGGTGCCGGTGTGCGACAGTATTTGGCTGAGTGGCCTTTCTTGCCACATCTTTGACATATGAACTCTGGTCGAGGTGCAAAGGCCGGTTTGCTTTTCTCCTCCTGCATGGCCCCTAACTGGATTCCCCCTCTGTTTTTAAAGGGTTCTGGCTCCACGAGTATCTGCCTCATGCAAGCTTCAATCATTTGTTGAACAGTTGAAGGTGGATTAAATGAGAGTGCATTAATAATTCTTTTCCAAGCATCATTTGCATTGGATCTAGCCAATTCCCTTAACATTTGGTTTTGTAAAATTAGATAGTCAATTTGTTTAATAATTGCCACCTTCAGCCAATCAACAAAATCCATAAACATCTCATTAGAAGCTTGTTTAATATTAGTGTAATTGGTGGTAACAACAGATTTCGATGGCAGCATGAGCATTGTCCTCTCTGCCGCCCCATGCACAACATCCAGGACAGGTTTTGGTATCTGCTGCTCTTGGTCTTGTGGTTTCGCCAATTGATTTTCACCAAAAAGGTGATCAAGCGTCAGCTGCACATTATATTATAAGAAAGGGAAACTCCCCTGTCAGGTGCCTTTTCCACATCAGTTCTCATAGAAGAAATTCTGATGAGGAAAGGAGGCACGACATTATTTTCTTGATGTCATGGGTGACTAAAACATTAGTGGTAAATGTGGCATTAAAAAGAGTTTTGTAATTTTCATGGTCCCTTCCATGCCGCTTTTGTACCTTGCATAACTCTTTTAGGATTGAATAATCAAGGGGTTTCCATTGAGGATTTTGACCTGTCAGGTTACATTGCACAGGAGCAGCAAAAGGGTTCTGTCCATACCGTGGGTCGGAATCAAAGATGGCTTCCCTTCCGGTCTCCACACATGGAAGGAGAGTAGTGGGAACCTGGCTCCCTTTCAGTCTCCCGACCGTGGGAACCAAAATCGAAAGTGAGGTCACATGGGGGAGGAGAAAAGGAGGCGTTACGGTCACGCCCACGACACGTCACGGAGGAGGGGTCTGGAGGGTAGCAGGGGTTAGGGTCGGTTAGTTCCAGGGAGCAAAAAAATGGGTTCTGGGGAGAAGGACTCCAGGGATTATGGGAAGAAGAAGGGATTTTGGCACGCTCAGGCATGCGGCCAGCTCCATTTTGTGGCTTAAAAGTGGCCATCTCGACCATGCGGTCGGTGCCATTTTGCAACTCGGGATAATTAACTCGGGAAGAGGGACAGGAGAATGGGTTTAGGGAAGGATTTGGGGCAGCATGGCCAGGGCTGTCACGATCAGGGAGCCGAGAAACCCGAGAGGGGACAGGAGGCAGGTGGCGATCCTGAGCCCGTGGGCATTTTTCTCCATTCGATTTTTTCGGCTTTGGGGACGAAGGTTTTGGGGAAGAGGGCGTAGGATCAGGGGGACAGGTAGAACTGGGAGAAGCAGAAACGTTTTCTTTTACTTTCCTTTGTCTTTCTAAAGTGTCTTTAATTCAAATCAAAAGAGGGAAAAACCTTTTCGCCGAGTTGTCACTACAGCCCTGCAACAAAAGCAATTTTTCTCCAACTGCCTTCCAAAAAGAAATATGTTTAACGTCATCAGGCATGGTTTGAGGAAAGTAAAAGAAAATCCAACGTACAAACTTTTTCAACAAACCCTTTGAAAACTTAAATCCACCCCCCTTTAGGGAGTCCCCAACTTGGAAGTACATCTCCCGCTGAGGTGTCGAGAGTTTGTTTCCCATTTTTAGGTGAATAAAATAAGAAGGCACCACAAAACTCCACCCCGCACCATGGGTAAAAGGGGAAACGAAATAAAACTGCCCAGAGACCAGGAAGAAAGGGGCAAGGGCACCGGAGAGGTGACTTTTCCTCACAAAAGTGCGGAAACTGCAAAATTTGCCGGTGAAGGCCTTAAGGGCTCACAAAAACTGGTCACTGGAAATAAAATCCACGGCATGAGTCTCCCGGGTCCGGACCGATCCTCCTCGAAGAAGAAAATGCAGGAAAAAATGTGGAGGGTGTCAGTCTGCCCCTCGGATCACCACTCTTTAAAACAGAGCGTGCTGTGACGAGGGGGAAGCGGCAGCTGACGACTCGACTCCTAGCAATGCTGCCAGGGAAGTCTCTCCAAAAGGACCGTGTTTGTCACAGCAACGGCCCCGCCACAGCAGCGGTTTTGTCACGGGAGCGGCCCTGTCGTGGCAGCGGTCCCCAGTTTGGGCGCCACTTCTCGCTTCTCACGCTGGGGTTGCCTCAGGAGCCCGGTCTCCTGCGCACAGGCATCAGCGAGCTGCCTGGCAGTATCGCTCACTGCTCACGGCCACCGGTGTTCGGGTCACGCTGGTAACAAAGCAGGCTCGTTGCCCACAGAGGCCAGCTGTCTCAGACACCAAAGCCCTGGGAGTGAAGGATGTGAGAGAGGGTATGAATTCTGTATGAATTCTGCAGGTTTATTCCTCGGAGGGACAGGGACAGAGAACCAACCGATCAGGGTTCATGCAACAGGTTTTATACTGGAATAAGTTGGGGACAAGCAAGGGGTAACAACCAATAGGATCATAATATAACAATACGTGACAAGCATAACAATAAATTGTTTTAGAGCATAGGAGGGAATATAACGAAGCAACCAATGAGAAAATGACCTGGCGAGAACTTTCTAGATAGAGAGGTGCAGCTTATACTGCAGTGCCACCCTCGGACGTCCCATCGGACTCCGAGTCACTTGCCCATTGCAGGGCGAGAACCTGATGGGCATCTGCCTGCCAAAGCCCACTAGTGGGCTGAGCCGCCGCAGCAGGGTCCTGCGTGCCCCCACGGGTGCCTGGGCTGGTTCGGTATTAAGTCAGTGACAAAGAGTCAGGAAGGGTATTTGCTTGCATTTCTGGCAGGAGCATTTATTGCATCTTCACTGTCAAAGGGTGTAGAGGCAAATACCAACAGCGTGGCTAATTCAGGGCTTTTCCCGGGGCCAGGGGAAGGGCAGGACCAGGGAGCAGAGAGCAATGGGAGAGCTCTGGGGGAGTGGCCAGGCTGACAGACAACCACGGAATTCAAACTGGGACAGGCCATCCCAAAGAGCAGTGCACCTCGGGGGGAGGCCCTCCAGTCACCCATACACAATACATGTTCACCAGCTGCTTCCTCAATCACACGGGATGGGGGGGCCAGACAGATGTGTTGTGAACTAATAATTTTTTATTCGTCTCATAGACTTACTGAGACATCAGAGATAATACAAGCTCACGTTGCCGGCAGAAACTCTCGCACTTCTTGGTTACAGAGCATTCTTAAAAGTTTTTCAGCCAATAGCAGTTGCTCTAGAGGTTACAGACAGCTGTTTCAACCAATCTTCTATATTGCACGTACATTCGTTAAGACAATACTTGCTTGTTTCATACCTTATTTAACAGTGCATAATATTCCATTATTAAGCTTAACTTTATCTTCTCTTGCTAAGCATATTTTTTGCAACTTCTGAAAGTTCTCTCAGCTAGGCCTAGAACCATGAGCTTTTGTTCTCGTGTCCTTCTTCTATTTAATTGTATCTTCTTTAATATTTTCTCAGGCGAAGCTGTTTCCTAAAATCTTTCTGCTTTGTTCTTAAAACCTGCTTTTGTTTCTCACCCTTAGAAATCCCTTTTTTCTGTATTTCCTACAACCGGCCACCACAACTCCTCCTTTCCATATTAAACTAAGGGGCCTGCCCTGGGGATCCCAAAACCCAGCATCCCAAAATCTTAACATATGCAGAACAACAAAAATTATCATAAGCACTCAAAGCTCAATGTCCCAACAAACCAAACATACATAGAACAACAATAACAATTAGAAACACCCTCAACCCAGTGTCCCAAAAAGTCCTCAGATCTTCCAGAGGATTTTCTCTCTGGATGCTGAAATGGATGCTCTCACAGGCAGAGGCGAGGTTGAAGCAGCACAGTTTTCTTTGGGCTGCGGCAGAGTTCAAGCATTCATTGCTGGTGGTACCAGGAGCATTCAGAGGACAGCAGGGTGATAGGTGTTGGATGCTGGCCATCATGATGGTGAGTGCAGGCACAGGCGTTGGCAGTTGCTTCTGTTGGGATTTCAAACGGAGTTAAAAATTTGCAATTTCAAAGGAAGGGGGGCCTTTCCCTTCTCCCCTTCTCTTAAAGGTTTGGGGAAAGGGGAATGGCATAAGGGTTGCAGGGATATGGGAACCTGGGGCTAGGGAAAAGCCTAGCAGAGGGGTGGTGGTAGGGAATATCAACTGTTTGGGAAGTAACAGAATGGGGTAGGATATGGGGAGACACCACAGGTGTCCAACTTAGCCTTTCGCAGTCTTGTTTGCAGTTCTGGTTCTCGGGCCACCGTGTGTCTGTTTCTGTTGTGGTCATCGATGGTAATTTGCGTCGTCTTCACTTCCAGGCGACAGATGTTTCATCTTTTGACTGCACTCTGTTCATCTTGGGTTGTGTTGTGTCTGTAGCAATGGTGTTTGCTGGGCTGGTGCAGTTTTTCTTTGGCAGCTTCCAGGTGTCATCTGTGGCTTTTGGCTTTCTCACTCCAGTCCTTTGGTCTTTACACTCAGCACGAGAATCTGAAAAATCACTGTTTTGCTTCCTTGGCTGCTGTTTTGCATCCTCTGGCCATGCCTGCAAGCTGCTCAGGTCTACTGCTTCCTCTACGATGCTTTCACAGCTTTTTCGGAATAGTCTGAGTCCTACAGCTTGGGTCCTGCAATCCCCCCTCTTTTTCTGCTTCTCTTGCAGCACAGGAGCAGGAGATGTGGGCAGGGCCGGGGCTGAGGTGAAAGGCAGCACTTGAGTGGGGTTCTTGCAGCTGGAGGAGCAGGGCAGCAGCGGCCAAGACTTGGCAGCCTCAGGGCATTCGCGAAGCTGTGGCGGAGCCGGCAGAGGCTGGGTGTGGCCCCGCGGTGCCACAGCCGCTAGGAAATGGCCAGGGCCAGCCAGTACATTTGGGACAGAGCGTCTCTGTAGGAGCTGGCTCCAGCTTGCTGCCATACTGGGGGGAGCCGAGTCCACGAAGTTAAAAACAAGAATGTACTGTCCTTTTAACTCTTGCGCCACGTGGCTGACCGGGGCAAGCTGCAGCAAGCGTCCGCGCAGGGTCCGGCCCTGGGCTGGCCGTGAGGCCGGCCTGGGCATGCCCTCTTTTTGGCAGAGAGGGGCAGCCAGGCATGAGCTGGCAGGGGGTCACAGGCAGGCACGGCCACAGCAGCAACAGGGGAGAAAAGCGGAGTCACCAGGCGTCTTAGTTTAAAAGACAGGTGTCTATCAAAGGGAGGCAGAGCCCCCTCTGGAATGGGTAATGTAACCCCCCTCCCCCAAAAAATTATTATAAATTGGAAATTGAGGGGCTTTCAGACACAGATATAAGAGATAGGAATAACAGTTCTTTTACTAATATATATATATAAAGCAATAATACAGAAAACACTGGTTTAACCTGACAAAGACAGGGTACGACCTGGCACCCTGCCAGGCAGGGTGGTGGCAGCAGTCCGATTCAATGGTGATTGCAGTCTTTCTGGAGTGGCATTTGTGGCTCTGTCGAAGCAGTGATCCTATAGAAGAGTGTAGTTATCTTCTGGGAATCCGGTAGAGAAGAAGGCTGCTCCGCTGGGAAGAACCAGTGGAAGTGGCTGGCTGTCTGTTCCAAAAACCCAGATTTATCCAGGCGGGAAAGCTTGGCTCCTTCCCCTGGGTGGAGCATCTCACAATGGGATGGTGAGTTCATGAGGCGGGGCACTGATGGGGCTATTAACAGAAGATAATTTATCCAGGTGAGAAAGCTTGGCTCCTTCCCCCTTGGGGGAGCATCTTACAATGGGATCATGAGGCAAGGCACTGATGGGACCATTAACAGAAGATAGTCCAGGAGCAAGTTATCTATGAATCATGGACAAAGCGTTAATGGGCCCATTGACAAAAGATAGTCGGGAGGGAGGAGGCAGCGAACACCACCACACCTGGTTTCAGCAGCTCATGAAGATGGGATAGAATATACTGCAACCCAGGACACCGGGGCTCTCGGGAGCGGTCGGGGGGGGCCCCGTCGGAGCTGCCACGGGGGAAGAGAGATCTGCCATCAGTCAGCAGCCTGAAGGGATTGGTCAGCAGCCTTTTGTCTGGGCTGACCACGCTGTGTGCTGCTCGCTGCCTTAGGGCTTTTTGTGGGGACTGGCAGCTGCTGCTTCTCGGTTGCGGTGCTGCCGGGGAGACTGAGGGCGGCGGGGTCAGGCATCTTTATCACCTGCCAAACTTGCTGCCGCCTTTTCAGTCTGTGTTCTAAAAGCATTAGCTCTCCTCTGTTTCTAGTATTGCTCGGCTTTCTCAAGCCTTTTAGGGAGTCTCTGAATGCCGCTTTTTTCTGCAGCTGCAGGTCCTCGGGGCTTATGTCCAAGCTCCTGAGAGGCTGCTGGGGACTCCTGACGGAGGGACCGGGACCCTACGCAACGTGAATCGATGCGTGGGAGGGGCCTGGGATGGAGGGGGGACCGCGTGTGGTAACGCGAGCAGGAGCAGGAGGGGGAGCGTGTGTGGGTGAAAAGCCGGCCACTGTGGCCACAGGCACCAAGTGGTGTCTGCCATTTTGGATGAGGGGAGCAGAGCTGGGAAAATTAAAATTAAAAATAGCAGCTGGTATTGTGGGTTGGGCCATGCTGCCATTGTGATCTTGGAGCAAATCTGAAGTAGCATAAACGGGGGAAGTGGATACAGGAAAGGGGTCCGGGACAGAACTCGGGGTGGCCTGGCCATCACCACTCCGGGCAGGGAACAAAGGAGAACGGGAGAGAGCAGGGAGACGGTAGCAACCCTGGGCACTTGGGCAGAATCCATCTCCTGATTTCCTTTGAATCAGGGCAGGGGGAATAGGAATACAGAGGGAGGAAAGCAGCAGAGGGTTTTTTAAATTTGGGTTAACATTTTTAAACCATTTCACAAAACTATCTATAGCTTTTGCTAAGTTATAAAGCAAATGCCCTTTTCCGGACATAAGCAGCCATCTTACAAAGTGTTTTAAATATTCAACGAACCACTGCTTGAAAAACCATTGAATAAAATGTTTTAAACCTTCTCTGGTATAACGAATATTCTCATGAACAAGGACTCTTAAAATTGAGAGAAAGGCTTCCTGCAGGAGACGAGAGAATTCTGCCCCCATCTCCCTCTCTTCCCAACCCTTGAGATAAAAGGAAATTAAAAGAAAAGGATACAAAGGTGACCCATATTACCTTTGGGGGTCAAATAAAAGTCTCGACATGGTCCACTGACTTAGGCCAGTCTTCTCTTTCCCCAGAAAATTGTTGGTCTTCCCTACCGAGCCTCTGATAGAACTCAGAGATTTCTTTGGGCTGCTCAGAAAGGCAACTTTCATTCCAGTGATGAAGCTCTGCTGGAGACGCTCTCTAGGGACAGTCTGAAGCTGTCCCACGTTCAGGCGCCATTTAATACTGCAATTGCCTGGCTCCGTGGGGTCCTGCGTGCCCCCACGGGTGCCTGGGCATATTCAGTATTAAGTCAGTGACAAAGAGTCAGAAAGGGTATCTGCTTACGTTCCAGCAAGATTTATTCATCTTAACTGTCGGAGGGTGTAGAGGCAAATACAAACAGCATGGCTAACTTAAGAGTTTTTGCTGGGGCTGGGGGAAAGGCAGGACCAGGGAGCGGGGACCAATGGGAGAGCTCTGGGGAGTGACCAGGCTGACAGACAACCGTGGGATTCAAACCGGGATGGGCCATCCCAAAGAGCAAGGCACCCCGGGGGTAGCCCCTCCAGTCACCCCAACATGTTCACCGGCCACCAGAGGTGAGGGGTTTTTCTCCTTTGGGACACAGCTAAACTTGGAAGAGAGTTCAAAATATTTCATAGGATAACGTTCAAACCTTCTTTTTAACTTGCAGATAAAAGTTAAGAGCTAACATTGAAAAATATAAATTACAAATTCTCTTAACTTTCAACTTAATTAAAAGCATAATCAACTTTTAACAACATTTAATTACCTTAATTACCCATCATTTTATAAATGAGAAAGTCAAACCTCTTGTTTTTATTTATGACAGACATGCTGGGGGACACTGGGAGAGAAGGATGAGACACTGGGATGACTGGGAAGCCCTGGGAGAGAGGGAAGTGGACTGGGGGTTACTGGGAGGGCACCGGGAGAGAGGGGACAGGCTTGGCAATGGACTCAGGGGGACTGGGAAGGAATGGGGTTGCACTGGGAGAGACTGGAATGGACTGGGTCTGAAGGGGAGAGCCACGGGAGTCACAGGGAGAGGGGAAGAGGCCAGGGGGATGGGCACAAGGAGAGCTGAGGGCTCTGGGGTGGTTCCCAGGGAGGTTTTGAGGGGCTGCGAGGTCATTCCCAGGGCAGGGGCTAAGGGGACACGCTGTGCCCCACGGTCACCTCCCTGATCCTCGCCGAATGGGGTGAACACCCCGTAGCTGAGTCAGCACACTGTGTCCACCACAGTCCATATTTCCTCCACAAATTCTGTTTGGGTGTTCAAGTACCAGGCCTGTTTCTCCCCAGGGTGTCCCCCACGTAGTGGCCCACATTGCTGTCCAAGTGCAGGAGCTGCTCCAGGTTGTAGCTGAACCCCACCATGAACCTCACCTGGTCAGTACCACTAATGAAGTGACACTCGGGCTTCACCATGTGTGGCGGTAGAGACGGACACACCACACGTATAGTAATCCAAAGCCGCAAAAGATCTTTATTCTTCTCTGCTATTATTCTTATACCTTTTTCACAGAGAGGTAACTCTAGGGCTGATAAGCTCGCTAATCCTGCATGGGTGGCGCCTCAGCCTGACCGGGTGGTACAAGCCAAGGCGTCACATGATTTCTTCCATCAGAATGCGCGTACTTTGCAGACACAATTTTCACTCACACCTACTCAGGCTCGTAACATTGTTAATTCGTGTCCCGACTGCCAAGGATTTGCTGCACCTTTGCCCTTAGGTGTTAATCCCAGGGGCCTGCAGGCATTGCAGCGCTGGCAAATAGATGTCACTCAGGTTGCTGAATTTGGTCGTCTCAGGTACGTGCATGTTTCCATTAATACCTTTTCTTCTGCTATGTGGGCATCTGCTCACACAGGAGAAAAGGGCCGAGATGTTATTGCACATTGGCGATTGGCTTTTGCTGTTTTGGGGGTGCCATCATCTATAAAAACTGATAATGGCCCTGCCTATACCTCTGAGAGGACAAGGCAATTTTTATAACTGTGGGGTGTGAACCATAAGTTTGGTATCCCTCATTCACCCATCGGTCAAGCCATCATTAAACGTGCTCATAGTACCCTAAAGCGCGTTTTGCAAAAGCAAAAGGCGGGAATGGTGGGGGAACCCCCACAGAGTAGACTACAAAAGGCTTTGTATACAATTAATCACCTTACAGTACCTTCTGATTCTAATATTCCTGTTATTTTGAAGCATTTTCTTTCTTTACAGACAGATGCAACAGTGACTTTTCCCCGAGGAAAGGTGTTAGTGAGAGATCTGATTACTAACAAGTGGGAAGGTCCTTGGGACCTCATCACTTGGGGGCGTGGATATGCTTGTGTCTTCACAGATACTGGAGCCCGTTGGGTGCCGGCGCGATGTGTGAAGCCTGATCTACGACACAGCAGACTCGCCCCACAAACAAGTGATGAATCGGCTTGAAACCTGGATGCTGATGATTGCTGTCATTTGGTTTTGCATAGGGGAAGGAAAGGCTGTGTTGCCTCCCATTCCTCCTATGCCTCGGGAAAATGTATGGATAACTCTAGCTCATGCTTTAAATCAATCTTCTATATGTCTATCGCTTGCAACTCTGCAATCCCCTTTTCAGACATGTTTAATAGGTGTACCGATACATAATGACACAGAAATCAATGCACTTGTTAATGGAACAAATGCAAATGGCGAAAGGCTAGCCTCAACGTCTAAGCTGGACGAGCCCCAAGAAATTAATATTGTAGGATCTCTTAGAGCTTCAACTTGTGTAAATTTTAACATTTCAAGGACATGGTTTGATGGGCCAACAAATGAGGTATCGCCTATCCAGCCACAATACTCGAATGCTTCGCTCTGGTGTAATGATAGTTCAGGTGTTGCTTTTGCTAACAACCAAGTGCCTAGACAATTACCCCGGGGATTGTTTTTGATTTGTGGAGACCGTGCATGGTCCGGCCTCCCGTCCAATATGATGGGTGGGCCATGCACAATTGGACATCTGACAATGTTTGCTCCCGACATCCCTACGGTCGCAGACATGGCTCATTTTTTGCACCGCGGGCAAAGAGTGAGTCGTTCTTTGCGCCATAGGCCACGAGCTCTCTATTCCTTCGACCAAAATTGCAAAGATAACGTGGGATTTTGGGAAAAGGGATCGAGAGTGATTGCTTCGCTACTTGCTCCTAGTGTTGCTGCAGGAAAAGCATTGGCTATGCTTGATAAACTAAGATGCTGGCTTGCTAAAAACGCTAATGAGACTTCAGAAGCTCTAGCAGGACTACTAACAGATGTTCATTCTGTACGACAAGCTACTCTGCAAAATCGTGCAGCCATTGATTTTTTGCTTTTAGCACATGGACATGGTTGTGAGGATTTTGAGGGTATGTGCTGCATGAATCTGTCAGACCATTCAAAGTCAGTTTTTGCGAATATTCAAGAACTGCGGAATGGGGTGCAGAAGCTGAGAAAGAGTGATAGTTGGTTTGATACATTGTCTAGTGACTGGGGTATCACGGGATGGCTCAAAGATTTGCTAAAGGTGGGAGGCATGATCTTACTTATTGTATTCTTGTTTTTGTTGCTGGTGCCGTGTTTGTTAATTTTTCTGCAAAGGGCCCTGCAGAAGTCAATAAACGCGGCTTTTCTGGTTCAAAAACAAAAAGGGGGAATTGTGGGAATTGCTGAGGCTGACAGCTGGTCTGAAGGCCTCAGTCTCACAGAAGTTGACCTAAAAACAGTCAGAATTTACCCGTGAGAAACTGCAGCAACAATGAAAGCCACAGTGATAGCCAGAAGAATGCTCAGCGAAGGAAGATGTTCTGGACACAAGGAGAAGATGTTCTTGTTATGGAATATCAAGATTGTACAGGAAGAGACTTGCATATAATATGTAGCTAATTGCTTGTATAACTTTTTGTATTGCTGTTTGAATGGTCATTGTTTTATAGACAGCCCTGTCATTGTTTTGCTACGTAGACAATCATGTGTCACAGTAGCTGTGAAAAAGGTATAAGAATAATAGCAGAGAAGAATAAAGATCTTTTTGCGGCTTTGGATCACTATACGTGTGGTGTGTCCGTCTCTACCGCCACAACCATGTGCTGGAAGAGACCTGTGTATGCAGGACACAGGTCAAGGGGTGCCCCCCCAGCACCCCACAGCAAGCCAGGAGCTAAGGGGGCCACCCTGGATCGCCTTGCTCCACAGCTGCCATGGGACCTTCCTTCCCTCAGTCCCACCCTCTCATTTCCACCCTTTTTCCATTTTCTCCCATCCTTTCCCATCAATCCCCAGTTGCCAGCCCCTGCCCCCATCAGTTTGGGGGTCCCAGTCCCCCCTTTTGCCCCTTTTCCAACCCTTTTCACACAATCCCTGACCCTCTTCTCCTAGAGCTTTGGGATCCCACCCTTCCCTTTCCCCAATTTTTTAACCTTTCCCACGCCTCCCCCATCATCCCCCCGTCCTCAGCCCCCTCTCCATTCTTGCATTAGGGGGTCCCACTCTCCCTCCAACTCATTTTATGGGTCCCACCCACCCATTTTCCCTGCTCTCCCCACCTTTCCCACCATAGCCCAGCCCCTCTTCCCACCCCCTCAGCTCACCTGAGAGCTCCATGCCCATGGCCAGGGGGGCTCCCAGCACCACCTGTGCCACCAGTATGGCCCCAGCTGCCCACAGATGCCCCATCCCCAGCGCTGGGCAAGGACTGAAACCTCCCCTCTCTCCCTTAATTCTGTTTTTGGGGGGTGCTGGGGATGAGGGGGCACCCAGGTGAGGAGCTCTGTGTGCTGTAGATCTGCCTGGCACCTTGGGAGTCATCAGCCAGAAAAGCTCTGATTGGCTAAAAATTGTTTAGTGACTTCTTTGAGTGCCTGAGGAAAGGCCGAGGAGTTGAGATAAGGACCAGGAGAGCTCCTGCCCCAGTCACCAGCAGAGATAAACAGATCCAGTCTGGGGACAGGGGTTGCATTTATTAGCAATGAAAGCAGAGAACGAGAATGAGAAGTGAAATTAAATCTCTCAAACATTTCCCCCCCACAATGGGGATCATCTGGAACAGGGGTCACCAGGTCTCTGCCCAACGTGGGTCACTGTGGATCATCCCACATGGATCCTCTGCTGCGAGATGAAGTCGGAGCAGTGCCCAAAGCTCTTCCTGCACTTGGGGCACTCGCAGGGCTTCCCTTACTGGTGGCTCTGTTGGTGTCTGGTCAAGTAAGAGCTCCTGGGGGAGCTCTTCCCACAGTTGGGACAATCGTAGGGCCTCTCCCCAGTGTGGATCTTCTGGTGGCAGATAAGGTTGTATCTGTGGCTGAAACTCCTCCAACACATGGGACACTCGTAAGGCCTCTCCCCGGCGTGAATGCGCCGGTGCCTGATGAGGTGGGAGTTGTACCTGAAGCCTTTCCTGCAGTCGAGGCAGAGGAAGAACCTCTCCTCTGTGTGAATCCGCTGAATCAGGAGGAGATGGGAGCTGCTCTGAAATCTGACACTCGTAGGGCCTCTCCCTGGTGTGGATCTTCTGGTGGGAGGTTAGGTTCGAGCTCCGGCTGAAACTTTTCCCACATTCCTGGCACTGATAGGGCCGTTCCCCAGTGTGGATCCTCTGGTGGCGGATCAGATTGAAGTTCTGGCTGAAGCTCTTCCCACATACCTAGCACTCATAGGGCCGTTCCCCAGTGTTGATCCTCTGGTGGATCAGATTGAAGTTCTGGCTGAAGCTCTTCCCACATTCCTTACACTCGTAGGGCCGTTCCCCAGTGTGGATTCATTGATGGATGATGAGGCAGGATCTCTGGCTGAAGCCCTTCCCACATTCCCCACACTTGTAGGGCTTCTCCCCAGTTGGAAGCTGCTCATGGACCACCAGGTCCGAGCTCTGGCTGGATCTCCGGCCATCTTCCTGGCACAGGGTGGGTCTTTCTGCCTCAGAGCTCCCTGGGCTGGGTTTGCAGCCCCTCCCCCTGTTGGATCTCTGGGGCTTTTCCTCCCTGTCGGATTCCTGCCCCGTGGAGCCGCTCAGAACGGCCTCTTCCATGAAGTCCTGCCGCGGGGATTTGTCCTCCCTGGTCTCCGTCCTCAGCTCCTTGACCGGGGGAGGAAGGACAAGGAGAGGATGGGATTTGCCTCCCTGACAGAGGGAAGGGGAAGGAGATCCCCCCGGTCCGTCCCCGGCAGGACGGCGTTGGCAGTGGGGTTGTCCTGCAGCTGGGGGTGATGCTGGGCTGAGAGATGGAACAGGAGAGAGGCGGAAAGGGGCAGTGACTTCCTCCTCACCTGCCCTGGGGTCCCAGAGCATCTTCTTCTTCCTTGCAGCCTGCTCCTCCATCTGGCCAAGGTTTGGGAATGGCAAATCCTGGTTTGGAGGGAAAAACAAGGTGTGAGTGTGTTGGCTTGGGGGTTCCTCCTGCCCAAGACCATCTCTAGAAGTCACCAGGTGTATCATGACTGTAAAAACCTCTAAAACTGTGCTGGTTCTAACTGGCACGAGAAATGAACCCCACTGAACTGCCCCAAGAGAGATTAAGGTGGGAGTTACAATTCACCAAAGAGATGACAAGAAATACGATGATACAGCAGCAACCCACAAAGGCTGAGTATAACCGGGCACCCTGGGACAAGAACAGAACAGTGTTTGCTAGTTCCTGTGCTGAGAAACACGTGCTCCCCCACATGCAAAGAAAAAGGAAAGAAAACAAAACCTGTTGGTCGCAGTGGTGGACACAGTCCTGTCCAAGTGATGGGTGCAGTCTTGTCACCAGCGGTGGCCACAGTCCTGTTGGAGTTCTGCTCCTCCTCTGGATCTGTTGAGTGCTGCCAGAAGGCCCCAAGACCCAAGATTTTATATGCTCAGGTTCAGGTGGGAATGCTCAGTCCCTCCCCCAGGGTGTGCAGTTTCACAATGGAATGATGTAATCCTGTGAGTCATGGGATATTTTGGGCCCCTTGATGGGCTCAGTCCTTGCAGCTGCCCATTGTGCTTGGGCCATTCAGTCCATGATGGCTCATTAGCAGAGGTGACCCCTCAGGCTGGGTGGGATTGTGCTGGTGCTTCCCTGGAGGGAGTTATCACAGCTGAGTCATTGGTGTGAAGAAAAAGAAACACTGCCCTGCCTCACAGGGTTTGCCTCTCCTTCCTTATCTCATTTAACACCCAGCTCGTAGCCTGAGTGGTCTGGGGTGCCCTGGGCAGCTCCTGCAAATGACCCATCATGAACAGCTCATCAGAAATGAGATAAGGGGCATAGAATGGCACCCTGCTCCTGTCTCCAGTGCAGGCTCAGATTGGGGTGAGGGTTGGGGCTGGAACTGTGGCTGGGATTGGTGTTAGCTCTAATAATGGCATGGGGTGTGGGCTGAAGCTGGGGCTGTGTTTGGATTTAGAGCTAAATGTGGGACTGGAGTGTGGGCAGGGGCTGGAGTTAGGGCTAAATTTGGCCCTGGAGTTGGGGTTAGAGTTGGAATTGGGGCTGAGGTTGGAGTTAGGGCTGAATATGGGAATTGGGTAAAGGCTGAAGGCTGGGACAAGGGCTGGAATTGCAGCTGGCCTTGCAAGTCCGGCTGAACACGGGATTTGGGGCTGAGGAGTTAGGAAGGGGATGGGATTGGGTCTGGGGCTAGACGAGTCTGGGAGATAAGGAGGGAGAGGCAAACCCTGTGAGGCAGGGCAGTGTTTCTTTTTCTTCACACCAATGACTCAGCTGTGATAACTCCCTCCAGGGAAGCACCAGCACAGTCCCACCCAGCCTGAGGGGTCGCCTCTGCTAATGGGCCATCATGGACTGAATGGCCCCAGCACAATGGGCAGCTGCAAGGACTGAGACCATCAGGGGTCCCAAAATATCCCATGACTCACAGGATTACATCATTCCATTGTGAAACTGCCTGCCCTGGGGGAGGGACTGAGCATTCCCACCTGAACCTGAGCATATAAAATCTTGGGTCTTGGGGCCTTCTGGCAACACTCAACAGATCCAGAGGAGGAGCAGAACTCCAACAGGACTGTGACCACCACTGGTGACAAGACTGCACCCATCACTTGGACAGGACTGCATCCACCACTCTGACCAAGAGGTTTTGTTTTCTTTCTTCTTTCTTTGCATGTGGGGGACCAGGTGGTGCTCAGCACAGAAACTAACAAACACCGTTCTGTTCTTGTCCCAGGGTGCCTGGTTATACTCAGCCTTTGTGGGTTAAAGCTGTATCATCGCATTTCTTGTCATGTCTTTGGTGAATTGTACCTCCCACCTTAATCTCTCTTGGGGCAGTTCAGTGGGGTTCATTTCTCGTGCCAGTTAAAACCAGCACAAAGTTTTAGAGGTTTTTACAGTCATGATACACACGGTGACTTCTAGAGATGGACTTGGGCAGGAGGAACCCGCAAGCCAACACACTCACACCTTGTTTTTCCCTCCAAACCAGGATTTGCCATTCCCAAACCTTGGCCAGATGGAGGAGCAGGCTGCAAGGAAGAAGAAAATGCTCTGGGACCCCAGGGCAGGTGAGGAGGAAGTCACTGCCCCTTTCCCCCTCTCTCCTGCTCCATCTCCCAGCCCAGCATCGCCCCTGGCTGCAGGACAACCCCGCTGCCGACACCGTCCTGCCGGGGACAGACTGGGGGGATCTCCTTCCCCTTCCCTCTGGCACGGAGGCAAATCCCATCCTCTCCTTGTCCTTCCTCCCCCAGACAAGGAGCTGAGGACGGAGAACAGGGAGGACAAATCCCCACGGCAGAACTTCATGGAAGAGGCCGTTTTGAGCGGCTCCACAGGGCAGGAATCCAACAGGGAGGAAAAGCCCCAGAGATCCCACAGGAGGAGAGAATGCAAACGCAGCCCAGGGAGCTCTGAGGCAGAAAGACCCACCCTGTGCCAGGAAGATGGCAGGAGATCCAGTCAGAGCTTGGACCTGGTGGTCCATGAGCATCTTCAAACTGGGGAGAAGCCCTACAAGTGTGGGGAATGTGGGAAGAGCTTCAGCTGGAGATCCTCCTGATCGCCACCAGAGGTCCACACTGGGGAGAGGCCCTACGAGTGTGGGGAATGTGGGAAGAGCTTCAGCCATAGCTCCAGCTTGATCATCCACCATCGTATCCACACCGGGGAGAGGCTCTACGAGTGTCCTGAGTGTGGGAAAAGGTTTCCAAGGAGCAGTGATTTTCTCGTACATCAGCGGACGCACACTGGGGAGAGGCCCTTCTGCTGCCCTTACTGCAGGAAGGGCTTCAAGGACAACTCCAACCTCATCAGACACAAGCGCATCCACACTGGGGAGAGGCCCTACGAGTGTCTCGAGTGTGGGAAGAAGTTTCAGACCAGCTCCAATCTCCTTGTGCACCATCGGACGCACACGGAGGAGAGGCCCTTCCGCTGCCCTGACTGTGGGAAGGGCTTCAAGCACAGCTCCTCCCTCATCAGGCACCAGTGCATCCATACCAGGGAGAGGCCCTACGAGTGTGGGGAGTGTGGGAAGAGCTTCTCAGACAGCTCTGCCTTTACCAGACACAAACAGAGCCATCTGTAAGGGAAGCCCTGTGAGTGCCCTGACTGTGGGAAGAGCTTCGTCCTGTGCTCCAACTTCATCCTCCCTCAGAGCACCTATGTTGGGAAGAGACCTGGTGACCCACATTCCCGATGATCCACATTGGGAAGACCCCTGGCTGGTGGTCTCCACATCCTTCTGGATCCCCGTAGGTACCTGGATGAACTCAAGGGCAGGAACATCTCTTGGGACTCAGAATGACATCAGAAAATCATTGGGAAGAGTGGATATCTTGACTTTACAGGACAAAAAATCTCACCTGCTCTGTCCAGTTGTTTCTTCTGGTGGCATCAAGCTTTAATCTGGTGGCATCAGGAAATTAAAGAAAGAGATCTAAAGCCACAGCATTTTCCTGGAATTTGGGGGTGAATTTGGGGTTGGTTCAGGGGAATATTCGGGAGGATTTGGCTGTTGTGAGACCATGGGCTGGGCAGACAGGGCCACGATGTCACAGTTGTGCTGGCAGAACATGTCCCCCTGAGCCCGTCTGTTGTCCAGGAATTGCGGTTGTCTGTCCCAGTCCCTGGCCTGGGTCCCCCGTTTGGGGTGTGCCCCGCCCAAATTGCTGCTGAAATGCCCAAGCTGCTCGCAGCTGGAGATGTTCCTGTCCACCAACGTCTCCTGGTCAGTTCCATGGTGGGCTTTGAGGGGATTTAGGGGCTCATGGGAGGGATTGGGATGGGTTTCTGTCGCTCTTGAGGGCATTTGTGGTGCTTGGAGGGGGCCTTTGTGGGGCTCTGTGAGGGAGTTTTGGGGATCTTGGCTGAGCTGTGTGGCTTGGAGAGAATTTGGGTGGGTCTTGGGGTCATTGATGTTTCAGGGAGTGGTTGGGAGGGTTCCTGGCCAGGGAGCTGTGGGGTGGTGTGAGGGGTCCAGGAGTGACTGTGGGGCTGGGAGGGGTATTTGGGGTGCTTGTGACTCCCTAGACCCCCAAAGGTTCCACCAGACCCTGCCCCCCAAGATGCTGTCAGGGTTTGGGGACTCCATGTTGGGGTTCATCCTCCTGGCACTGCGGGAGAAGGTGAGGGGGGTCCCCAGGGGCCATGTGTGTCCCCCCCACAGTGTGTGTGACCGCCCCATCCCTGTGTCACCCCCTTTTCCCTGCCCACAGGGCTCCTGAGCCAGCCCCTGCTGCCCCCGGGAGGGAATTTGGGGAGGGGGCAGAGGGGGTGCGCAGCCCCTGCCGGGGGATGACCCCGCCCCAGTGCCCTTCATTCAGCACCGAGCTGGGCTTGGGGCCACAGGAGGAAGAGGCCGATGGGAAGCAGATCCTGCAGGGGCCACAGGGCTTGGGCTCAGGGCAAGGTCCTGCCCTGCACACCTGGCTCAGGTGTGACCCTGCCCTGGGAAGGGAGCGGGACATTCCCATGCCCACGGATCAGGGCTGGGAGCAGCACTGGGACCACGGACATGGAAATACTGGCATTGACTGGGACCACACTGAGGGGGTGAATTATTCCCCCCAGCACCTTTCCAGGCCGCCCTGCGATCTGAGAAATGCTCGCTCGGCCTCGGCCTTGGCCAGCAGCCCCCGGGCTCAGCTGCTCTGAGCTCAGCCGCTGCCGGCTCCCGCAGCCCTCCCAGGGCCGCCCTGCCCGTGCCGGGGCTGTGCCAGCGCTCCCCGCACCCACGGGGGCTTCGAAGCGCCGGGCTTGTCTGACAAAAAACACAACCTGCCCCCGAAATAACCAAAGCAACAACCGACCACCTCCAGTGCCTCCTCGTGTGCCTCCCGAGGGACACCAACTCTGCGGGAATTCCCCCGCATCGGGACAAAAAGCTGCTCCAACGGAGGCGCTTTGAACACCCGCCCGCGGCTCGTCCCCGTCACACAGATGCCGGCAGCTGCCCCGGTGCCGCAGGTGGGGCTTTGGAGCAGGGAGGCTCTGCGGGCCCCCCGGGCTGTGCCCCCTCCCAGCCCGTTCCTGCCCTGGGGCCGATGTTCAGCCTGGGCTCTCTCGCTGCTCCCGGCTCCCGGGGCTTGCAGAACACCAGGCTGTGGAACCCGGCAGTGGAAAGCAGCGATTTTGGTGCTCCCCAGCTAAACTGAAACATTGCTCCTTTTGCCTCTGTTCCTTGGAGGCCCCTGGGGCATTTTCTGCACCGAGTTCAGCCCCCAGTGCTTGCTGAAGGCGCTCCCTGCAAATGTCACACTGCCAGGGCCCTGTCCTTGCTGTCACCCGCTGGGGCTGGGCACCAACAGAGCTCTGGGCTTGCATTTCCAGCTGCTGTGCGACCAAAACTGTGGGACCTGGAGCTGCTCGAATGCACAAAGTGGCAGAGGAGCCTGTCTGGAAGGGGAAATCTCCCCCTGCTGTGCCAGACCCTGGCAATGCTGGAATTCTCTGCTGCTGCTTCTGGGCCACTCGGGGGCTCTGGCAGAGCAGGAAAGGTGACCCTGAGCCAGGAGCTTTCCTTGGCCAGAGCAAAGCCTCAGCACGGAAGGACCTTCCCAGCACTGTGCCCTGGGCCTGGAGGGATTGTGCCACCAGAGCTATCCTCCAATTTCTTCTACCAGGCAGATTTAGGACATGAAAAGTGGAGAAGCCAGAGCTGACTCCCAGCTTTCCACAGTCCTCCAGAAGAATCCTGTGTGGGAAGCACCCTGGGAACAGGGTTTCCGTGCCAGGGGAGGGGAATTCAGAGCTCTTTCCTCCTCCATAGGCTGAGGCTCTGTGCCTTGCCCTTTGCAATGGCCCTGCAGCTGCCAAAGGGGCCTTTTTGGCTCAGCTGAGAGCAGTCCTGCTGCAAGCCTGTCCTTGAGCTGCTTTGGCTGCAGCTGTGCCCAGGGAATGCTCATTCCTTGCAGGCTCAGGTGCTTTGGGTGTGCAGGTGTAACTACTGCAGGAGGGAACAGCTCTGCTGGGGGGGAGTTCTCTTTTCCTTGGTGGGTTTTTATGTTTAATGAATGTTCCCTGTCAGCTCAGGGCAGAGCTCTGTACCTGTGTCTGACACTTGTCTGTGGCATTGTGGCTCAGGAGGTGGCCAAGGGGACCTTCCCCGAGGTGTCCGCAGAGGAATCCCCATCAGCCCAGGCTGGGGGGTCAGTGACCGGTCAGTTCCGTTGCCTGGACACGGCTCTGGACGCTTCTCTGGGAGCGTCTCCAGGGATGGAATGCCGGGGCTGCTGCTGCTGTGTCCCAGAGCCGGGAACGCCGGGGCTGCCCCGGCCCTGGCCCGGCCCCGCCAGCTCTGCCAGCTGCCTCGGGGACACAAAGGGCAGCTCCGAGCTGCGTCCGCTCCGCTGTGGCCGCACAAACGCAGCGCCCGCAGAGCTCCAGGGCAAGGTCCTGCCCCTGGCTCAGGGCTGGGCTGGGGCCAGCAGCAGAAAATCAACTTCCAACTCGGGCCCCGCAGCAGGGAGGAGCAGCAATTGCTGGGTGAGAGAGACTCTTGCCAAGGGCCTGTGGGCACGGGCCCCAGGGAACGGCTTCCCGCTGCCCGAGGGCAGGCTGAGATGGGATGTGGGGCAGGAATGGTTCCCTGGCAGGACACTCAGGCCCTGGCACAGGCTGGCCCCAGAAGCTGCGGCTGCCCCCGGATCCCTGGAAGTGTCCCAGGCCGGCTCGGACATTGGGGCTTCCTGCCCAGGAGGGCTGGGATGGGCTGGGCTGGGGCTGCTGAGGGCGGGATGGGCTCTGGGTGAGACAGCTGAAGGCTGGGCATGATGAGGCTGGGGGAGATCCCATTCCTGAGTGAGTTCTGGGATATCCCACATTCCTGAAGGGATTTCAGGCTATGTCCTGTTTCTGAGGCAGTTTTGGGATACCTCCCAATGCTTGTGGAGGAGTTCTGAGAAGGGCTCTGGTACTTGGGAGGGGGAGCTATTGGTAGGGACCTGGGGAGCCCATTTTGGGAAGGATGCTGCTGTTTCTGACAATGTTCAGAGGTTCTTCATGGGCTGTGAGGCTCTCATTGTGGCACTTGAGGTGAGCCCCTGGCCACAGCAAGGCCTGAGGAGAGGTTCCAACCTCCCATTTTGGATGGAGGGATTGAGCAGGTGCCTCCAATAAACTCAATGCCAACCCGCAATGTCTCGATGTCAGCCCCAAATGGCTCAATCCATCAGCCCCAGCCCCCGCCTGTGGGGAGTCAGGAAGCACAGAAGGGGAATTGGTGTCCAGGAGGGGTGGGATGGGATGGGATGGGATGGGATGGGATGGGATGGGATGGGATGGGATGGGATGGGGATGGCATCGTGAGGGTGGGATGAAGTTTGGGAGGGATGGGGTGGTTTGGGCACTTGGCGTGGGGCACTTCAGGGATGAAACCAGGAGCCGCTTTTGGGGAAGCTGCTGCTGCTTTTTGAGAATTTTGGGGCCTCTAAGTGGCTTCTGGGAGGTTGCAGTGAATTTGGGGAAGGTGCCGTAAATCCCCCGCAATTTGGGCTGTTGAGGTGAAGTCTCCCACATTTTGGGAGGGTGAAAGAAGCCCAATTTGGAGGGGATCCTGCTGCTTTCCACCCCTTCAATTGGTTGAGAAATGCCTTGTGAGGTTCCAAAGAAAGAAAGAAAGAAAGAAAGAAAACTAAGACAGAAATCAACAAGAAAATGAAAAAAAAGCGAAGAAGAAAGAACAAAAGAAAGAGAGAAAGAAAAAGAGACTCAGTAATGTGAAACAAAAAAAGGAAAATTTAAAAAAGAAAGAAGAAAGACACAAGAAACAAAAAAGGACAAAAGGAGAAAAACATTAAAAAATGAAGAAAGAATAGAACAAAGAAAGTAAAAAGATAAAAAAATGAAAGAAAGAAGAAAGTAAAAAGAGAGAATGCAACATGAAAAAGAAAAGGAAAATAAGACAAATAGAATAGAAGAACAAGGAAGAAAGAAAGAAACAAAGAAGGAAGGAAGACTAAATAACTTGAAACCAACAAGAAAAGAAAAGGAAAAAGAACAAAAATGAAGAAAGAAACAAGGAAGAAAGTAAAAAAGAAGGAAAAGAAAGACACAAGTAAAAAAAAACAAAAAGAAAGAAAGCAAAAAAAGAGAGTGATGAGACTGACAGCAGGACTGACAGCCTCACAGAGTCAGACCTGAAACTGATTAGAATTTACCTGTGAGAATATTACAGTGAAATTCTGCAGCTTCAGTGAAACCACAGAGAAGGCCAAGAAGATAATGAGAGAAGATGTTCTGGACACAAGGAGAGGATGTTCTTTTTATGGGACATTGAGAATGTACAAGGAAGTGTGGGAGAACAGGCTCATAAATGTGACTGCCTGGCTAAAGATGCTGAGAATATGAAAACTATAAGCGAGATTGAAATGAAGACAAACTTTGGATTACCCAACCCCAGTTACTGAACAACTGGAAAACAATGGTGTGGCCGGCTGAAGATAATCCCCTTTGATTAAACAATGCCCTCTGCTTGCAGAAAGGTCCAAGGGTCAGAGCAGACCCTCCCAGCTTAGCAGAGGGTCCAAAATGTAGTTTTTAGAGTTTAAAATGTAACCCCATATGGTAATACAATGATTCCTATAGGCTGACATTTGTATGTAAATGTTATAAGATTTGTAGCTTGTTCTAGATAGGTTAATGGAAATTAGAATATTCAGCACAAAAGATGATTTATTGTGCTGCAAACGGGAACTCGCTCTCTTGCCTTGCTCTCTTGCCCCTCTCTCTTGCCCTGCTCTCTTGCCTTGCCCCTCTCTCTTGCTTTTACTCTCTTACTCTCTTGCTTTTGCCCTTGCCCCTTTTCTTCCTACACCACTTCTGCACCCCTGCATCTCTTCACTGCTTCTCTGACCTGCTTCGAGCTGCATCTGGCAGCTCCTAGCAGGTCCCCTTACACCCACACCTTCATCAATAAATGTCATGCTCTAAGACCAGCACCAGAGATCTCCAGTCTCCCGTTTGTCCCGACCGTCTGAAACCCTACACTCCAGAACCCTACGAGGAAGAACTTGTGGATAACATGTAGCAAGTACACCTTTGCTTGTATAGCTAATTGTTTTACTGCTTGAATGGTCATTGTTTGTTAGACAGCCTTGTCATTGTTTGCTAAGCAGCCAATCTCAATAGGCCCCAGCAATTGTGGAGAGGTATAAGAATAGCAGTGGAGAAAATAAAAAATCTTTCTATCTCTCTTGACTCTGGATTACGACAAGTGTGTGCTTTTATGGCCACCTCGACAAAGACACATCTGGTGACCCCGAGACGTGATCCAAAGAGCCTGCCTGGAGAGCAGGAAGCCTGAGCAGAGATCAGGGGAGGTGGATTCAATGGGAGGAGAGTAGCGAGGAGAGCTACCAACATCCGGATGGGACTGCAACCTTTTAAAGGTGAGCCCGTTGATAATAGAATGAGAGCAAATACATCCCAGGAGGAAAATTCAATAGTTAATATATGGACGTCAATGTTAAAATGACGTGGCATAAATTCTGATAAGCTGATATTGCAAAGACTGTTGCTGTGGTGCAAAAGCCAAGGAATTGAAACGACTTCTGTCAACACTTTCAGTATACGGACATGGGAAGCAGTGGGATGGCATATTCTCGACCTTGCTTCTCGTGGAGACGATACTGTTAAGGAATTTATGATGACATGGAGGTTAGTTTTAGATACTTTGAAAGAACTGAGAAAAGAACAAGATGCTGCTGCAGCTGGCACAGCAGAGAGAACAGAGACAGATAATGTTGGTGGGACTGGAAACATTGCTGCAGGAGGGGTTGGCAGGGCACAGGCTGGTGAGGAAAAATCTGTATTGTTTCCAATACCCAAGACAGAGAGGGCTTTGCTTCCTCCCTTTTCAAATCCTACTTCTCCCTCTGCTTCCCCCCTCCCATCCCTACAAATCCCTTTGATCTGTCTTTACCACCCTCCAGGTGGGGAGACAGTGATGGAAAGGGTGCAAATGAGAGTGTGCCATCAGCACCCCCACTGCCTGCTGCTGCACCCCCACTGCCTGCTGCTACTAATCCTTTTGTACAAGGTGCGAAAGAATCCGTGCCAGGGATTCAAAGTGAGAGCTTGCTTTATAGAGATACCTTAACTTTGCAGCCCGTATCTGTAACTCGGGGCACGTGGGATCTTGCAGCTTTTTGGAGAGATATTAGACTCCAAGCGTTATTTGATAAAGATTTTGAGGCCACTGAGTGTTGTAAAATTATACGGCAATCACCAGATTCAAAAGAGCCACAAGACCCTGTAATTTCTGCCTTCCCAATGGTCAGAGGCAGGAGTCAAGGGCCTGATCAGCATGCTCCATTTACCTGGCCAGTATTATCCGACCTATGCCAAATTGCTACTAATTATGGCTTAGAGTCCCCTGCTGTAACAAAAATCCTGAAATTTATAACAAGTGAAGAGTTAACTCCTTTTGATTTAAAGCAGATTGCTGGATTGCTTTGCACACCGGTTCAGTATACGGTGGTTGAGACTGAGCAGAGAGCTTCTTGTGAGGAAACTGCTTTAAATAATATTCGATTGCCAGTAGTTGATCCCCGATTTGGTACAGGTTTACCTAAATTGTTGGGATTGCACCCCGTAGATGAGCCTCAGTTACAGGCTCGCCTGCATCCTTTGATCTTAGCACAGTCCCGTGATCATGCTTTGCAAGCTCTGTTTAAGGTAGTGAGCATGTCAGCTCCTGGGAAAAGCTACACAACTACTGAGCAGAGGCCTAATGAGACATTTATAGCTTTTTTAGACCGCCTTCAAGGTGCGATAGAAAAACAAGTAGTAAATGCAAGAGCAAAAGAAACTTTAATTTTGCAAATGGCACGAGACAATGCACATGAAGAATGCAGGAAAGTTATTGACTTGCTGCCTATGAAAAAGCCCTCATTACCAGATATGATTAATGCATGTGCAAAGACAGGACCGCACCACATCAAATGGCCATGCTCACCGAGTCTGTTTCTAGGGCTGTTGCAGCAGCTATTAAAATGACAACTACTTGCTACAGTTGTGGACAGCCAGGACATTTTAAATCTCAGTGCCCACACAAAACTCCCTCCAGAGCAAATAATGATAACAAAGCAGCCTCCAAAGCAGTTCTGTGTAACTGATGTGGTAAACCAGGACATTATGAGCAACAACATAAATCTCATTTCCATGCCAATGGGCAGCCTCTTAGGAACCTGGGAAACTACCACTGGAGTGCGAGGGGACGGCGCGTGCAGACAAAAATGCTTTCCCAGGAACTGCTGCGCCCGGCACAGGTTTATGTGACAGGCTTGCTGGAGGAACAAAAGGCTCAGCACGGGTGGATGTTTGCACCTCCAGCACAGTAATCATAGACTCTCCTGCAGTTCATAAAGTGCCTTTGGATGCACAAGGACCTATAGGGCAAAACTTAAATGCCTTTTCGACTAGGAAGATCAAGTGCTACTTTGCAAGGGGTTTTTGTGCATCCGGGAGTGATTGATGCAGACTTTACAGGACAAATATGTGCAATGGTTTCTACACCCGCTCCTCCTGCAGTCATACCTGCTCATACTCATATTGCTCAGCTTGTACCTTTCTGGTCTTGTTCTCCCAGGACTGGACTTAAAGAGACAGGAGACCAAGCCATTGGTTCTACCGTGCGCCTCAGGTGCGCCATATGACTGCTGCACCTCTAAATTTATGGGGACGTGACATTTTGGCCACTTGGGGAGTTACAACTGGCACAAGTTTTTAATAGGGGTCATTGTGCAGCAGGGTGGTTGCCACCCAGGAACACCCCTGCGATGGTTAACTGACTGTCCCATGTGGCAGGCACAGTGGCCTTTAACACAACAGAAACTTGCCGCCCTGAACAATTTAGATGATGAGCAGTTATCACAAGGGCACATGGAGCAGTCTGTCAGCCCTTGGAACACTCCTGTATTTGTGATTCAAAAGAAATCAGATGGAGAATTGGTGCCTGATCTGAGATGCATTAATGCAGTCATGGAAAGTATGGGTGCACTGCAACCAGGTATGCCATCTCCTACTATGATTCCTGCAACATGGGACATTTTAGTTGTTGATTTGAAAAATTCCTTTTTTACAATTCCCTTACATCCTGATGATAGACCAAAATTGGCATTTTCAGTACCAGCTGTTAACAATGCTGAACCTGTAAAAGGACATCAATGGAAAGTTTTACCACAAGGTATGAAAAACAGTCCAACTCTTTGTCAAATGTATGTGGCCAAAGCTCTCTCTCACCTATCAGAGAACAATTCCCTAACAGTTTTTGCTATCACTGTATGGATTGAATACTAATAGAGTCTCCTTGCCAACAGGATTTGCAAAAAATACAGCCAGAGGTTTTAAAGGCTCTCCACAAATACGGATTACAGATTGCACCTGAAAAAATCCAAACAGAAGCACCCTGGAAATATTTGGGATTGAAAATATTTGAACGTACCATATGTCCTCAAACTGTTCAATTTGACACTACAGTGCATGCTCTAAATGATGCACAGCAATTGTTAGGAACCATTAATTGTCTGCGTCCCTATTTAGGACTCACCACTGCACAGCCTTCTCCTTTATTCAATCTATTAGCAGGAGATTCTGATTTAAATTCACTAAGAAAAATTTCAAGGAGCCTCCCTTGAAATGGAAAATGCAACCCCCTTTCCTCCCTACTATTATAATTTTGAAATTAAGGGCTTTCAGGCTGAGATATGAGGAACAGGAATAGCACTTCTTTACTTATATATTTATATCTGTGTGTATGTATAGCAAGGCAAACAAACAATAACTGTGGCAGTAACAGCACACAGAACCACAAACCCAGTGCAGCCTTCTCGGCTGTCGGGCCCTTTCCCCTGGGTGCAGTTCCGCTCACAGCCTGCAGGGGCGCTGCTGGCTCCCGCTGAGCAGGGCGGGTGCGATGGTTCCCCCGCGGCTGCAGGGGGCGCCCCGGAGCGAGCTCGGGGAGCACACGGCAATGGCGGCCTGGGCTCCCGGGAAGGGATGGACAAAAAGCTTCATAAGGGCATTATTCAGAAGATATTATTCTATGTTACACATATGCATTTCTTTGGTTGTTTGCAGTTTTTTCATGGTACCACTGATTACTTAGCTAAAGATAAATGACAAAGCCGGCTGCTTTACAGACTTTCACATACTGTTGTGTAGCTACCTGCAAGACATGGATCCTTTTAGGAAACTTTCACAGCTGCCATTAATGAAGGCTTGTTTGTAAGATATGTTAGGGAACCCTTCCAGTTAAGGCCTTGGCTCTGGCCAAGCCCTGGCCGTACCTGGTTGGGAGTCATGCCAACAGACCCAGGTGTTTCTGCACTAAAACTGTAATTGAGTCACTTTGGCTTGCTGATTCGGATGTATAAAAGCTGGACCCCTTTCGAGGTACATTTGGAAGCCTTGCCCGGGAAGGTTTTTCTAGGTCCTCGTGAGGTGGAGTCACCAGCTACTGCAGACTCTGGGTGATAGTTCAGTATTTAGGCAATTGAAAGTGTATTGTTCTAAGTTACTGTCCTACTATCATGTGCTATGGATTGTATGTATTATGCTGTTTGTTCGTGCTTGGTGTGACTTTGCTGTCTTATAGCATGTGTTTGCTTACTATTGTGTTGCCTTCATGTTCGCAGTGACACCCTCACAGGTTATCACAGAACAGAAATGAGGAATGGTGCCCCAAGAGCATTTGGATAGTGCAATATTTACACTAAAAGCTTTTGGAGGGAGAGCATCAATTTGATCCCTGGCAGAACAATGCCAGTCTGAAGATTTGTGTGTGTGGAACCAATTTCCTAAAGGTTTTATGTAAGAATCCATAATTGAGTGTGTAATGGCAAAACCTAGCTAATTTACTAACCTAAAAGAGAAGGTACGCACGTGTTTTATTGCCAGCAAGTCTAAAGTGGTTACCTGCTTGTCTGGATAAACATCAGTTTGCCTCCAAGAAAACAAGGTAGAGCCAGCAAAGAGGTATCAATGGGTTGTGTTGCCACAAGGGTTGTGTAATTCTCCCGTGATGTGCCAGCTGTATGTTGCTTGGGTGCTAGCTCCATTGGAAAACAAACAAACAAACAAACAAACAAACCCCAGTACCCACAGTGTCTTATCTGTCATTCCATGGATGACATTCTGATAGCAGGGGAACTTACAGATGTTGCAAACCTGCTACCTGCCTTACAGCAGTAAATGCAAGAGGCAGGCCTTCAAATTGCCCCTGAAAAAGTCCGACAGCAGGCCCCATGGAAATATTTGGGAATGCTTATCACTGAAGCCCAAATCGGTCTCAGAAATTAACAATTTACACAGAAATTCAGACTTTGACAGAGGCTCAAAAATTAATTGGGGACATACAGTGGATTTGTGGTACCTGTGGCATAACTAATGAAGATCTTGAGCCCCTAATGCCATTGTTGAAAAGGGAAAATGAGGCCAATTTGCTGTACAAGCTGTCTGAAAAACAACAGAAGGCCCTTGCTCAAATTGCTACAAAATTGGGTAATTCCTTTGTAGATCGTTGGTCTCCTACATTGCCATTGTCTGTGGCTGTGTTGAATAAAGAAAAACATGTGATGGCTATACTGATGAAGTGGGATGGCTAAGCTAGGCAGCCACTTAGAGTGATCTTAGAGTGGGTGTTTTTGCCATTCAGCTGGGAAAATCTGTGACTGCATGAATGGAGGCTATAGCAAAAATTGTAATCAAGGCACAAAAGTGAACACTGGATGGAACCCCAAAATATTCTTCTCCCATTAACTAAGGATTACTTGCAATGGTCATTGCAGAACTCAGACATCTTACAATGGGCATTGTTGAATTTTCCAGGTCTCATTAGTATTCATTTTCCTCCTCATCAGTTCTTTTCTTTACATCAACTGGTCAAAGGGTTACCTTAGTTATCAAAACAACCTGTAGAAAGCCTCAGGTTTTCGCTGATGCCAGTCAAAAGACTTCTAAAGCAAGATTAACTTGGCAAGATAAAGGCAAATGGCTCAGTGAAATCCTTGAGGAACCAAGAGACTCTTTGCAGGTCCTTGAGTTACACGCAGTAATCCAGGTATTTGAGAAATGGCCAGATGACCCTGTCAACATTGTTTCTGATTCTCTTTATGTAGTAGGTGCTGTTGAGCGCATGGAGCTGTCATTGCTGAAGGAAATTCAGAACCAGCAGTTGTGGCAACTCTTTGTGCAGCTATGGCAGTTGCTTAATTCCTGCAGGCAGGATCATTTCATCACCCATATACGGAGTCACTCGGGATTAATGGAAGGTCTAGCCTTGGGGAACGAGAGGACTGACCAATTAGTAGCACCACTGTGGGCCTCTGCTTCCCCCAACATCGATAAGTTTAGTCAAGCCAGAAGGGCTCACGAGTTTTTCATCAAAGCGCAAAGGTTCTGCACAAGCAATTTGGGATATCATTGCAAAATGCGCAGGGAATTGTTTCAACTTGTCCACAATGTCAGGGTATGGTTGGCGAGTTGGGTCCCAGGGTCAATCCTCGCGGCCTAGGACCTCTGCAATTACGGCAGACTGATGTGACTATTTATGCCCCTTTTGGTCACTTCAAACACCTTCATGTGACTATAGACACCTTTTTGGCCATGGTTTGGGCCACTCCTATGATGAGTGAAGGGTCTCGTTTTGTTATTCGACATTGGCAAGGCTGCTTTGCCGTAATGGGCTTGCCTCAGGAGATAAAAACAAGATAATGGGTCAGGTTACACAGCCCAGCAAACCCAAGAGTTTCTGGCTCTTTGGAGAGTGAGGCATAGCATGAGCATTCCAGGTAATTCCACCGGACAGGCCATAATTGAAAGAACACATCAGGTATTAAAAGGGCTGCTTGAAAAACAAAAAACGGGGGAAGATGGGCTGAGCCCGCAGGACAGAGTACTGAGAGCAGTTTATGTTATGAACCATCTACGATTAACAGGTGCTTGCAGGAATCCACCAGCATTAACCCATTACTCAGGCTTGCAGTAAGACACTGAATTGTCACAGCACCGACCAAAGTTCGTTTTAAGAATCCTGTGTCAGGGTCATGGGAAGGACCTGTGGAGTTGCTAATGGGGGAAAAGGGTTATGCTTGTGTCATTACAGATAAAAGACCCCGAGGGATACCAGCAAAGTAGATTCGTCTCTGGCTTGAGAAAGATACTTTGATCTCTGATACTGCTGAAGAATAGATACTGTGTTTTTCTTTTGTTTTTTTTTTTTAAATACTGCTATTGTTCGAATTCTAGGGAGAAGATATGATATTAGATAATGTTGGATAAATAAATAGTTGAATCAGATATTAGATGTACTTGATATGATATCAGATGTATTTGATAAGATATTAGATAAGATATTAGATAAGATATTAGATGTACTGGATGAGATAAGATATCAGATGTACTTGATAAGATATTAGATGTACTTGATAAGATATTAGATATACTGGATAAACTAGAATACACTTGATAAGATGAGATATTATGTATACTGGATAAGCTAGGGTAAGATACTGGATATGCTACACAATGAAACTGCTACTTGCACATGGGCCTGGGTGTAAGAATGGTGAAGGGAACGTTGCGATTACTGTTAGCCATTGCTGTGTTATTTGTGTTATTCCACATATGCATTGTTCGTGTTACTCTATATATAATGACATCAGCGATCCGCTTATTGGAAAACATAGTAAAAGGACTTTGGTCCAAATTTGGTGCAAATAAGAAGAAAGGGGGGAAATGTTGTAAGGCATGAGAATCCTGGCAGAGGGGCCCCAGCCAAGTTATGTGCAGTTACCCTTATCAGGGCCTGAGGAATGCAAGAAGTGCAAAATTGGGAAAGAAGACGCTGGAAGACAGAATAACAAGACAGCAAGAAAGTAGATAAAGAGGGACTGTCCCATCCTGGACTAGAACCAATCCTGTTCCCTGAAAGGTGCATGCGGGGCACGTGGACAATGCAGAAGGTCCAATCAGGTCATGTGTGATCGTGTGAATGACAGTTATGGAAATGCATAAGAATGGAGTAATGTAAACAATAAACGGACTCTTGCGTAATCAACTTGATTCGTTGTTCAGGGGTCCCGTATTCCCTCAACCCCTATTGTCCTTTATTAAACTTTTAAATCCTAACAGGAGATTGAACCTCGTCTTTCACAGAACAGCTCACACTGCTAATAAGATTCCAGCTGTTCACAGAACACACAGGGAAAGCTGAAACTGTTAATCTTGGTAGTTGGTGGTCAATGTCAGCTTTCAATAAAATGTCTTAAATTTATGTTTGCTGTGCTGGTGAGAGCCTTTTAAACCCAGCCTTCTGCCTGACCTCTCTGCTGTTGTAGTTCCATGGGCAGAGATTGCTGTCTTTTACCCCTTCCCATGGGCAGGCCAGTGTTCAGCCATCTCCAGGACAGAAGGGCCCCACCCCACGTCCCTGGGACCTGGGAAGACAAAATGCATCACTCCAAATGTCCCCCCTTGCTCCTTGTTCCCAGGCATTTGGCCCTGGCAGTGGGGTTTGCTGCTGGTTGCTGCAGGAAAAAGGAGACCCCTGGGACACTTTGGGGCACATGGAACCAAGGGGTCATTGTGACACAGCAGGGCCTCATGGAACCAAGGAGTCCAACGGTCTCAAACATTTCCTGCATGGTTCTGCCTTGGGGAAGGGGAACCTTCTTGGTGGCAGCTTGGGCTCAGCACACCCTTGAGGAGGGTGTCTGTAATCAATGAGGAAACCTAGGAGTGTAGGATTGCTTCAGAAAAAAAAGAAGAAAACCCCTCTTTGGCTGAGTGCAGCCAGTTCTCCAAGCAGAGCAGGTCCCAGGTGAGTGAGGAGAGACAGCATGGGGTTGGGAATGTGGAGCAAGGTTGTCCACACTGGGACAGACCTCAAGGCACAGCTTCTCTGACCAGGCCAGACCTCCTGAGGAGAGACCTTGCATCCATATCAGTCACAGAATGCTGCAATCATCTCTTCTCTAAAGAGAAAAATAGACCCTTTAAAATAGGAGTGTGGATTTCTTAAAAGATCTTTGAAATATTTCCCCATAACTATAGTAGGAAACCTTCCTAATGAACTGCACTGGAGCAGAGGGAAATCAAGGAAGATCCATGGTTTGTCAAAACTTGCTTGATCCTAATGAGCCCCATGGTGCATTTGGAACTGAGCCCTTGAAGCTCAGGGCCTGAGAGGAGATTGCACAAACCTTTCCAGGAGTCAAAGGCAGAGGAAAGACCCAAAGTGTCTCGAGGCATTAATGGGTCTCACTGAGGTCCATCCCCAACACAGGCTCCTCATGGACTCCTTGGAGGAGAGAACTGGAGGCCAGGATTGCACAAAAACCTCTCAGAGACTCAGTGTGGAAAGGAAAATCCAAAGCACCTTAAAAACCTTGAGTATCACAGAGCATTAGTGAGCCCCACTGAGTGTCAATACAAAGCTCTCAAGGGACTCGTTAAAGTAGACAATTGGAGGCCAGGATTGCACAAACCTCTCAGAGATTCTGTGTGGAAAGGAGAATGGAAAGAACCTTACAGAAAAAAAAAGAAAGAACCCTGAAGCATTAATGATCCCCACCGAGTGTTGTTACTGCCTAAGAATCTCAAGGGACTCATCAAAGCAGATAATTGGAGGCCAGGATTGCACAAAGCTCTCAGACTCCAAGGCAAAAGCCAAACCCAAAGTCCTTTGAAAAACCTGCAGTCTCTGGGAGCATTGAGGAGCCCCCCAGGGCCATTCCTGACCAAGGCTCCCCAGGGACTCCTTCCAGCAGATCCCTGAGGCCACTGGGATGTGGGGGGGATGCTGAGGGCAGGACAAGGGGGTGACAGTGCCCAGCCTTGCTGGGGCTGTGCCAGGAGGCCCCATGGCCTCAGGACAAGGTGTCTCCTCACAGCCCTTGGTGGCACAGACACTGCTGTTCCCCAGGGCACCAAGACTTGGCTTCTCTTTGTCCCCTCCTGTCATCCCTGCCTCCAGTTCTCTGCTCTGACTGGAGCCTGGGGACACTTTCTCAGTCCTGTCCCTCACTGGGACCCATTAAAACTTCAAGAAACTTTGAAGTTCAACTCTCACTTGAATTCTTGAGAGGTTTCTCCAGCTCCCTGTGAGGGACTGATGTTCAGGGCCTCAGCACCAAGCCCCGAGAGGGTCATTAAAGTCCTTGTGCTGTGTCTGTGCTGCTGAGCTGGGCCAGGCTCCTGGCACAGAGGCAGCTCCTGGCAAGCGGCAGCGCTGCAGAGAGACAGCTCTGGCCAGGAGCAGCTCCTGTGCACAGCCCAGCAGGGCTGGGGCACTGCCTGCAGCCAGCCCGGGCACAGCACAGAGGCACCCAGGGCTTCAACTCTGCCTGGGCTGGGAGCACAGAGCAGAGCTCACTCCGGGCTCAGCACAGGAGAAATCCTCACAGCGTTGCAAACAGTCATTGTCTGGCTGGGGGAAGAGAAGCTGCAGCTCCTGGAGGCATCTCCTGAAGCTGGCCCATGGCACAGCTCTCAGGAGCTTTCCGGAGGACTCTCAGGGTTGCTGCAGTGTGGGGGATGTGGCCCTAGGGCAGGGCTGGGTTTCCCTGCTGCAGCAGCCCAGGCCCAGCACAAGGCAGCTCCCTGTTGCCAGGGTCTGCTGCAGGGCTGAGCAGCCGGGGCTGCAGCCAGGGGTGCCCAGGGCTGTCCTGCAGAGCAGGGTCCTGCAGCCCAGGGCGCTGTGCTGGCCCAGGGACTCTGCTGCCTGCCAGGGGCAGCTCTCAGCCGGCCCCGGGAGCTGCTGCCAGCGCTGGGGGATGTGGGGGGAAGGAGCCACCCTGAGCAGGGCAGGTGCTGCTGCTGAGAGCTGCTGCCTGGGGCAGGGCTGCTCCCAGCTCCACACCAGCCTGGGCACAGCTCCGGAGGACACTTCTCAAAGAAGGTGAGCCTGGGATTGCTGTAAAGATCAGGAGCTTTCCTGAGACTGTTTCAATTTCCTGCTTGGATCAGGGTGGGAAGGTTGGGGGATGAGAGAAGCAGAACAGGAATTGTAATCCCAGAATCACAGAACATTCTGAGTCTCTGCTATTGTCCTTGTTATTGTTATTATTATCACTCCTCTGATATTATCATTGTTACCTGGTGCTCTCAGGGAGGCTCTGGGATCTGCAGCAGCTGAGTCAGGCTCTGCCCTTGGGGTTCCTGCCAGGCAGGGGTGTCCATGGGAATGGGGTGTCCAAGCTTCCCTGTGCCCTGTGGGGCTGTGGGCAAAGCAGTCCATGGGAAAGGGGAATGAGCTGAGCCTCCCTCCCTGAGATACCATCATGGGCACAGCCGGGGCTCTCCTCGCTGTGTCCTCCCAAGCTCTGAGCTGCCCTCCTGGGTGCAAATCTGTGCCAGAGCCTCTCGAGTGCCCTGAATGTCCCCCGGGGAAGTGCAGAGATGCCACAGCTGAGGAAATGCTGCTGGGTTTGCCAAGGGCACCGTGAGTGTCCCTGGCAGAAGGGGGTGCTGAGACCTTGCCCGGAGACCTTTAGAGAGGGTGAGACATTCAGGGATCCCTCTGCTCTGGGCAGGGTCTGGTTTATCCCAGGGTGACCCGGGAGTGGGATTGTGCTCTGATTGCAGCCAAAGGGGCAAGCCCAGGGCAGTTGGGAACAAGCCCATCCAGCCCCTCACCTTGCCCTGAGCCACAGGGAATCCTTTGCCTCTCACCTCTCTCAGTGGCAAACTGCGAGTGCAGCAGAAATGCTGGGGATTTCTGACCTCAGAGAACCAGGAATGATGTGTGGGTAGGAAAACATTTCCTAAAACTCACTCCTGCCATCCCTGTCCTTTAGACCTGGGGATGCAGATGGTAACGAGCCTGTGTGCATGAGGAGGGATTCCACTGACAAATCCTGACTATCCAGCCTTGTCCCTCTGCCACACGGCCACAAACCCAGGGCAGCAGGGCAGGGATGGCTCCTCGAGAGCCCCCATGCACAGGCCTGGCTGCTCCTGGCACACTCAGACAGCACAGCTGGAGCTCAGGCAGGGAGCTGGGTGAAGGTTTTCCCAGAGCAGGAGCAAGGGTGGGTGAGTGCCAGCAGGACAGTCTGCAGGGAATGGCCCAGGTTTGGCTCCAAGCAGCCTGTCCTGACTTGTCCCTGTCCTTTCTCCATGAACAGGTGCCCATGGCCAGAGACAGCAAATGTCCAACAGCAGCTCCATCAGCCACTTCCTCCTGCTGGCATTGGCAGACACGCGGCAGCTGCAGCTCCTGCACTTCTGCCTCTTGCTGGGCATCTCCCTGGCTGCCCTCCTGGGCAACGGCCTCATCATCAGCGCCGTAGCCTGCGGCCAGCACCTGCACACCCCCATGTTCTTCTTCCTGCTCAACCTGGCCCTCACCGACCTGGGCTGCATCTGCACCACTGTCCCCAAGGCCATGCACAATTCCCTCTGGGGCACCAGGCACATCTCCTACTCAGGATGTGCTGCTCAGCTCTTTCTCTTTCTGTTCTTCATGTCAGCAGAGTTTTCCCTCCTGACCATCATGTGCTACGACCGCTACGTGTCCATCTGCAAACCCCTGCACTACGGGACCCTCCTGGGCAGCAGAGCTTGTGCCCACATGGCAGCAGCTGCCTGGGCCAGTGGCTTTCTCCATGCTCTGCTGCACACGGCCAATACATTTTCCCTGCCCCTGTGCCAGGGCAATGCCCTGGGCCAGTTCTTCTGTGAAATCCCACACATCCTCAAGCTCTCCTGCTCACACTCCAAATTCAGGGAACTTGGGCTCCTTGCTGTTAGTGCCTGTTTATCATTTGGTTGTTTTGTGTTCATTGTTTTCTCATATGTGCAGATCTTCAGGGTTGTGCTGAGGATCCCCTCTGAGCAGGGCCAGCACAAAGCCTTTTCCACGTGCCTCCCTCACCTGGCTGTGGTCTCCCTGTTTGTCAGCACTGGCACATTTGCCTACCTGAGGCCACACTCCATCTCATCCCCATCCCTGGATCTGGCCCTGTCAGTTCTGTACTCGGTGGTGCCTTCAGCCCTGAACCCCATCATCTACAGCCTGAGGAACCAGGAGCTCAAGGATGCCCTGAGGAAAATGATGACTGTATCTTCTCAGAAGCAATAAACTCTCTCTTTTCTGCTCCAGAACCTTCTGAATGTAACTCTTTACAATCTCAGCCTTTTTTTCCCTATTTGTCCATTTTTTCATTGGTGCCTTTCCTTATTCTTTTTCTAGTGTTATACTGTTTTTTTCTAAAATACTGTAGTATACTCTTAGCATTTCTGCATGAACATCTACCTTTCTTTGGAAACACAAAGACTTTCAGGAGGCTTCTTCCCTGTGCATTTGAATAAAAACAAGTGGCTGCCCTGACTTGTGTGTCCAA
>JAMPIT010000414.1:0-84203 GCA_026261815.1 Monarcha castaneiventris obscurior
TTGATCCCAACCTTTCTGTTCCTCAATCATCATAACCTTAGAAGAGACCCTTTTCCTTTGTTTTGGAGTAGTGGCCAGAGAGGAATTATCCAGCTGTCCTTGAGTTTTAACTGAGCTTCTCCTAGTATTTTGGTATGGTTCTTCTTCGCTGGGAAGGGGACTCATAGGAACTGCCAAGGCGGAAGTCGGCAGTGAAGCTGGAACCACCAAAGGGACAGAGGCAAGGGCAGAAGTCGGCAGTGAAGCTGGAACCACCAAAGGGACAGAGGCGAGGGCAGAAGTCGGTGGCAAAACCAGAACCACCAAAGGGACAGAGGCGAGGGCAGAAGTCAGCAGTGAAGCCGGAACCGCCAAGGGAAAAGAGTCAAGGGCAGAAGTTGGCAGTGGAGCTGGAACTGCCAAAGGGACAGAGACGAGGACTGAAGTCGGCAGTGGAGCTGGAACTGCCAAAGGGACAGAGGCGAGGTCAGCCAGTGGAAGTGGGACCATGGCAGGAGTGGGAGTGGCCGGGCACACGGTGAGCCACGGCAGGGTCGGGGCTGGGGGCACCCAGCACGATTGGGGCTGCAGCCGGCGCGGGAGCACTGGTATTATATGGGGGTGGCAATGCTTCCAGGGGGTCCCAGCCCTTTTCTTTCTTTTCCTCTGCTTGCTTTGTCTCCGGGGTTTCTGATACTTCAAAAACTTTTAACCCCAGGGTTTCTACGTCTCCTGTCCAAAAAGAGGCATATTCTTTCTCTTCCAGATCAAATGGTTCCTTTGAATTTACAAATATATTTAAGGCTTGACAAATCCAAGCTTCAAAGGACCCATACCTAGGCCAATAGACATGATCGGGTCTTATTCCTTTTATTGTCCATTCTGTCATAAAATACCAAATCATCTTTACTTTATCCTTTTCCTTTGTACAAGGATCACTATCCCAGTTGGCTAACTTAATTCCCAGGGGACTGTCTTGGGGTATATCTGCTAGCACCTTTTTACTCCCTTTTTTCCTTGAACCCAACTTACTGGTTCTTTGTCCCATCTTCCCAGAATTTTATCTGTTCATCCTTGGCCCCTTTTTCCTGCTCTAACCCACCCCTCTGACAGCTTAAACACCTCCCACCCCTCACAGCACAGAAAACCCTTCCTCTTTAATAATATAATATAATCTACCTCCCTCCAAATAATAAAGTCAAACTTCAAATCAACAATATATATTACGTATACTTTCATTCACTCCTACTCACTTTTATTTCTTTAATACGTCTCACTCATTCTCACTCACAACAAGACAGCACAATAATAAGGTATCTTGATTTTCAAATCATTTGTTAATATTCACCCATGGGTATTATTTTTCAAATAAAATGGTAAAATCTCAAATGTTCTTGGCCAACCCCAGATTCTCTTGGGTATAGTATTCCACACTTCCTGTCTAATTTTTCTAGCCTCTGTGTGTTCCAGCCCTCAATCCGGCAACTTTTCTGGAATTGGGCACCCTCACTTTCATCCCGTTTCCTAGTGGATTGTGGTAGGAAACCCTTCGCTCCCTTTTCCTAGGGGTCCAACCCCTCCCTGAGACCCAGTCCCAGTTACCCCGGGGGGATCTCTCACTCCTTTCCATCTTTCGCTTCGTCTCCTCGCCAGCCATTTTTCTCACTAAAAAATCGGTACTGCAGCTCTCAGGGACTCTGCACTCATTTCGCAGGTCTGGGGTAACAAGCCCACATCTCATTCACACACAGTCAACCCCTGTATCCTCCCCCCCGAAAATACTTAAAACAGTTTCTTTTTCTTGTCTGGGTCTTCATGCATGAGAATTGTGGGGCTTAGCTGCCGCGGTTTCTTAGGGAGTCTCTTTTTACCTTTCTTCTGCTTTATTTGTCCCTTTCTTGTCCACAGGGTGGTAACCTGCAACCACTGATTCACACCAGAAGAAACGGAGCGGGCCGCCAAACTCGGCAGGGCACGCCTCCCTCACTCGGGATCTCCCAGGGTCTCGGAGGTGAGGTGTTAATCCCACAAAAAGAGCCCAGATGTGAAAAATGAGGTTCACTGTCCTGTTAGGATTTAAAAGTTTAATAAAAGACAATAGGGGACAAAGACAATAAAGCAAAATTCACAGCACTGGGTGCTTTGGCACTCAGCCAAGAGCACACCTGTTATTGCGGAGACACCCTTTACATACCTGTCCTATTGCATCAGCCTAGTGCATATTCATAATCAATTATGCATATTCAAACTTCTTCCCAAACCAGTTTACATGTTCCAGGAACCGTTTAGCATGGCTCCTCCTTGGATCCACCTTTTTAGAGCATGCACATTTCTTGGCTGTGGTTGTACAGTTTTTATTATCACCTCCAGAGTGGGCTTTGGTCCATGGTTTCTGCAGACGGTAGTTGGTGAGAGTTGGCATGTCAGTAGCAGGGGTCTTCAACACACGATCATTGGGTGTTACCCAACCAAGCAGACAGTTCAATTACCACAAGCATAACTATATCAGCTATTTTATTAATATGTCAACGTTTAGTTAATGACAGAAATAAAGGCATTAGTTATTATCACAAAACTACATCCTTATAACAAAGCTACGTTAACATGATACATATAACATCTATTTTAATATTTGTAGAAAGCCAGTATTATAATATGTATCTATCACAATAATGAAGCTACTTTAACATGATACATATAGCATCCATTTTAACATTTGTAGAAAGCCAATATTATTACACGTATCTATCACAATAACAAAGCTACTTTAACATGATATATATAGCATCCATTTTAACATTTGTAGAAAGCCAATATTATATATGGAACTATCACACCACCCCTGCCTCCCCTGGCACCTTCCACTCCCATTGGTTTCCCTGGATGTTGTTGTGGTTTGGGGCTTCCTGCCCTCTCTGCTGTCCCTGCAGACAGTGAAGTCACTCCTGGAGCAGAGACCCTGAACGGAGAAGAGCCTCTGCACCACACCCCCTCCCCCAGACCCTTGCCCAGTGTTTTGCCAGTCAGCAGGTTCAGCACAAAAGAAACAGGCACCAACTTAAGGAATAGGTGTAATTTACTGTACTGCAAAACTGCCAAGAATCACAAAAGGATAAGCTCAGCAATGCACCCAGTCATTACTACAAAAGATTGCCTACAGTGATTAAGAAAGATACATAACCAGTTACCCCAAGATGTTACCATCCTCCAGATCCACACATCACCTGGGGAGCCCCTGCCACCGTGAAGGACAGGAGAACCCCTCTCAATAACTGGGAATTCCTGTGGTGTGTCCACCTGCAAGCAACGAGGCTTCCAACTTTGCTTGAGAGGGTCCTGTTTTTATATTGTTCAAGAAACAAGCTGACATCACTTCCAGTGCAGGAACATTTGGTTTCATTCTCCTCTTGGGTTCCACCCAAAGCCTGGCCAGGACTCAAGGAGGAAAGAAGAGAGATGTCTTTGGTCCTACATCCACGAACAAGGCCTGATGTCGGATTCATGGCCTAGTCCAATTTCTAAACATGGACAGGTAAGTGCATGTTTCACTAATGAGTACATTCATAGATCATATTGCTAATGATTCTTTGTTAAGGAGCAGATACATTTATCATATGGCTAATAATACATCCTTCAGAAGCAGATACATATAACATTTGGATTGGAAGGTTCATCTCTGGCTCAACTTTGGCTCAAGGCCTAATGTTCAGGCCTCAGGCAGGGCCTGCTGTTCAGGCTGTAGTACTTCCCCCAGTGCCACCCCGCTGTCCCCTGCCTGTCTGCACCACACAGAGCTCGAGTCACCCCCAGCTGTGGCTCCCCTGAACACAAAGGAGACACAGAGCAGTGCTGTCCAAATCAGCTCCTTTATTAGCAGAGCCTGCAGGGGATGAGGCTGAAGCAGCCCTTCAGCAGCCCTCCAGGAGGCCTCGGCCCTGGCATTGCCAGCAGCATTGCAGCACCTGCTCAGCAAAACCCCCCACACGTCCCTGGGGCAGTGCCAGCTGTGCCACCTTCTCCAGAGCACGGCTCCGGTGCCACCAGCCTGCCTGGACAGCACCAGCACTGCCCCGAGGGCCGCTGCGGAAGGTGCTGGGAGATGGGATTCCCCACATGGGGCATTCCAAAGGCTTTTGCTCAGCAGCGAGGCCAAGGGCAGGAGCAGCTGCTGCCGGAGCTGAGGGCTGGAGGGAAGGGCAGCAGCCCCAGGCAGCTGAGCAGGAGCGGCTGCCCTGGACAGAGACAGAGCACCTCCGAGACAGGGAGTGAAAGCACTGCCTGAGCCATGGGGCTGTCGTGTCACTGCTTTCCTGAGCCCAGAGGCACAACAGCTCCTGCTGGGAGAAGGGCCTCAGCTGATCCAGGAGGCCGCAGTGAGGGAGGGAAGGATGATGCCCAAAAGCCAAGCAGCCCAGCTTGCAGCCAGCGTGGAGCTGGCCTCAGGCCCTGCAGCCCTTTCTCCAAGTAGGACACATCCTTGCTGCAGGAAAACTGCCTTTGGGGCACTGTCCCTGCTTGTCTCCCAGCAGCTGATCCACGGGGTGCTTTGGGTGCTGCCTTTGCCCTTGCTCTGGCCCTTGGGCTCAGGCTTGGCCACAGGGCTGATTGCCCCAGGGAAGGGGTTTGGTTTGGCTCTAGGAAAAGCACAGGGAAGTGTTTATGGCAAGAAGGCAAGAGCATTCTGGCTTTATCATGAAGCGAGAGAGTTGCTGAGCAATGGCTGCAGTAACACGCCTTATTTCACCAAATTTGGGAGCAATTAGATACTATTAGCTGTGTGTGGCTTGAGAGTGTCATCATTGTAACTGCATTTTGTGGAGAGCCTGGTACAAAGTTCTTCTAAACTGCAAAGCCATTGTGGTTCTTCCTTCCCATGGACATGGCCTAACACTTGTCCAGCTGGGACAGTGCCTCCTGCTTCGTTACTCTCTGCCACGCCTCAGGGATTTCTCCTTTGCCTTGAAATTTCCCACTGTACAAAGCTTCCAGTTGTGTCCTGAAATGAGACACAAACCATTTCCAGTACGCCTGCATGGATGAATCGGGAAGAATGTTCCATATGGAAAAACGGGGACCTGCATCCCGATATCTCTTGTAGGGTATCCATTCACTGTCACCAACTTTGAATAAGGAGTCACTTGCAACAAGGCTGGAACAAATATCAATGACCAGATGGTCTGTCTCATGCCACTTGGTTCCCACCAAAGCTCGTGGGCGATGGAAGACCAGCTGATGGTCTCCATCATGATTCCGCATGGTGTTTGTGCAGACAGCCAAACAAAAGGGACACTGCTCCCAGCACCCTGTAAACTGCTCCGCCAGGATTGTGTGAGGCTGAGTTGAAAATGAGCTCATATCAGCATCAGCAAATTCTTTCCTGAGCCTGTCCTTCAGATCATCCACAGCTTTTGCCATGGCACTGCTCAGGAACTCAATGTCTGTGACCTCCTGGTGCTCAATGCCCTTCAGCTCACTTCTGGGCAAGCTGATCACCTCTGTCAGTTCCCTGCAAAATCCATCCAGCCAAAGAGAGACTTTGTCTTCTCTGTCTTTTCTGTCTTTGACAATTTGGGTTGATAAAGAAACAGCTTTCAGGATGTTTCCATAGAGAAGATTAAGAGAGGAATCTAAAAACTTCTGCAGTCTTCCACTCCCATCTAAACAGTAACTCTTAACTCGTGACTCAATGTACCTCTGAAATAAATTTTTTGGGCAATTAAGGTACTCCTTGAAATACTCAAAATTTTCTTGTTCTGCCAGGTATCTCAGGATGCAAACTTCCAGATTGGCTCTGTTGCCCTGGAAATCTGGGAATTTGCCCTGCATGTCCTCAGCAATGGCTTTAGCCGTCCTCTCATAGACCGCCGAGCGAAGAGCTGGTTCAATCTTGTCACAAAGGAAAACAGCAAAAGTTGTGATAGAAGTGGCTCCTTGACAGGAAATCTGGAAACATTGGAAGAAATCTTCTCTCTTGCTGCTCAGGTACACGACTGGGTCATTTGCCTTTTGGAACGCTTCATGCATGGCTTTAAACCTTTCTGCTGCCATTCTGCACAGATACAGAGACAAATCTATGCTGTAATCTCTGTTAAAAGTACAGGTTGCATTGCTGGGGACAGAGTTCACACCTTTCTGTACTTCATTGAGTATTTCATGAATGAAATTTCTACTGTAATCCCGTTTCTCCTGTTCCTTCTTATCAATGTTAGCTCTCACACATGCAATGATGTTGTCTGTGATCTGCTGCAAGTTGATCACATCAGCATCGGAAACCCTCCAATTGATGACACCAAAACGCTTTTTCTTCATGACGTGTTTCTCCATGTCAAAAGAAAATCCTCCATCTTTGGGAAATGATGTGATCCGTGCATGGAATGCCGGCTCCTTAAAGTGCTCTAGAAGGACATCTTCGATTTCTGCATCAATATCCACCCGTTCTGGAGGACGAGCAGCACTGGAGACTTCAACAATCCAGCTGTTCCAGACTAAAATAAAGTTGTCTCTCAGTTCTCTCTCACTGAGGCTCTTCCCTTTCAGAGTCACAGCCAACTCCCTACTCCTTCTCAGGAGCTCGTCTTCATATTGCACCTTCCTTGCATCCAGTTTACTCTGCTCCTTCTGTAGCTCAATAAGATTCTCACATTTCTTTTTCATTTCAAGAAGAAGACTCTCTTTTAGCTCTTTCAGCTTCTGCTCTGTGTCTGGTTTCCACTGGACCAGTGTCTCACAGTCTTTGTCATCCCTGAAATACTCTTCCACTTCTTTCTCAATGGCATCACTTGTCTCTTGCACCTGCTTTTCAAGGTGTTCTCTGGTGACATTCCGCAAGTCCCCATTCCGAATTTTGTTGTCCAGTCTCATCTGTACATCTAAGACGTGACTCCTCAGCCTCCAGGTCCACTGACTAAAGGCGCTTTCCAGTTTCCTGTATGCAGCAATCTCCAGGGAATTCTTGAAGCTGAAAACAAAGTTTTCATTCACCAAAGCATTCCAGAGGTCACCAATACGAACCTTCAGGCCCGAAAGCCTCAAAATGCTGCACTGCGACTGCTTCTTGGCAGCCTGGAGGATTTTGCTCTTTAGTTGCTGGACGTTCTGGCTGTAGGTGGGGTTGGGTGGTGCCATCGGGGGGTTTCCTTCCCACAGGTGAGCAAAGTAGTGAATGTGGGTGTTCACATCAAAGCCGATGACGTCGCTGAAGGAGGAGATGTCACAGAATTCCTGCTGGGCAGCTACCACAGTCATTTTATCCAATTTTTCCTGCAAACGCCTTTGTCCCTCCATGTTCTGCTCCTTGGCAGTTGCTTCTCCCACATTTTGGTGGACAAAAAGGCAACTTGGGGAAAGACTGACTTTCTTCATTCTCAGGAAAGCCTGCACAGCGATCTGGAGAACATCTTGCATTTCTGATGGATTTTCTCCAAAGATATTAATCACAGTCATGTTGCCAATGCCAATGACAAAGGTGGCCAGCTCGTTGTCATGGTTCAGGGAGTATTTATTGGCCATCTCCATGGCACGAAGTCCCTCTGTGTCCACCACCAGCACAAAATCAAAGCCCAAGTCTTGCTGCAGCTCCTCGCCCACTGGGATGAGCTGCATAAAGGCCCCGCGGGTGCATCTCCCCGCGCTGACGCTGAACTGCAGACCAAACATGGCATTCAGCAGGGTGGACTTGCCTGTGCTCTGGATGCCGAGCACGGAGAGCACAAACACTCGTTTGTCCCCCAGCCTCTCAATTAAGCTGTCAAAGATTGCTCCCACCCACCGCAAAGGCAGGTAAGAAGCATCCCCATCCAACAGCTCCACAGGATATCCCGAAACCATCAGATCTGCTGCAATCTCCGGCAGTTTGACAAAACTCTCGTTCTTGGAATTCATTGATTGCAGAGCTTCATAAATCTGCCCTACCTCTCTCAAAAGGTGCTCCAGGCCAATGGATGAATCATTGATTTCATCAGAGAGGGCATCCAGCTGATTCATCAACTCAGTGTTCACACTGGTTTTTTCCTGGTTTTTCTTTTCTGTCCGGATTTCAGACCATAACTCGTGATAGTCTCTCCTCAGTTCTGCAAGGCGACCGCAGGACAGCTCATCCATAAAGACCTTCATCCAGTGCAGGAAGTATTTCTTGGTATCTGCTGGCTGGGCCTGGAGAAAGCCAAGGAATGATTTCATCAGCGGGTTAAGGGGGTAAGCTTGCTCGAGTTGCTTTCTTCTTAGTTCTGCCTTCTCGCTTTCAATTTGGCTGCGATGATGCTCAATGCTCTTTTTCCCCTTCTCCTGCAAGCGAGTGAGTTCTTTGTCCTTTTTGCACCACTGGTACCACAGTTTTCCTTGAAGGGGCAGGAGCTGGGATTTGATCTCAGACAGCTTCTCTTTCTTCAGAAGCTCCACCAGCTCCTTTGCCTTTGCTTTGGCTGTCACACACGCAGGTTCACCTGCATCCACTACGAATCCATGCTGGCGAGCTTTGTCCAGGCAGGCATCCAGGCTGAAACGTGGATGAGACCTTTCCAGGAGATTCTGGATTGTTTCAGTCAGCTGAACTGCCAGTTCTGCTTGGTTTCTGTTCTTGATTCCTATTGTTATGGTTTTGCTGGATCGTCCAGCTGCAACATTCTCTTTTTCCGTGAGAAGACAAATCAAAGGCCTTTGCGACTGCCATAGGCCCTGCAAAAGCTGCTTCCCCCTGTTGTCCATACGCTCCGAATCGGATACAAGAGCCACGTTGACAGCAGATATCTCCTGCAGGAACTGCAGCTGTGCTCCGTGATCCCTGGCATCTCCGTGCAGGTTACAGAAAGCCACGCAGCAGTCGAAGGTGTCATCAGGGCTTCCGCGGGGGCAGTACCAGGCAATCTCCACCACCCCTTCCATCAGCAAACACTCTCTGGTGCTGCCTCTGCAGTGGCGGTGGAAGAAAGTGTCGTGTTTGTGTTTGCTCAGCAGAGCGTTCAGGAGCTGAGACTTGGAAGAGGAGGCCGAGCTGCCAATGCGGATGAAGGACACAACGGGTGTCTGTGCCTGAAAGATGAGTTTGTTGTTGTAACTCTTTGTTCCGGCCTGCTTTTCCGACTTGTCTGCCTCTTTCCAGCTCCTTTGGATTTGGCTGAGGGCGTAGAGCGGGAACTCGATGTGTGAAGTGCTGGGGTTGGGCACCAGCAGAGGCAGCGCCAGTTGGCAGAAGGCCAGCTTGGTTGCAAGGCACTGTCTCAGGAAGTCATCAGCGCAATGGAAAATGGCCATCTGCAGGTCCATGGGGTGCACACGGCGGTCCCTGCTTGCACGTTCAGGAGCTGCTTCCTTCAAATCATCAAGGAAGTTTTCAAAGGAGTCTGACGGTTCATCCTCTTGCTCTGTTGTCTGTGGCACAGGTGGAAGCCCTGGGTTTCTCTTGTCCCAGCAAGTCAGGTACCTGACCTGGTAATCCACAGTTAACAGCTTGTGCAAGAAGTAAAATGGCAGTTCCTTGTCCTTGCTGGGCTGGCTGTCCTGCAGAGATGTCTTGCAGATGGTGCGGAAATCTCCCATCCCCATTTTTCTTGGATAGTGACTTTCGAGTCCAAGGCGCTTGAGCAACTGGAGGAACTTCTGGTTTGCAATGGCTTCATTTGCTTGGGATTCGCTGCCGTCTGACTTGGATTGGGACTGACTGGGGGGCTCAGGTGTTGATAAAGTGTCTTGCAGGTCTCTGACTACGGTCTGCACCCTCTGTTCATCACATTTCTCATCCAAGCACCCACTGATCAAGGAACGCAAGTCATGTTCCAGCCTCTCCCAGTCTTTGCCTCCACTGTGTTTTTGGAGGAGATTCTTGATCCGTGTGGACCACAAGCCTTGCATGTGATCTTCCATGAAAGCTAAACGCTCCCTCTTCTGCTGAGGGGACAGCTCTTGACTTTCGGGTGTCACAGTCAGACCCGTCAGCAGAAGGGAGGCCTCAGCTCTGTCGGCATCTTGCTCCTTCAGGTTCACATACTCCTCATGTGCCGCTTCCATTTCCTTGGCCATGTACTGAATTTCTGGGTGCCCAAGGAGGTGTGGAAAAGTGCTGCTTTCCACCCGGTACCCTGTGCTGGTGGCAATCAAGAGCACCAACAGTTCCATGTCCTTCTCAGCCCGTTCCTGGAGAGACTGGAGTAAGGAATAAATGGCGAGGCTGGTGGTCAGGGTGGCTTCTCTCTTTGCTTCATGAACAGCAGAAGCAGAGCTTCCTGGTGCGTAGGTGACAGCATGGATGTGCTCCTTCATTTGCTGCAGGGTCTTGATGAGCTCTTGAAACTCAGACACTTTGGGAGGTTGGGGAAGCTGGTGCTCAGTCTTGAAGATCCATTGCATGATGAAGGAAGCCTCAGGGAAGTCCTTGACAGAGTAGATATGAGGATCCAGGAGGCGCCTCAACATTACCTTGATAGTGGTGGCGTTTTCTGGAGGCAACTCCTGGCAACTCCGCACGATGTTCACCAGGAAGTCCTGCAGGACTTTGTCCGACAGGCACGCGTTGATCCACACACTGGGGTTCCTGGTTTTTGCATGCAGATCATCTTTTAGCTCCATCAGCATGAGCAGCTTCCTTTCATCCACTGTCACCTCCCAGGTCTTCACAGTCGCCATGAAATCTCTGGCCTCTTGCACTGCACTGCCCAGTTCCTCTCCAAAAGTGGTACCAGCACTCTGATTTGTCAGTGCTTTGTACGCATCCCTGAGGGCTCTGCTCATCTGACTGACAGACTTAAAATCCCTGCTGTGATTGCACAGGATGATGTCCCACACTGGGATCAGCTCAAAGCCGCGGTCGATAACGCACCACGTTGTGTTATCAGATATGAGCCCCATCTTCCACTGAGGAAGAGAAGCTGTGTCTGGTGGGCCCCCTGTGTTGACCATGCAAAGCTGAATCGATGCGTGGGAACTCTCTCTGGCTCTTCCCTGGACAGAACCTTGTAAGGTGGATTCGGAAACATCAAGGGCCCCTGCAGCACTGGCCCCAAAGTTGCCGTAGCTCTTCCTGACAAGGCTGTTCAATGCTTCAGAGGTTTGTTGCTTCACCTCTTCCCTCTGCTCGGCTCGGAATCCTTCTGTAGACGCTTTCCACCGGAATATCCCCCCAAAGTGGAGGGGACCATGGTTTACGTGGGACCCAAACCTGTTGAAGAACATCTCACACCTACTCACCATGGGGGCCGTGTCTTCCTGAGTGAAGCTCAAAAGCTGCTCCATGCCTTGCAGCTCCTGCAGAGCCGCGTCCGAGAGGCAAAGCTGATGCCTTTGGAAGTAGCAGGAGGCCAGAGGGATGTACTGGTACATGATGGTACAAAAGTAGCTCTGCTCAGAGTGGGACTGGTGGGTGTTCTGTGACTGTGAGAACCTGCTGTCATCTACACTTCCTTGCACAAGGACCCTCCAGAACACGGCTTTGGCAGAAATGCTCATGCTGAACCCCAGCTGCTCCATGGACTTGGTGAAAGTGGATTCTGCCGCAGAGGAGGAGAACTCCTTCCTCTCAAGCACGGATCCTTGCTTTGGACCAGCGAGCTGGAATTCCTCGGGAACCCTGAGGAGCTGCTCCCGCTTTGCCAGCACATCTTCAGGTCTGCTGGTTCTGTAGATGCCCTGCAGGGCCAGTCCCCCCGACGCGCGCCTCAGCACCTCCGTGTCGGGGATGTGCTCCGTCCTGGCTGCTGACAGCTCCTGCTGCTCCAGCTGCTTGTGGATGCTCTCCAGCATATCCGCCAAGGGCTTCTTTGGCGATGGCCAGAACTCTTTTGGAATTTCCATGGCTTGCCATAGAGTCTCTGCTTTTTGCTTCAGAGCATCCTGGCTGTGCTTGCGGCTGTTGAGCATTTCTGTCAGATCGTTTAGGGCTTGTTTGGCCACTTCTTGTCTCTGCTTTGTCTTCTCCAAGTGCTCCTTCTGCACCTCTTCAATGGTTGTTTTGTCATCTTTTATGTTCATGAGTTTCTTGAGTGCCTTCTTCTCCCAGGGGTGCCGTGTTATACACTCCAACCTGAGGTAGTCTTTATGTTCCAGATGTTGCAGGGCTTCTGTGCACTTGATTCCCAGGATCTTCGATACTTTGGGCACCCAGTATCCAGCATCCAGTCCTTCCTTCTGAAATGCCTTTGCCAGCTCTGCCTTGGCATCCCCCTCTTGTGAGTCCTCCTGCGAAGCCATGGCTGTGGAGGAAGAAGAGAGACTGTCCCTCAGCTGTGTTGGCAGAGGCCGCAGCCTCCTGGCAGAGGCTCTGCAGCAGCTGCGGCCCTGGGGATTGCACCCACCCGGCTGCTGGAGCCCAGCCTGGGATGGCACAAGAGCCAGGGTCTCCTTCCCAGCACACTGGATGTGCCTCTTGCTTTCCTGTTTGCAGGATCAACCCTGAAGCCCAGTGGGTATCCCACAGACACACAGACACACAGACACACACAGAGTCACTCAGCCACACACCCCTGCCCTGGACAAGGTGCTGCCTTCACCATCGCTCACATCCTCCCAGCAGGACTCCTCAATCCACAAGTGCAGACATTCAGGGGCATTCCTGGCGCCCTCGAGCACTGGCACAGCCCCTCTGCCCATCCAACAGCCCTGCCTGCATCCTGCACCCTCTGCCCAGCCCCACGGCTGCCCTGCTCGCTGGCTGGCCCAGCCTGCTGCTCCCAGCACCCGCAGGCAGCGCTCACACACTCCCCCCACGGGCACCCCACGCTCCCCAGACACACTCCCCCCACACCCGGCACGGCCACACAGGCTCTGACCTGTGCTCCTGCTCCAGCCCCTCCCTCGCCCCACTCACGCCTGTTCCCAGGAGCTGCTTCCTGGCACACTCAGGGGCCCACCCCAGTGCAGGGGCAAAATCCACCTTGTCCCTGCCCACAGCAGTGCCTGGGGCATCCTGGTGGCCCATCAGGAGAGACTGGAGACTTTGGGAGCCGACTCGGAGAGGTGCCCTCTGTGATCTGCTGCTTGTACCTCAGAGGGTCTCATCAGGCAAGTGCCCATTGGTGGCCATCTCGGCCACAGACACCACGGAGCCACCGAGTTAAAGTCTCTGGAGACAGGAGGAAAAGTGCCAGCAAACCTCCTTCAGCCCTGGATATGAGGAGAGCAGACTTCAGGCTGCTCAGGGAGAGAGTTACAGAGGGCATCTGGGAAACAGTTCTGGAAGGTGCTGGGGTCCATCAGTGCTGGTCACTTTTGATTGAAAACTCCTGAAGAACAAGGCGGTCATGTGTTACCACCAGCATGGGCTTAGGAGGTGAAAGTCCTGCTCGTCACACTGAATTACCTTTCACAACACTTTCATGACACATTAACCCATGGAAATGATCAAGGAAATCCAGCTGATCTGAGCTTTTTGTATTTCAATAAATCTTTCAATCCTGCCTCTCCCAGGATCCCTTTATGTCCCTTCTGAAGTGCTAAGGCCTGGACAGCAGGTCCTGCCTAAGGCCTGAACAACAGGCCCTGAGCCAAAGATGATCTCTAGATGAACCTCCAAACCAAACGTTCTATGTATTGATGCTGTTTGGGTTTTGCTTTTTCTTTTCTTTTTTATGTTCTCTGTATTCTTTGCACATATATTTGTTGCTCTGTAGCCTATTGTATTAGTGGCTGGTTTTCCCAGTAATTTTCCATGGCCTTTCCCTAGGCAGAAAGACAAAACAAATTCCAGAGCTCCAAGCCTTGGGAGGTACAGGCACCCAGTGCTATCTTGGATCTTCCTTGCTATCAAGGTTGAGAACAACTCTTGGAGATACATTTCATGAACAGAGCACAGCTAGTGCCGAGCAGGGGACTCCAGAGAAGGTGCTTGACCTGGCTGGGAATTGCATCACCACTTGTGCTCCTAATTGGTGCTTTTTATCAATTATGGTAATTTCCTAAAACCCATAAAAATGTACTCAACCCTGTGGGGGCGGGCTTTTGTGGACATCTTTCCATAACTTCCCCTGAAGGCCTTCAAATAAAGATCTGCTCTTATATTACCTCCTTACTAAAATTATCTCAAGTTTCATTTCCAGGTTGGGAAAAAGGCAACAGCTATTCTGGCACCCCAGATGGGACAAGGGAACCTGGTACCCTTCATCTGAACTGGAAACATCCTGCAAGGAACTCTTTCCTGACGGCAATCTTAAGAATTCCCTGCGACAACCTGGGGTTGAGACACCATGGTTCCAAGATCCCTCAGGAGGTAATATAAAGGTAACTCTTTTCATTGTATAGTATGTAGTTTGTACCTGTGTGTACTGTGTATGTATTTTGTATCTGCATAAGGTCATTAATTACAAGCAATCCCGGGAAAACCTGGTGTGGCAGTGAGGAATTTGCTTTTGGAGTTGTTTCTTAAAGTTTCTTCCTATCGCCGCTTTTCCAACCTGCCCCAGATTGGCTGGGGGGGAGGCAGGGTGTGCATGTGCATGTGTGTGTGTGCATGTGTGTGTGTGCATGTGTGTGTGTGTGTGTGTGTGTGTGTGTGTTTGCCACCAGCTGAGATTGTTCATTGGTGGAGAAAAGCAAATTACAATGCGAAAGTTTATTTCATGTTTAACACATGCAGGTTTTGAATTGAGAGTTGGCCTGGGGATGCCTGGGCATGGAGCAGCCGGGAGGAGCCTGGCCCACAGCAGGCGAATTTTAGGGATGTGGCTTTCGCATTCAATAAAGAATTGATAGGCAGGAGGGTAAGAATTGCTTGTAATTGTGATAGTCTTTTTAAAGTTATTAGTTGACTTGGTTGTTATAGCTAATTTTAATTGCTTGCTCTCTGATAATAAGTTTAAAGGTTCAATGTTTAATTGTTCAATTGTCAAAAATGAGTTGCTATTATCACCTCATAGGAATGAATGCAGAGCTTTCTAGAAACTGATGAATTAATAGAAGAGGTGGGCATTCAGTGAGGAATTAACATAAAGGGATAAAACGAAGAACAGCATTGGATGAATGATGAACCAACAGGAAGACCCTAGACAACGATCCAACAAGAATGAGCCAGTCAAGACACCCATCAATGAGCCAATCCCAAAGACTTTGGTGGGCAGAGGAATGGGTGGTCTTAAGCATGGGGTTTTGGGGTATAAAATATCTCGCCCTGAGTCTGCGGGCATGCCTCTGGCTGCATCTGTTCATGGCTATGCACCCAGTGCTGCACCTTGTTTTGTGCTAGGCAGACTGCTGCAGTGGTTTCCAATCATCTGTACTTTAGTTAATTGATTTGGCGTTTAATAAAACTCTTTAGACTATCGATTGTGACTTTCATTTCTCACACGGGAGGAGGGCCCCCACTTCCTACAGGTTTCGTGGAGTGGCCAAGAAAGGCTGGACTCGCGCCATTGCAGGGGAGTGGGGAGGCGCCCCCGCTTCCTACGTTCCATCTGCAGAAAGTTTTATCCCGGATTTTAGGGCAGGGGCAGCTCCCAGACTCCCAGGAGATGGCTCTGAGAGCAGGGAGGCCACGTGATGGATGGGGGGACGGGAGGACCAGCCGCCCTGAGAGGGGCCAAGGTAGCTCCTGCCATTGCCCTGCTAACGGCCAGGAGATGGGGGAGCAGTGTCAGGAAGCGGCCTGGGACTGCTGCTGCACCACTTCGCTCCTACTCTGGCATGGGGGAGCCACCGCTGCACGGCCACGGCCCGACTCGCCCGCTACCCCTGGGCCCCACCCATGCCGGTGTTTTGTTTTGGGGATACCCAGAAGCTGCTGTGAGCAGCGGCACGGGCACAGCATGGGTGAGATGGGGCACAGGGCACACCACACACCGAAGGTGTTCCCAGGCGGGGGTGCCCACACCGCCTGTCCATCCTTGGGCTGTGAGGCGGGCAATGAGCGCTCTTTGCCTGCGCTGTTAGGCACTCAAAAGGGAAAACACCGGGTCCAAAGAACAAGAAACCGTTTTTCAGGCTCCCTTAGAACAGGCTATAGCTAAGCAGAGTCCTGTGTTAACAAACACCTTAGAATGGAAACTGAGCCTAGATACTGTAAGAGCTATTAGTGCCAGAGGGGTAGGAAAAAGGAGACCTTTCTTCCAACCTTTAAAATATGAATTGGAAAAACACTGGTTGATTTATCAGTTTCCTTATTTGCCAAACTCTCCTAAGAAGGATCTATTGGAATTTTGCAAAAGGAGAGGAATAACAGATAGTTTAGGATGGTTTACTGAATTAAATTTTAGGAAGACCTTCTCCTGCATCCCTGTGAATAAGAAAGACCAAGGACTCTTTGCTATTACGTGGAAGAATCCTGAAACAGGGATGGGCTGTGGGGATGGGCTTTTGTGGACATCTTTCCTTAACTGCCCCTGAAGGCCTTCAAATAAAGATCCATTCTTATATTACCTCCTCACTAAAATTATCCGAGTTTCATTTCCAGGTTGGGAAAAAGGCAACGGTATCCACTCATTAACAAAGTATCATTAGCAATACAATCTATGTAACTGTTCATTGGCAAAACATGTATTTACCTTTCTGTATTTAGAAATCAGACAAGGCCATGCAATCAAACATCTGGCCTTGTTTGCGGCTGTAGGATCAAAGTCAACTCCCTTGGTTCCCCCTTGAGCCCTGGGCAGGCTTTGGGATGAACCCAGAAGGAGAATAAAACCAGATGTTCCTGCACTAGAAGTGATGTCAGCTTCTGTATTCAACACTATAAAGGCTGGGTGCTCTCACAGCTAAGTCCGAAACCTTGCTGCCTGTGGGTGGAAGCACCACAGAAATTCCCAGTTCCTGATGTGATAAACAGCTATTATAGCATTGGCTTTCACAGGTAGTAAAATGTAAGAAATACTATGTATCAGAATATGTTAGGAAATATTATGTGCAAATATGTTAATAACTTTACTATTATAGTAACTAGTAACAGATAGTAACTAGTTAACGTTATAACTGGGGTCAAAGTTACAAGATGCTTATATAGCTTGAGTTATAAGATACTGATATAACCTGAATCATAACTTTCTGTAACTATGTAATCTGAATCATAACCTTCTATACAATGTAATAGCTAGGATATGGTTAGCTAATTGCTTAATGCCTAAATTAATGGAAACTCACCAGGTTAATAATCTCAAAAATAGACAAGTACAGATACATTGGGAAGCAGTAGGATGCACTAATGAGAAATTGGCAAATGTAAAGTCAATTAGCCACAAAATGCAGAATTTAAACAAGTTAGATCCAGAAAGACCTGGGAACACCATAACTGCACATGCTCTGAAAGTTGAAAAGTTCAGATGCAAAGAAGACCTTGAGCCTTCATCAGAGAAGACCCCCGAAGACCCTCATGATCACATTACGCATGCTCTAAAAAAGTGGATCCGGGGAGGAACTATGTTAATCCCTTCTAAGGAAATGTAAATTAGTTCTTAGGAAAATTATGCATATGCATTGTGGTTATTAATATGTATAATGTTAAATAAAGCAGATAAACAGGAAGTTTGTGTAAGTTTGCATGCCTCTGGCTATGAGCCACGCACCCAGCCCTGTCGTTTTTCCTTTAAGTGACCTTTATCCCCAGTTGTTCCCTATTAAATTTATAAAACCCCAAAAAGAGGAGTGGGCTTCATTTCTCACACTGGGAGTGGCTCTCCAATCCCTGGCTCTCACAGGGGCTGAGTGTGGATCTGGATGATGGTAATGTCTTAGGTTAACTGCTGATGGATCTTTCTTAACCACTACAAGCAGTCTTTGGTAGTAATGATTGGGTGGTGCTGGGGGTTAGGCCGTTTCTCTTTGGGTATTTTTTTCCTTTCAGGGAATTTTCTTCCCATTTGTTGCCCCAGAGATGACGAATGGACAGTACTTAAGGGACAAAAAATGTCTCTTGGAATTACATGGAAATGGTTTTGGGAGTGAGGGGTAAAGAGGTGTGGTTGCAGCAGTCTCTTAGCTGGGGGAGGGAGACCTTGCCAAGCTCGGACGGTTGTGATTTTGGTGCTGGACTGCTGCTGCCCACTGTATTCTCTGCTACTGAGGAGTTTTCCTTCACTTCTTCTCCTTACTGTGGAGGAGCTTCTGCTTGCAAGAGCAGCCATTCAGCTGGGACCTTCCAACACCCAACCTTCCTTGGGAGGGACCCTCACAATCTGCTTGGGTGCCTCAGGGGAAACCCAGGCCCTCCACCTCCTCCCTCTCTCCAGAGGAAGCATCTCCCAGCTGCATACAGGAGCCTGGCTGCTGCTGCCGTTGCCAGAATATCACACAGGACTCATGAGAGCCAAGGGAAAACCCAAAACACTCCTCCGTCCACTTTCTCTCTCTTCCTGAGTTTACCTGGCCCCCAGCTATCGTCTGCCGCTGCTCTGGGGTTATTGCAACACTTTTGTCGCCATGGGTCTGCTCCCCTCTGCTGTTCCCTCCCGCTGCTCCAAGGTTCCTGCTACAGTCCAGCTCACCCCCCGGAGCGGCACTGACACCGGCTGCTCCCTGTGAGTTTTGCAAGAGGAGCCACTTCCCCTCTCCCCTCTCCACGGAGCCGCCATTGCCAGAGGAGAGGCGGCCGAGCTCGCGCCACAGCGCCCCCTGCAGGCGCGGGGGAATCATCGCCCCTGCCCTGTGGTGGGTGATTAACCTGTGGTAGAAGAGACAGAGAGTGTTCTTGGTGAGACAGTCTCTGGTGCCAAAGATCTATTGGTTATGATGAAGGAAGGAAGCCTCTCCCAGGATGCCTGTTCGGTGGTGGGGATGTACCCCAGTTCTGATTCCCTGGTTGGCTCTTGCTGTTAGCCACTCCCCTGTATTTAAGATCCCCCTGTCATGTGTTCGGGGTCATTTGCCTCTAGAACCCTTCACGAGTTGTAGCAATAAAATGCTCACTGTGGAACTCTATGCAAGGACCCTGCTCAGCTCCTTGCCGTCGGATTCATATTACTGAAGTCACCCCTGCGTCTGTGCATTCGTGCATCTGAGCCCACAGAACCAGAAGGGACTCGGTAAAACTGCCCTGCCCTGCCCTGCCCGGCCCTGCCCTGCCCTGCCCTGCCCGGCCCTGCCCTGCCCAGCCCTGCCCTGCCCTGCCCTGCCCTGCCCAGCCCTGCCCGGCCCTGCCCTGCCCGGCCCTGCCCTGCCCTGCCCTGCCCTGCTCTGCCCTGCCCTGCCCTGCCCAGCCCTGCCCTGCCCTGCCCTGCCCTGCCCAGCCCTGCCCTGCCCTGCCCAGCCCTGCCCTGCCCTGCCCTGCCCGGCCGGGAGCCACCCGCGCCCTCTGCCGGCCATGAGCGGAACTGCAGCCACGGCCTCGCCAGGGCCACCAGTGCCCCTGCCGGGCGTGGCCATAACTACACCAACGGGAAAGGGCTTGATGGGCAGGAAAAGGCTGTTAGTGGGTTTCTGCTTTGTTTGTTTTTGCTGCTGGTGTTGTTTGTTTGTCTTGTTATACACATGCCAGTAAGGAACTGTTATTCCTTTTCCCATATCTTTGCCTGAAGGCCCCGTAATTTTGAAGTTATAATAATTTGCAGGGAGGAGGTTATCTCTTCCATTCCAGAGATGTTCCTGCCTTAATTGGCAGACACTTGTCCTTTTAAACCGGGACAGGTGATTTGCTGAGCTCATCTTTTTTTGATTCTTTGCCATTTTGCATTACAGTAAACTACACTCATTCCTTAAGTTGGTGTCTGTGTCTTTTGTGTTGACCCTGCCCACTGGCAAAACACCTCCCAACTCAGGACATTCCATGATACCATGATACTCACCCTAATGGAGCTGGTGCCCTCCCTGGACACCTGCCTTTAAACCTCTGGGGTTTTTGACACTGTCACAAAGGCTGAGCACAGTCCCAGTCTCAGATTAGGTGGATAGTGGAGAAATTCATTCCACGCACAAAACCTTCCTGTGCATTCAGCTTCCAGCGCACCAAGGCCACAGCACACTAACCAGCACAGGTATCGATGTGAGGGACTTGGACTGGGCTCCTGCACTGTCATGTATGGACTAGAGTAAATTGGCTTTTTGCATGTGACACACCTATGAGAACTGATTAAGTTAATTGTCAATAGTTGATTAATGTTAATTAAAGTTATCAAGTTGATTGTCTCCCCAGCCAAAGCTGATCCCGAGCACTCCAAAGGGAGACAATCCAATTCCCCACTGTTTTAATTCTTTATTTGATTGCCTTCCCAGCCAGAGCTGACCCCGAGCATCCCAGAGGAAGGTAATCCATTCCCCAAATGTTTTATAAAAGTTTTAAATGCGTTTTATATGTTTAAGGAACTTTAAACAAGATACCTTAATTAACCTGTTGAAAAGTTAATATTTTATACTTAAGTTTACAAGTCAAGGAAAGTTCATCATTGTTCATGTTAGATCCAACTGTTTTTATCTTATTAAATGATTTTAATATGTGTATTTTATTTATTTTAAATAGAGGTCTAAGCAACTTAAACCCTGATTTCCAGCGGCCCGTATCTAAAATTAGAAACAGCTATTACCCCTGTCACTTAGCTCCATGGCAACGCAGAATTTTAATGAGGTGGTTTTCCCATCTTGGGGCCACAATGACATCAGTGGCCCGCCTACCCCTAGAGACAGGAGCCTATTGGCAGGAAGGCATTACCTGACCAGTAAGATCTCCCTATCACAGCAGGCCATGGAGGCGTGACAGGGGCAGACCGGGGCGGAGCAATCACACTATAAAAGACAGAGTACACCGCCCCAGGTGCCTTTTGGGGTCTTGTGCTGCTCCTGACAGGTACTTATCTTCAGTGAGCGCCGGCTGCTGGGCCCAGTGTTAAGGTGCTAGGCCTCTACCCTGGCTAGCAGGGCAACTTACTTAAATATCCCGGTGCGCTAGATTAGCTACAGCACAGCCTTAACACTGCCGAGCTCCTGCTCTAAGGCAGTCGTGAGGCTGCCTCGGGCGCCCATCGCCGCCACCTGGGAGTTTCTATTCTATTTTTCTCTTTTGTGTTTCGGGTGACTGGATACTCTTGTCCAAGGCCAATAAAGACATCTTTTGACCTGGATGAGAGTGAGTTGTCTCTTTTCTGACATGCACCCAGAGCACTTCCAGAGCCTTCAGGGACAGCTTTCCCTTGCGATCCATGGAGATTTGGGCAATGTGTGCAAGGGCTGTGGGCTCTGATTCCCCTCACCCACCTCATAGCAGATGCTCCCGTTGCTCAAAGCCTTGGTTTCCCCAGGGGACACCGGCAGCTGAGGGCCCCAGCTCAGGGGACACAGCACAGTGGCAGTGGCAGGCCTGGGGCACACGGTGGGGTGTGGAGAAGAAGATGGAAACCACTTTGAGAACTCAGGGGGAAGAGCACTGGCAAGGAATGGCTCAAAATCCTAAAGGAGAAGAGCAGACAGTCAAGATACAGCAACTCATGGGCACAAAGGTTTCATTCCAGGGAACACTGGAGGCCAACCCTTCTCCTCCCCTGGGGATTGCCCAGGCAGCAAAGACTCCTCAGGGCCCTTTTGGGGAGCTGGCCAGAGCAGGGTTTCACCTGGGACCTAAAGCCATGTTCCCCCACCAGAAGGAAGCTGCACAGGCTGGAGAGGTGGGACACAGCAAAGCCTCTGAAGGCCCCTGGGTCAGGGCAATGCCAGGCACAGACACAAGCTGGGAGGAGAATGGACAGAGAGCAGCCCTGAGCAGAAGGATTTGGGGGTGCTGATGGGGGAGAGGCTGCCCAGGGAACGTGTGTGCTCTCGGGGCAGGACACAAGGTGTGCAGGGGGCAGAGCCAGGGGAACAGCACTGCCAGTGGGGCAGCACGGGCCCCGTCCCACCACTGCCCACATCCCACAGCTGCTGCTGGGGGGAAGCTCAGGCCCCCGGAGAGGGGGAGAAGCAGCGCTGGGCTTGGATCCCAGCAGGCACTGAGCCCCCAGCAGCAGCATGGGGACAGGAGGGGGAAGGCAGAAACAGGAAAACTCACTGGCTCAAGAAAAGGGCAGTTCAGCAGGGGAGGAAAGGTGGGCGTGCTGGCAGAGCACAGGAGGGACTTCAAACACCAATTGTTTTCTTTGGGCACATGTCCAGCTGCTCCCCGGGCAGCAGAGCCTCAGTGCGGGACGGCTGCTCGGGAAGGGAACTGCTGGCTCAGGGCCACTGCTGGAGCTTGGCCACTCGGGCCACTTGTCCCAGCCCTGTCCCCTCCCAAATTCTCTCCAAACTGGGACGCTGCCAGCTCTGGTTAAGGTTTAGGAGCCGGGGGCTGCCCTGGACAACATTAACTCCAGCCCAGCCACACCCTGAAGCAGCCCCCAGGCACCCTCGGCAGTCCCGCACGGCTTCCATTGCTGCAGGAATAGGGAAAAAGCCCCATGCAACTGTGTCAGTGCCCGCAGAGAGACACGAAGCACATTCAGGGGATAACTCGGGATCGAGTTCCTCCTCGGAAGCAAACGAGGGAAGCAGCAAGGCTGGCAGCACCACCTGCCATGGGAATTCCCACACCCCGTTTCATGGGAACAGCTCCCGAGAGTGTTTTCCCCAGCCCTGCCCCAGGGAAAGGGGCTCTGGGAGCGCTGCTGCCTTTGAGGGGCTGCCCCAGGGACCAGAGCGCTCTGGAGGGCGAAGTTTAGACTGTAAGAGAGGAGAATGCCACCCTCCCTGCGTGGGGAGGGAAAGGTAGAACTGTACCCCCGGGTTTGGGGACAGAGCAGGATGTCCCGTGCCTGCCCCCCATCACCGCGAAGCTGCCCGGCTCCCGAAGGGGCGGCGCGGGGGCCACGAACCCCCCCAGCATCAGCCCCAGGACGGCCCCCATCGCTCCTGCCCTCAGGGGAGCGCAGCCACCCGGCCCCAGCGCGGGGCTGGCGGTGCCCGGGCCGGGCAGGGCCGGCCCCGCCTGCGGGCAGCGTTTCCCGGCCGGGCACGGGCAGACGGCAGCCAAGGGGCTCCGCAGGGCATCTGTGCCCGGCCGGCCCCGCTGGCAGCTCTCGGGCCAGGCTTCGCTCCTCTGCACACCTCGCTCTGCCCCTCCATCCCCCCGCATCCCTCCTCCTTCCCCCGCCGCTCCGCTCCCACCCCTCTGAGCCCGGCCCCCTCCCAGCTCAGCCCCCGCAGCGCACACGGCTCCCCCGAGCTCCCCCAAAGCGGCTGCCAGCAAAGGCGGCTTCCTGCAGCCCCCGCTCGGAGCAGACAGCGCCCGCTGCCCTCAGAGCCCTCTTCTCCTGCCCTGCCACCTCCCCACACACGGCAAAACACAGGCAACAGGAGGCAGGAGCCCAACAAGATCCCGCTCCAGGCTGCTCCCAGCCCCACAGCTCATCCCCGGCTCCTACCGTCTCCCTTTGGGACCAGCAGCTCCCGGACTGGGGACTGCCCGACCCTGCCCCTCTTCTTATCCGCCTCTCGCGTCTCCGGTGGGTGTTGCTCTTCCTGTTTGAGGTGGCGAGGTCAGCTGCTGGATTCCTGGAAATCAGGTTTTTTACTGCAGCAGAGTGTGGAAGTGAAACTGGGGAGCTGCTGCCTGGTTTGGGGTGAAGGTCAGCAGGATCTGAGCAGTAAATGAGGCTCATGGCTGGAAATCTCCTAGCCTACTCCTCTTACCCTGGGTCATCGAATCCCAGACTGGTTTGGGTGGGAAGAGACCAAATCTATCTCATTCCACCCCCTGCCATGGGCAGGGACACCTTCCATTAGCCCAGGGTACTCAAAGCCCTGTGCAGTTTGGCCTTGGACACTGCTGGGGATCCAGGGGCAGCCACAGCTTCTCTGGGCACCCTGTGCCAGGGCTTCCCCACCCTCCCAGGGAACAATTCCTTCCCAATATCCCATCCATCCCTGCCCTCTGGCAGTGGAAAGCCATTTCCCCTTTGTCCTGGCACTTCAGGACCCTGTCCCAAGTTCTTCTCCAGCTCTCCTAGAACCCCTTTAGGCACTGGAAGGGGGTCTAAAGTCTCCCTGGAGCCTTCTCCAGCCTTCACATTCCCAGCTTTTCCAGCCTGGCTCCAGAGCAGAGGGGCTCCAGCCCTTGCAGCATCTCCCTGGCCTCCTCTGGACTCACTCCAGCAGCTCCATGTCCCTCTCATGCCAGGAGCTGCAGAGGTGGACTCAGTGCTCCTCTTGCCTCCATAGGAGGGCTGACGGCAGCCAGAGCTAGGAACAGGATGGAGCTGAGGAGGGGAGGGATGGGGGGAGCTGCTTGTTGGTGCGACCACATCAGCTCCATGCCCTGAACAACCCAGGGACACCAGAGACAACCTTCAAACCCATCAGCCAACACCACCTGAGCCCACACAGGCTGGGGAGGTTCCCTGAGCTGAAGCAAAGTAGGAAGATGGGACACAGGGACCTGCAGCACAGCTCCTGCAGCCAGAGCCATCCCAGCAAACCCACAGAGGATCCATTAATAATACCCCGGGACAATAGGGTTGATTTCCTGTGCTCGAGGGCTGCCACCAGCAGCTCCCATCGTGTTTTCCAGCACAGCAAGTGAGCACAAAGGGTGCCAGCACCAAGGATCTGGGATACCAGGCCACTCCCAAAATCTCCCTCTGCTTTTGGGGTAGAAGAGGCTGATGTTCCGAGGGGGTTCCTCCTCCTCATGCAGCACTGACACAAGGCTGTGGGACCCCCTGGAGCAGGAAGCCGTGGGGCTGGAGCAAAACACCCTGGGTTTGGGGTGGGAGACATGAGAGGAGGAACAGCAGCTATGGGATGTTCTGTTGTGGTTTGACACTGGCCCAACACCAGGCACCCACAAGAGTCGCTCGCTCACCCTCCCCTGCCACAGCTGGGCAGCGCAGAGGGAAAAAATTACCAAACGCTCCATGAGTGAGATGAGGACCAGGAGAAACACTTCAAGGGCAAAACACGCTCAACTTAAGGTTGCAAAGTGAATTTAATTACTAACAGAATCAGAGGAGGATGATGAGAAGTAAAATAAGCCCTTAAAGCACCTTCATCCCCCAACCCCTTTCTCCTTCCCACTGACAGTGCAGGGAGACAGGGCATGGGGGTCTGGTCAGTTCATCACCGAAATTTCCTTCCTCTGCTCCAGGAGAGGAGTCCTTCCCCTGTGAGACCGTGGGGTCCCTCCCACGGGAGACAGTTCTCTGTGAACTTCCCCAGCAGTTCCACTCTCACGAGCAGCAGCCACACTGCACCTACTGCAACATGAATGTCCCCAGTGGGCAAACAGTCCTCCCAAAACTGCTGCAATGTGGGTCTCTCTTTCCACGGGGTGCAGTCCTCCAAGGCCAGGATGCTCCAGCCTGGGAGCAGGGGCCCTCTCTCCGCCAGGTCTTGCACTGGATCACAGCCTCCTCCAGGCATCCACCTGCTCTGGCATGGGCACCTCCCCTGCGGGCTGCAGGTGGATCCCCACAGGCTGCAGGTGGATCTCTGCATCCCCTGTGGATCCCCACAGGCTGCAGGTGGATCTCTGCATCCCCCGTGGATCCCCAGGGGCTGCGGGTGGATCTCTGCATCCCCCATGGACCTCCATGGGCTGCAGGGGCACAGCTATTTCACCATGGTCTTCACCACAGCCTGCGGAGGAATCTTGGGCTGGCTGGTGTTCTCAGCGTTCAGTCAGAGAGCTGCCTGCCATCACAGTGGACGGTCTTCTTCTGCACTGCAAGCTTCTGCTATTTTTGGCTGCTTGCTTTCTATGGGAGATTCCCCAGGATTCCCAAGCCTGCCTTTCCCTGCCCCACTGGGAGCTGGGCCGCTGCCGCTCTGCCCTGCCGCTGCTGGGAGCTGTCGCTACTCTGTAGCTCGCACGCTCTGCTCTGCTGTCTGAGACCTGCTGAGTTTTCCTGCTGCAACACTGCACTTCGATACACCTCGCTGCCGCCTGAGATCTGTGCTTGCCCCTGCTGTTCCAGCCTGCTGTTCCTGAGGGTCCGGCTGGACACCGGGAACGGCTGCCCAGGGGTTTGTGAAGCTTTTTGTCCCTCCCTTCCCGGGAGCCCAGGCTGCCATTGCCGGTGCTCCCCGAGCTCGCTCCGGGGCGCCCCCTGCAGCCGCGGGGGAACCATCGCACCCGCCCTGCTCACCGGGAGCCGCCAGCGCCCCTGCCGGCCGTGAGCGGAACTGCACCCAGGGGAAGGGCCCGAGGCCGAGAGAGGCCGCACTGGGTTTGTGCTGCTGTTTGCTGTCACTGCCACAGTTACTGTTGTTTGCTTGCCTTGTTATACATATATTTATATTAGCAAAGAGCTGTTATTCCTGTCCCTCATATGTTTGCCTGGAAGCCCATTAATTTCAAATTTATAATAATTCGGAGGGAAGGGGTTTGCATTTTCCATTCCAAGGGAGGCTCCTGCCTTTCTTGTCTGACACCTGTCTTTCAAACCAAGACACCAGGGTAGAAGCCAGCTGAATAACTCGGCAAGAGATAGGGAACAAAGCTTGCCGAAATGACAGACAAAGCTTTCTAAAACTGGAAGAGAAACTGCTGAAACAGCTATCAAGAGACTGTGCATGCCTAGGAAAGAAAGGTGAAAAGTGCAAAGTGAGGAAGAAGAGGCAGCCTTCATCAAACGACCACCAGCACGACCATCAGGGAGCCCTGCGCCTGCGCTCTGCATATGCTAATGAAGAGAATGGGTTCCAAGAAACACCCCAACATTCCTAGGGAAAACAATGAATATGCATCATTTGCAACCATATAGTGTAAACTGCTGTGTGCCTGATGTGTGTGTTAGGAGGAGTGATCCCTGCACACCCAGCGTGCTGAATAAAGCAAATACCCGTTTCTTGGACTTTGTCTCGGAAGTGTCTCTTGGGGCGGTTTGGGGCGATTCAATTGGCGACCCAGATGGGACCCTAACTCTGCTCAGCTGTCAGACCCAGGGTTAAGCAGACCTCCCAGTTGTGACCCTGAATTTTCAGGGGGAGCTCTGCAGGAGCAGACAAGGACCATCTGCACCAAATTAAGGTGTTTGCTATTTTTGTTAAGCAGAAATACCCACAGGTCAGGGTAAGTGCAAGTTCTCGAGGGTCGTTGAAAGTCCTGAGGAAACTGGGTCTCCCAAAATTAGTCCTAGGCAAAGAGAAAGGTACCTTTAAGGAACAGGGGGTTGGACCCTGCTCTTAGTGGGGCTGGAGGTCCCAGGGGTAAGAGTCCCTGCTGTTGTATTAGGGGTTGGAAGCCCCAGGGGTTGGACCCCACTGTTGTTTTGTTGTTTTGTTCTGTCTGTTTGCCTTTTACTGATGTGTTATTGTGGTATTTGCTGTTGAATCACTGCTATTTTGTTGTGTTGTGTTGCCATTGTATTGTGGGTCTGGTTTTCCTTTTTTTCTGTTGCTTTCACTGTGGAATGAGTGGGAATGAAAGAGACGAGCTGTGCAATGAGTGAAAGTGTATAAATCATATAAACCTGTGCAATGAGTGAATCAGTATAAATCATATAAACCATTGGTTTGGGGTTCAGCCTTGTTGTCCAGAGGAAGGTGGATTGTATTATTGGAGGGGAAAGATTTTTGCTTTGGACTGGGAACATTCAGATCCCCAACATTATATAAATACAACACCACCGGGTTACACAGTACCGCCAGGGTTTTTCCTTGAAATTCCTTGTTTGTTGTGCAGTAAGAAGTGTGAGGCTTGGACTTTGTGTGAATGTGTTCATTGTCAGAGAAGATGGTCTTGTAAATCTACTGAGAGAGATACACAGAGCCCTAAATGTTGGGAAAATGAGCTTACTTTTAGGCTAGGGAGAGAAGGGATCCAATAGCCACTAGACAGGAACATAGAAAGGAGCTGGCAAGATTGGCAGAGGATAAGGGCAGTGTGGCCAAGGAGAGTAAGGGAACCTGAAAAGGCAATCATTATTTCCCTCGTGTGTGGGAGAAAGAACTCGACTCCCCGGACCTGGGAAGTTTTAGAGAAGGATTGGGAGAAAGTGTGTAGAAGGTGCAGAGGCAGGTTTGAATGGCAGAAGGAGGAAAGGAGAAGGAGACCATGGGATCATCAGTAAGCAAGGAGCTAACACAAAAGTCCATTAGGGTGTGTGTTGGCACACTGGAAGGAGCTAGGAGGAATCCCCGGAGGAACTATGAAACTTAATTACTAATTGATTAAGTACTGTAATCAGTGGTGGCCACTGTATAAATGAGATGATGGTGAAAAGTGGCCAGAAAATGGGACCCTAAACTATAACACCCTCCTGCAGTTAATGTTGTTTTTAAGGAAGGAGAACAAATAGGATAAAGTTTCCAACCCCGACAGCATCTTTAATTTAAGATGTAAACCAAAGTGGCAGAAGCAGTGTGGCATTAATTTAGCACCACAGCACTCGAGGGTCCTGTTGTTAGAAAAAGAAGCAAAAGGAAAAAGCCACATGAAGAGGTGTTGCTCCTCATGCAACATAGAACAAAGATGCTTAAAACTTAAGGCTGAAAGAGAGCAAGACCCCCCAAGGACTGTTAGCCTATTGATTGTTACAAATCAAGATGTTGATTGGGAGGATAGAGATTTAATGCTATCAGAGTTAATGGAGATAGAAAAAGCAGCCCTAGTATCTGCAACAAGAACACACCTGCAGGGACAAATAGCTACTAGAATCCTATATGGGGATGTAGATAACATTTTCCCTACCACAGATCCACACTGGGACCTGAATGATCCACAAACATACCCATTTTCAGTTGGATACAGGAAATTAGTGACAAAAGCACTGCATCCCGTAATGGCCAATCCTTACACTTTACTTACAAAATGACAAAGTGACTGGGTGTGGTTTTCAGATTTAGATTTAAAGGATGCTTTCTTTTGTCTGCCATTAGCTGAAAGCAGTCAGGAAATTTTTGCTTTTGAATGGGACAACCCTAAAACAGGGAGAAAGAGTCAGCTCACATGGACTGTATTGCCACAAGGGTTTGAGAATAGCCCCATAATCTTTGGTGATCAATTAGCCAAAGAATTAGAGGCCTGGATACCACCACCTGGAGAGGGTACACTTCTGCAATATGTTGATGATTTGTTAATTGCCACCAAAACTCAGGAGGATTGCAAGGCATGGACTGTGAACCTCCTGAATTTCTTAGGACTAAGTGGATAGAGAGTATCTCCCGAGAATGCAGAACTCCTTCTCCAACGAGTTACATACCTTGGATATGAATTGGCAGGAGGAGAAAGAGCCCTGAGTAAGGACAGGAAAGAGGCAATCTGCCAAATGCCCTGGCCACTACAATCAAAGATTTAAGATCCTTTCTGGGGATGAAGGGATGGTGTAGCTTGTGGATTTACAACTATGGACTCACTGTGAAACCTTTATACCAACTCCTAAAAGAGACTGGGGGAACTCACCTATGCTGGACACCAGAGACCGACAATGCATTTGTAACTCTGAAATGTGAGTTAATGCGAGCACCGGCACTGGGCACACCAGATGTGACTAAACCTTTTCTGTTGTTTTCACATGAGAGGCAAGGACTGGCATTGGGACTTTTAGTGCAGAAGCTGGGGCCATCAGAAGTGCCAGTGGCTTATTTCTCCAAGCAGCTGGCCGTGCTCAGCCGAGGATGGCCGCCTGCCTGTGTGCAGTGGTGGCTGTGATCATGAATGTGGAGGAAGCTCGCAAGTTCACAATGGGCCAGCAGATAACAGTTTTTGTCTCCCACAGTGTCAGCAGTGCTCATACAGGAAATCACTGGTTAACCTCATCTCACGTTCTCAAATACCAGGCTGTCCTAGCAGAATCGGAGCATTTGAGTATTCATGTAACTAACATTTTAAATCCAACAGCTTACCTGAAGGCAAAGCTACTGAGGAGCCTGTACTGCATGACTGCACTGAAACCATGGAGGCAGTTTACTCCAGCTGCCCAGACCTGAAGGACTCTCTGCTAGAAAATGCAGACAACAGGTTCACTGATGGGAGCAGTTATGCCAAGAATGGTAAGCAGCTTGCTGGGTATGCAATTACAACCACAAACACCGTCATTGAAGCAAATCCATTACCTGTGGGGACATCAGCTCAGAAGGCTGAAATAATAGCCCTCACTTGAGCTTTGATGTTAGCCGAGGGTAAACCTATCAACATTTGGACTGATTCAAAGCATGCTTTTGGGATGGTACTCACTCACCAGGCTACTTGGAAAGAAAGGGGTTTATTAACCTCACAGAAGAAAGAAATTAAGCATGCCACTGGAATCTTACAGCTGCTGGAAGCAGTCTTAAAACCCTCAAAGGTAGCTGTAATGCATTGTAAAGGACACTCCCAGGGCAGCACCATCCCTGAACTGGGAAATGCTACGGCAGACAAAACAGCAAAGGCAGTGGCCAGTGGGGTTCAGATTCAAGCCCTAGCTTTAATCCCTTCTAGCATCCTTAGGGGTGAAAAAAACCCCACCATACAACACTGATGATTTAAAATGGATACAAGAAGGGACAAATAGGATCAGAGGGGTGGGCTAGAATTAAGGATCTCATAGTCATACCCAGAAAACTGTTAAAATTATTTATCCAAAGCGAACATTCTAAGGCACACTGGGGAGTTGATGCTTTACATAACCTCTTAAAGGACAACTGATAGCATCAGAACTAAAGGAAACAATTGAGGACATAACTTCCACTTGGGAAATCTGTCTCAAAAACAACCCTAATACCACTGCTAGGCTAAACACAAGGACTATCCCTAAAGGAGTTTTACCAGAGGATGTGTGGCAAATTGACTTTTCTGAATTACTTAGAAAAGGGGAATACAGGTATCTTTTAGTCCACACAAACCCTTTTTCAGGATGGCCAGAAGCTTTTCCCTGTAGAACAAATAAGGCTAGAGAAGTTGTTAAAGCTTTAGTACAAGAAATTACTCTCTGATTTGGGCTACCCAGGGAAATTAATTCTGATAGGGGATCCCACGTTGTAGCCCAGGTAGTGCAGGGAGTGAGTTATCTGTTAGGAATCCAAGGGCAGCTACATGGCACAGGCATACAGGCCAAAGGCAAGTGGACAAGTAGAAAAGATGAATCACTTAATAAAGCAACACTTGGCCAAAATTTGTCAAGAAACTAACTCAGATTAGCATCAAGCTTTACCCATGGCTTTGCTGAGAATTAGAGTAAAACCACAACTTAAAGAGAAGTTAAGTCCCTTTGAAATTCTGTATGGGAGACCTTACGGGACAAACGTGGTTCACAATGGTAGTGTGGCTCTGGTAGGGCAGAACTTCTTGATTGATTATGTTAAGCAATTGGGCAAGAAATTGCCATCAATACATACTGAAGTTGTGATTTGACAGCCACCACAACCTAATAAGCCATTCCATGGTATAAATCCAGGAGATTGGGAATATGTTAAGTCTCTTACAGGTGATCCTCTGCAGGAGAAGTGGGAAGGACCATACCTGACCCTGCTGACAACTCACACCGCTGTAAAGGTACAAGGAAAGTCAACCTGGCTTCATTACACCAGAGTGCAGAAAGCACCTGAAGATCCATGGGTCGTGTCTGATCAATCACCTGACAGACTAAAGCTAAATCATGAATAATTGGTTATGTTTTGTTGCTTTTTAGCAGGTTGCAGGGACCTTTAATATAAATGACTGTGTGTTTTTGTCACCTATGATGATTTTTCCAAGTATACCTGTAAATAATGGTTTAGCACAGTCAGGAAATGCTTATTTGCAATGGGTAAGGAACTTCACATGTTCTTTCAGTGTTTCTATCTGCTAAGATATGCACTGCTACCCCTCAAGAAAATGGGCAAATTCCACTGTTAACAATACCTTCCACCAACTGCATGAGAACATTTTAAACCAACGGTAAAGAAAGGAACTGCACACATAACATTACTGAGAATGAGGGAAAGAGCTTCCAGCTGAGTGACTTACCCCCAGAATATAATTGTAAAATAAAAAGTGCATGAATGATATTAAGCACACTACACCACCTGACATTTTTGCTGTCTTTCAGCAAGACCCTAGCTGTACGAACACCATAAATGTAAGTACATTTGATTTTGAGTCCACTTTGTGGAAGTCCCTCAATTATACATTGCTTAAACAAAGGACACTGACCACACTGCATTAGGCTGCAACAGGACAGGCCCTCCTTTGTGGCCCAAATGCCCTTTAGAACCTGGACACTGGTGGCTGTGTGGTGATGGAAAAGCCCAGAAACACTTACCAGAAAACTAAAAAGGACAATGCTTTGCTGGGTATCTCACCTTAGCCACCTGATATGACCCAATGAATAAGTTACCAGAAATAGTTCTGGGCCATGGAGACGAAATCGGAGGGCCCCTAGTAACCCCCTAATTCAATACAAAACCAGCTTCCATAGTTTTGTTTGTGCAATATTTCCAGCATTAGGAATAGTACGATTAGAACAAGCAATTGTAAACATTTCAGCTGAAATGGAAATCATAGCTAACTCAACAGCTGATGCACTTAGGCAACTACAGACTGAAATGGAATCTTTGAAAGATGTAGTTTTTCAAAATCGTATAATATTAGACATGATTATAGCTCAAGTAAGAGAAGTTTGTACTTTGATAAACGCTAGTTATTGCACTTACATAGATCTAAGCGGACAAATAACCCCAAATATTCACACTATTTGGAAACATTCCAAAGTGCTGCATGAAGTTACTAAAGATGAAACTGCTTGCTCAACCAGTTTGTGGAATGTGTTTACATCTTGGTTACTTGATTTCTCCTGGCTTAAGCATTTTGGTTTTGTTGCAATTATGACAGTAGTATGTGTATTAATGTTGTGCATTTGAAGTAATTGCTTATTTACAGAGTGCAAGTAGAATTCAAATATCTATGCACAATGGCGAAAGCATAAGCTTAGGAATAAGGCAGAAAAAAGAACTTACTTCCAAGAAATGCAGGAGTTGTAAAAGAATTTACAAATTTTCAGGAGAAGGGTGGAATGAAAGGGTAAAAACCATTGTACTTGGGCATAGTTTGGTGTACTGGGGCTAGAATAAGATACATTGTAAGCAATGGAGAAGCCAGCGAAATAACTCGACAAGAGATAGGGAACAAAGCTTGCAGAAATGAAGGACAAAGCTTTCTAAAACTGGAAGAGAAACTGCAGAAACAGCTATCAAGAGACTCTGCATGCCTAGGAAAGAAAGGTGAAAAGTGCAAAGTGAGGAAGAAGATGCAGCCTTCATCAAACGACCACCAGCACGACCACCAGGGAGCCCTGCACCTGCGGTCTGCATATGCTAATGAAAATAATGAGTTCCAAGAAACAGTTTGCATAACCACACCTTTTCTAGGGAAAACAATGAATATGCATAAACTGCAACCATATATTGTAAACTGCTGTGTGCCTGATGTGTGTGTTAGGAGGAGTGATCCCCTGCACCCCCAGCACGCTGAATAAAGCAAATACCCGTTTCTTGGACTTTGTCTCAGAAGTGTCTCTTGGGGCGGTTTGGGGCGATTCAATTGGCGACCCAGATGGGACCCTAACTCTGCTCAGCTGTCAGATCCAGGGTTAAGCAGACCTCCCAGTCGTGACCCTGAATTTTCAGGGGGAGCTCTGCAGGAGCAGACAAGGACCATCTGCACCAAATTAAGGTGTTTGCTATTTTTGTTAAGCAGAAATACCCACGGGTAAGGGGTGCGAGTCCCTGAGGGTGGGTTGAAAGCCCTGAGGAGACTCGGTTTCCCGAAATTAGTCCTAGGCAAAGAGAAAGGTGCCTTTAAGGAACAGGGGGTGGAACCCCACTCTTAGTGGGGCTGGAGACCCCAGGGGTAAGAGTCCCTGCTGTTGTATTAGGGGTTGGAAGCCCCAGGGGTTGGACCCCACTGTTGATTTGTTGTTTTGTTCTGTCTGGTTGCCTTTTACTGATGTGTTATTGTGGTATTTGCTGTGGAATCACTGTTGTTTTGTTGTGTTGTGTCGCCATTGTATTGTGGGTCTTGTTTTCCTTTTTTTCTGTTGCTTTCACTGTGGAATGAGTGGGAATGAAAGAGACGAGCTGTGCAATGAGTGAAAGTGTATAAATCATATAAACCTGTGCAATGAGTGAATCAGTATAAATCATATAAACCATTGGTTTGGGGTTCAGCCTTGTTGTCCAGAGGAAGGTGGATTGTATTATTGGAGGGGAAAGATTTTTGCTTTGGACTGGGAACATTCAGATCCCCAACATTATATAAATACAACACCACCAGGTTACACAGTACCGCCAGGGTTTTGCCTTGAAATTCCTTGTTTGTTGTGTGGTGAGAAGTGTGAGGCTTGGACTTTGTGTGAATGTGTTCATTGTCAGAGAAGATGGTCTTGTAAATCTACTGAGAGAGATACACAGAGCCCCAAATGTTGGGAAAACGAGCTTACTTTTAGGCTAGGGAGAGAAGGGATCCAATAGCCACTAGACAGCACCACAGAAAGGAGCTGGCAAGCTTGGCAGAGCATAAGGGCAGTGTGGCCAAGGAGAGTAAGGGAACCTGAAAAGGCAATCATTATTTCCCTCGTGTGTGGGAGAAAGCACTCGGTACCCCAGACCTGGGATGTTTTAGAGAAGGATTGGGAGAAAGTGTGTAGAAGGTGCAGAGGCAGGTTTGAATGGTAGGCGGAAAGGAGAAGGCGACCATGGGATCATCAGTAAACATGGGGCTAACACAGAAAAGTCCATTAGGGTGTGTGTTGGCACGCTGGAAGGAGCTGGGAGGAATTCCCGGAGGAACCATGAAAATTAATTACTAATTGATTAAGTACTGTAATCAGTGGTGGCCACAATGTATAAATTAGATGATGGTGAAAAGAGTCCAGAAAACGGGACCCTAAACTGTAACACCCTACTGCAGTTAATGTTATTTTTAAGGAAGAAGAACAAATAGGATAAAGTTTCCAACCCCAACAGCATCTTTAATTTAAGTCGCAAACCAAAGTGGCAGAAGCAGTGTGGCATTAATTTAGCACCACAGCACTCGAGGGTCCTGTTGTTAGAAAAAGAAGCAAAAGGAAAAAGCTGCATGAAGAGGTGTTGGTCCTCATGCAACATAGAGCAAAGATGCCTAAAACTTAAGGCTGAAAGAGAGCAAGAGCCCCTAGATGCCCAAGGACTGTTAGCCTATTGATTGTTACAAATCAAGATGTTGATTGGGAGGGTAGAGATTTAATGCTATCAGAGTTAACGGAGATAGAAAAAGCAGCTCTAGTATCTGTAACAAGAACACACTTGCAGGGACAAATAGCTACTAGAATTCTATATGGGGATGTAGGTAACATTTTCCCTACTGCAGATCTACATTTGGACATGAATGATCCACAAACATATCCATTTCTAGTTGGATACAGGAAATTAGTGACAAAACCACTGCATCCCATAATGGCCAATCCTTACACTTTACTTACAAAATGACAAAGTGACTGGGTGTGGTTTTCAGATTTAGATTTAAAGGATGCTTTCTTTTGTCTGCCATTAGCTGAAAGCAGTCAGGAAATTTTTGCTTTTGACTGGGGAACCCTAAAACAGGGAGAAAGAGTCAGCTCACATGGACTGTATTGCCACAAGGGTTTGAGAATAGCCCCACAATTTTTGGTGATCAATTAGCCAAAGAATTAGAGACCTGGATACCACCACCTGGAGAGGGTACACTTCTGCAATATGTTGATGATTTGTTAATTGCCACCAAAACTCAGGAGGATTGCAAGGCATGGACTGTGAACCTCCTGAATTTCTTAGGACTAAGTGGATAGAGAGTATCTCCCGAGAAAACACAACTCCTTCTCCAATGAGTCACATACCTTGGATATGAACTGGCAGGAGGAGAAGGAGCCCTGGGTAAGGACAGGAAAGAGGCAATTTGCCAAATGCCCTGGCCACTACAATCAAAGATTTAAGATCCTTTCTGGGGATGACAAAATGGTGTAGATTGTGGATTTACAACTATGGACTCACTGTGAAAACTTTATATCAACTCCTAAAAGAAACTGGGAGAACTCACCTATGCTGGGCACCAGAGACTGATAATGCATTTGTAACTCTGAAATGTGAGTTAATGCGAGCTCCGGCATTGGGTATACCAGATGTCACTAAACCTTTTCTGTTGTTTTCACATGAGAGGCAAGGACTGGCATTGGGACTTCTAGTGCAGAAGCTGTGTCCATTAAAAAGGCCAGTGGCTTATTTCTCCAAGCAGCTGGCCGTGCTCAGCCGAGGATGGCCGCCTGCCTGTGTGCAGTGGTGGCTGTGATCATGAATGTAGAGGAAGCTTGCAAGTTCACAATGGGCCAGCAGATAACAGTTTTTGTCTCCCACACAGCATCAGCAGTGCTCATACAGGAAATCACTGGTTAACCTCATCTCACGTTCTCAAATACCAGGCTGTCCCAGCAGAATCGGAGCTTTTGAGTATTCATGTAACTAACATTTTAAATCCAGCAGCTTACCCCCAAGGCAAAGCTACTGAGGAGCCTGTACTGCATGACTGCACTGAAACCATGGAGGCAGTTTACTCCAGCTGCCCAGACCTGAAGGACTCTCTGCTAGAAAATGCAGACAACAGGTTCACTGATGGGAGCAGTTATGTCAAGAATGGTAAGCAGCTTGCTGGGTTTGCCATTACAACCACGAACACCATCATCGAAGCAAATCCATTACCTGTGGGGACATCAGCTCAAAAGGCTGAAATAATAACCCTGACTCAGGCTTTGATATTAGCCGAGGGTAAACCTATCAACATTTGCACTGATTCAAAGCATGCTTTTGGGATGGTATTCACTCACCAGGCTACTTGGAAAGAAAGGGGTTTATGAACCTCACAGAAGAAAGAAATTAAGCATGCCACTGAAATCTTACAGCTGCTGGAAGCAGTCTTAAAACCCACAAAGGTAGCTGTAATGCATTGTAAAGGACACTCCCAGGGCAGCACCACCCCTGAACTGGGAAATGCTACGGCAGACAAAACAGCAAAGGCAGTGGCCAGTGGGGTTCAGATTCAAGCCCTAGCTTTAATCCCTTCTAGCATCCTTAGGGGTGAAAAAAACCCCACCATACAACACTGATGATTTAAAATGGATACAGGAAGAGAAGGGACAAATAGGATCAGAGGGGTGGGCTAGAATTAAGGATCTCATAGTCATACCCAGAGAACTGTTAAAATTATTTATCCAAAGTGAAAATTCAAAAACCCACTGGGGAGTTAACACTTTACATAACCATTTTAAGGACAAAGTGATAGCATCAGAACTAAAGGAAACAATCGAGGACATAACTTCCTCTTGTGAAATCTGTCTCAAAAACAACCCTAATACCACTGCTAGGCTAAACACAAGGACTATCCCTAAAGGAGTTTTACCAGAGGATGTGTGGCAAATTGACTTTTCTGAATTACTTAGAAAAGGGGAATACAGGTATCTTTTAGTCCACACAAACCCTTTTTCAGGATGGCCAGAAGCTTTTCCCTGTAGAACAAATAAGGCTAGAGAAGTTGTTAAAGCTTTAGTACAAGAAATTACTCTCTGATTTGGGCTACCCAGGGAAATTAATTCTGATAGAGGATCCCACTTTGTAGCCCAGGTAGTGCAGGGAGTGAGTTATCTGTTAGGAATCCAAGGGCAGCTACATGGCCATACAGGCCACAGGCAAGTGGACAAGCAGAAAAGATGAATCACTTAATAAAGCAACAATTGGCCAAAATTTGTCAAGAAACTAACTCATATTAGCATCAAGCTTTACCCATGGCTTTGCTGAGAATTAGAGTAAAACCATGACTTAAAGAGAAATTAAGTTCGTTTGAAATTCTGTATGGGAGACCTTACGGGACAAACGTGGTTCACAATGGTAGTGTGGCTCTGGGGGGGCAGAACTACTTGATTGATTATGTCAAGCAATTGGGCATGAAATTGCAATCAATACATACTGAAGTTGTGATTTGCCAGCCACCACAACCTAATAAGCCATTCCATGGTATAAATCCAGGAGATTGGGAATATGTTAAGTCTCTTACAGGTGATCCTCTGCAGGAGAAGTGGGAAGGACCATACCTGACCCTGCTGACAACTCACACCGCTGTAAAGGTACAAGGAAAGTCAACCTGGCTTCATTACACCAGAGTGCAGAAAGCACCTGAAGATCGATGGGTCGTGTCTGATCAATCGCCTGACAGACTAAAGCTAAATCATGAATAATTGGTTATGTTTTGTTGCTTTTTAGCAGGTTGCAGGGACCTTTAATATAAATGACTGTGTGTTTTTGTCACCTATGATGATTTTTCCAAGTATACCTGTAAATAATGGTTTAGCACAGTCAGGAAATGCTTATTTGCAATGGGTAAGGAACTTCACACGTTCTTTCAGTGTTTCTATCTGCTAAGATATGCACTGCTACCCCTCAAGAAAATGGGCAAATTCCACTGTTAGGAATATCTTCCACCAACTGCATGAGAACATTTTAAACCAACGGTAAAGAAAGGAACGGCACACATAACATTACTGAGAATGAGGGAAAGAGCTTCCAGCTGAGTGACTTACCCCCAGAATATAATTGTAAAATAAAAAGTGCATGAATGATATTAAGCACACTACACCACCTGACATTTTTGCTGTCTTTCAGCAAGACCCTAGCTGTACGAACACCATAAATGTAAGTACATTTGATTTTGAGTCCACTTTGTGGAAGTCCCTCAATTATACATTGCTTAAACAAAGGACACTGACCACACTGCATTAGGCTGCAACAAGACAGGCCCTCCTTTGTGGCCCAATGCCCTTTAGAACCTGGATACTGGTGGCTGTGTGGTGATGGAAAAGCCCAGAAACACTTACCAGAAAACTAAAAAGGACAATGCTTTGCTGGGTATCTCACCTTAGCCACCTGATATGACCCAATGAATAAGTTACCAGAAATAGTTCAGGGCCATGGAGACAAAATTGGAGGGCCCCTAATAACCCCCTAATTCAATACAAAACCAGCTTCCATAGTTTTGTTTGTGCAATATTTCCAGCATTAGGAATAGTACAATTAGAACAAGCAATTGTAAACATTTCAGCTGAAATGGAAATCATAGCTAACTCAACAGCTGATGCACTTAGGTGACTACAGACAGAAATGGAATCTTTGAAAGATGTAGTTTTTCAAAATCATGTAATATTAGACATGATTATAGCTCAAGTAAGAGAAGTTTCTACTTTGATAAACGCTAGTTATTGCACTTACATAGATCTAAGTGGACAAATAACCCCAAATATTCACACTATTTGGAAACATTCCAAAGTGCTGCATGAAGTTACTAAAGATGAAACTGCTTGCTCAACCAGTTTGTGGAATATGTTTACATCTTGGTTACTTGATTTCTCCCGGCTTGAGCATTTTGGTTTTGTTGCAATTATGACAGTAGTATGTGTATTAATGATGTGCATTTGAAGTAATTGCTTATTTACAGAGTGCAAGTAGAGTTCAAATATCAATGCACAATGGCGAAAGCATAAGCTTAGAAATAAGGCAGAAAAAAGAACTTACTTCCAAGAAATGCAGGAGTTGTAAAAGAATTTACAAATTTTCAGGAGAAGGGTGGAATGAAAGGGTAAAAACCATTGTACTTGGGCATAGTTTGGTGTACTGGGGCTAGGATAAGATACATTGTAAGCAATGGAGAAGCCAGCGGAATAACTCGACAAGAGATAGGGAACAAAGCTTGCCGAAATGAAGGACAAAGCTTTCTAAAACTGGAAGAGAAACTGCTGAAACAGCTATCAAGAGACTCTGCATGCCTAGGAAAGAAAGGTGAAAAGTGCAAAGTGAGGAAGAAGATGCAGCCTTCATCAAACGACCACCAGCACGACCACCAGGGAGCCCTGCGCCTGCACTCTGCATATGCTAATGAAAATAATGAGTTCCAAGAAACAGTTTGCATAACCACACCTTTTCTAGGGAAATCAATGAATATGCATAAACTGCAACCATATATTGTAAACTGCTGTGTGCCTGATGTGTGTGTTAGGAGGAGTGATCCCTGCACACCCAGCACGCTGAATAAAGCAAATACCCACTTCTTGGACTTTGTCTCATAAGTGTCTCTTGGCCCGATTTGGGGCAAATCAAAGTCCATCCCATTCCACCCCCTCGCATGGGCAGGTGTTGAGGTTTTGACAGGATCCCCTTCCTTCTCAGACCAGGGTAAAAGAGAGCAGAGGAGGCTGCTCTTCTGCTAAGTTCTTTATTTCACAGTCTCATAACTTCTTGAAGGCAGAGTTCAAAGGGGGTTACATGATAAAGCCAAGCAGCAACAGCAGCAGCAGCAACGCAGCAGGCAGCCAACAGCTTCTTCTGATTTCTTCTAATGAATAATAATAATACCAACTTTTTCTTACAGAAGTGTGGATTATATTTGATAATTAACCAATGAGATTTACACACGACTCTAGTTTTTCTTTTCTTAACCTATCCTGGTCTAATTCTAGCAATCGTAAGCATTACATGGGTATTACACAGATTTGTGTATACAGTTTCTATCAGCTCTTATTGTTTATACAAACACAATATCTAAAAAATGTGAACGATTTCATTCTATCTATATTTTGTCTAAAATAATATATCTAAAAAATGTGAACAATATAGTTCTATCCATATTCTATCCAAAACAATGAACTCCATGAAAGGATAACACTGCTACAGCAAGAAGAACTATGCTCAAGGTCTCTGTTTAAGGTACTTAGCATGCATTTCTAGTAAAAGTTAAAAATTCTATATTTCTATTTCACTTTGGTAAGACTTCATGTATCTCAGTTTGTCCAAAGGCTTTAATTCAACTCCTGTGCTTCAGCTTTCCTCTGGTCCTGAGTGCAGAGATGCTCTCACTCCAACAGGCAGAGACACGTCCCACTATCCCAGGGGGCTCCAAACCCTGTCCAGTGTGGCCTTGGACACTTCCAGGCATGGGGCAGCCACAGCTTCTCTGGGAATTCCAGCTTGTGGGAGAACAGGCTCATAAATGTGACTGCCTGGCTAGAGATGCTGAGAATATGAAAACTGCAGGCAAGATTGAAATGTAGACAAGCTTTGAGTTACCCAACCCCAGTTACTGAACAACTGGAAAACAATGGTGTGGCCGGCTGAAGATAATCCCCTTTGATTAAACAATGCCCTCTGCTTGCAGAAGGGTCCAAGGGTCAGAGCAGACCCTCCCAGCTTAGCAGAGGGTCCAAAACGTAGTTTTTAGAGTTTAAAATGTAACCCCATATGGTAATACAATGATTCCTATAGGCTGTATGTAAATGTTATAAGATTTGTAGCTTGTTCTAGATTGGTTAATGGAAATCAGAATATTCAGCACAAAAGATATTTATTGTGCTGCAAACGGGAACTCGCTCTCTTGCATTGCTCTCTTACCTTGCTCGCTTACCCTCTTGCCCTGCCTTCTTACCCCTGCTCTCTTGCTCTCTTACCTTGCTCTCTTGCTCTCTTTCTTTTACTCTCCTGCCCCTTTTATTCTTATACCACTTCTGCACCCCTGCATCTCTTCACTGCTTCTCTGACCTCCTTTGAGCTGCGTCTGGCAGCTCCTAGCAGGTCCCCTTTACACTCACGCCTTCATCAATAAATCTCATGCTCTAAGACCAGCACCAGAAATCTCCTGTCTCCCGTTTGTCCCGGCCGTCTGAAGCCCCACACTCCCTGACTGCAACACCAGCCCAGCCCCCCATACCCTCCCAGGGAACAATTCCTTCCCCATACCCATCTAACCCTTCCCTCTGGCAGTGGGAAGCCATCCCCCCTTGTCCTGTCCCTCCAGGCCCTCGTCCAACATCCCTCTCCATCTGTATTTACCTGGATATGCATCCAGAGAGCACAGTTTACAATATTACTATTAAAAATCAGTTGTATCCCAGTACTCCTGTGATACTAATTAATTACAGCAGCAATTGAAAGAAATTATATTCATAGCAGCAGACAATAGCAAGAATAATTACATTAATATTACTTAATTATTGCAGCAGTCACCAGCAATCAAAATTAATGCCAGCAGTCATCAATACCAGCAATCAAATCCACATTACATTATGGATCACTACAATTTGAACACTGCTGAAGCAAACTTACACATGATGCAACACTGAAGATGAAATGAAAGATGACTTTATGCATCAATCTATAACAGTGATGCTGTGCTGCCCCTGCTCCTTTTCCTGCTGGAGCACCAGCCCCAGGAAGGGCTGAGGGCCTCACCTGCCCTCCAGGTACCAGCACAGCACTTAAGGGCCAGAGGTCTGTGCAAAGAGCTGAGAGCTGAGCGTGAGAAAACTCAAACCACGGCTGGAGCGGAAATTGGGCTCTAATCCAAATCATCTGACTCCAAACGAGTGGTTCCACTTTCACATTCTGCTGCAGTAAAACGCCTGATTTCTGGGAATTGTCCAACTGCCTCTGGAGCAGGGGAAACCGCACCCGGTTAAGAGGCAGGGCTGGATAAAGAGGGGCTGGGATGGGCTTCTGCCAGTCCGGGAGCTGCTGGTCCCAAAGGGAGACGGTAGGAGCCGGGGATGAGCTGTGGGGCTGGGAGCCGGGAGCAGCCCGGAGCGGGATCTTGTTGGGCTCCTGCCTCCTGTTGCCGGTGTTTTGCCGTGCCTGGGGAGGTGGCAGGGCAGGAGAAGAGGGCTCTGAGGGCAGCGGGCGCTGTCTGCTCCGAGCGGGGGCTGCAGGAAGCCGCCTTTGCTGGCAGCCGCTTTGGGGGAGCTCGGGGGAGCCGTGTGCGCTGCGGGGGCTGAGCTGGGAGGGGGCCGGGCTCAGAGGGGTGGGAGCGGAGCGGCGGGGGAAGGAGGAGGGATGCGGGGGGATGGAGGGGCAGAGCGAGGTGTGCAGAGGAGCGAAGCCTGGCCCGAGAGCTGCCAGCGGGGCTGGCCGGGAGGGTGAGAGCCGCTGTGCCCCAGGGACAGACGGGGCTTGCCATGGCTGCCTTTGCCTGGGTCAGGCTGGCCGGCTGTAGGGTTCGTAGCCCCCGTGTGGTACAGTGATATCGGCTGGAATGGTCAGGGCTGGTTAGCCCCGTCCTCTCAGGCCAGATACCTGTTCGCAGCAGGCAGTTCTTGTCTGTTGCAGGGCAGCAGCGAGAGCAAAGACGAGAGAATGGACACCGCGTGTGGCTTCAGTCCAAGTTTATTTCCTCTGCCCCGATGAGAGAGCAGAGAGGAGGTAGCTTGAACGGAGCCAGCGCGAGTGACGGTTATTTGCCCCTAGGCAGTGGCTTTTAAGGAATTTACAAGCTGAGATAGATATCAGGAGATGACCAAATAAGGGTAAGGATACATGACAAAAGATCCAATAGTAACATCTCAGGGGAGGAACATCTTATCACTAACAAATGACAGCACAGATAGAGGGAATTTCAAATCACGCTAGCTTGTCAGAGCCTGTAATCATTGGTGGCTCTGTGACAGGGGAAGGAGACTCGGTGTGAGTGACAGTCTCAGGGGTGTGGGCTTCTAGTCCTGAGTTTTCCTTTGATCTATCCTCAGGGACAGAATCATTTGATGAGAAATTGACCCACTCAGAATTATCCACACTAGCAATGGTCTCCAGGATAGCAACATCGGCTGGTGGCCGTGGAAAGGGAGGGGGTCCGGGAGCAGCCTCGGCGGTGCCGTCAGGCGGGAGGGAACGCAGCGCTGCCGTCCGGCCGTGCTGGCACCGGCAGTGGCCTCGTGGGTGACAGCCGTGCCCCAGAGAGCCCGGAGCTCTGCCCAGGCCCAGGAGCTTCAAGGAACATTGAGAGCCCAACCAAAGCCCGAGGAAGAGGAGAGGGGGCTTCGCTCAGATGCATTCCTCGGCTCCGAGGATGATTCCATGGAAAGCAGTCGCTTCTCCTGGCCCCTTCCCTACCCCCGGGAATAGCCATGGGAGCAGTGGGACACGAGACATTGTGGCAAGGTGACAGCCTCAGGTCACCAAGAGCAGCCCAGAGACACGGTCAGGGGCTGGAGGCCACGGCCTCTGCTCCAGGGAACACTGGGCAAAGCTCCTGTGCCGTGGCTGTGCTCTTGTGTGTGAGCACATGGGGTGCACCTCTGTGTCTGTGTGTGCTTTACGTGTGCACGTGTGTGTGTGTGCAGGGGGAGGGAGTGCCCTGCCCCGCTGCTGGCTCTGGGCTGGGTCCTCAGACTGCTCCAACACCCGGGTGATAAGCAGAAAAGACTCTACAACTCCAAAGTTGTAAAGCAGGTGTGTTTATTGCTGCGCCAGACGCATGGAGAGTAGCCCCTAAAAAAACAGTGTGTGCAAACTGCGGTACCCAGCTTGAAATACATCTGGTTGCAAATTGCATGTGTGTGGAGGAAAACGATGTCGTATACGTAGACATATATATATGTACATATAGTAAATAGGTAGACAGTGAGCTATATATGTACATATAGTAAATAGGTAGACAGTGAGCAATCCAAATTTGTTAGATGAGAAATAAGCCTCTGCATTTAGGTAAGAAATAGGCCTCTGCATTCCTTTTCCACTCCAAGGCCACTCGTAAAACATCTGTGAGAAAGGGAGCTTAACTCCCAGGTGTCTGAGAAGGAGTTTGGCAGATGAAATTATTATTGTAGCCTTCTGATACTGGACTTAGAGCACTAATTAGGATAGAGAAAACGGTATCAAACTTCGTGTAGGAAAAGGCACTGTGAGAAAACTTATAACTTTAATTTTAGCACTGTCACTTAAGGTATAAGAATACTTGCAGATTTTCAAATAAACGGCTTCACTTAGATCATATTGATCGTGTGTGTTGTCCCATTATTTACCTGCACGTGCATCAAATTACACAATGCCCCTGTACATATTCATTGCCTGTCTCTGCTTTGTATTGTAATTAACTTGGCATCCTATTACGCCTGCCCAGTGCCGCCCAGTGGTCGTGGGCCGGGGTCTCTGGGATGAAGTAAGCACTTTACCTCAGGCTCAAACTTTTCACCTTGCGTCCTTGCCCATGCTCTTTGCGGTCCTGGTCCAAGTCCAAACGCCAAAGCTTGATCAAGCCAGTTCCAAGGTCCGAAAGCAGGATTTCTGGTCATGGTTTCTTCCTCTTATCAATGGTCTGGCATCCTATCCTTATCCTCCCATGCATCCTTCCCCTTTGCCTGGCTGGCATAGCAAATGTTCAGCAAGCAGTGCATTGTTCAGCAAGCACCTGCAAAGTTTTGCAATACTAGCAATACAAACAGCAATTGTCAGGAAGAAGGCAACTCTTGATTTTCAGTAAAAAACCATTGAAAGTTTGTTTAGGAACAAATTAATTAAAAATAATTAATTGCGATTTAATTAAAAGAATTCGGGATCCATAAAATCACCAAATGAGGAAAAAGAAGAAAAATAAGAAACCCCGGGTCTGCAGTGATAAAAGACCCTTGTGGCCGAACTGCCTCAAAGCCCCAAAACAGAGGACCTGCAGTGCTGGGGTGACTTTAGCTAGCCCAAAGTCAAAATATTTAAAATGTCTCTTTGAAGAGACAGAGGCCAGTGAACCCAGCACCAGGCTTCACCCACAGCTTGTCCGAGGGAAAAAAGCAGCTCCGGGCTCGTGTCCGGAGATTTTATAATGTGCTGGTCCCGCCCAGGTCCGCCCACAGTCCAGCCCCCACGGTCCCAGATGGTTGGAGAGGTCTTGAGGTGAGGCAATCTCAGTCCAGCAATGGTTTGCTGCTATCTAGGGGTGCAGTTTGTCGGTGAGGCCACTGGCTCCAAAGGCGGGAAAAGTCCTCATTAAAATTCCAGGTTTCCATGGTGCTAAGTTGCAGGGTAAGGGACGGGTGCTAAAAATAGCTCCTTGTCAGTTAGGAAAGGGCGCTTCACAGCAAAACCAAACAGCTTAGTGGAAAACTTATAAGGATTACACACTTAATAAAATCATTAAATCTGATTGTAATTGTAATTTACAACTCTAAAAAAAACCTTAAAGAACAGGGCAATAACATTTAAACATGAACAGGGATAAAACTGGAACAGTTTGGGGATTAATGAGAAAACTAACAGGTTGTTCTTTGAACCAGAAAAAGTTTTAACTGAGGAACCATGCACACACTTCTTAATCCACTATTTAAACTATTAACTTTAGAACGTATTAACTTTTAACTAGATTGATGGGCAATTTAATTATTCAACAATTAACACAAAATTAAAATCACTTAATATGCAAGAGCCAATTACATGACTTCATATAGGACACTGGCCTTGGACACTTCCACAGATGAGGCAGCAACAGCTTCTCTGGGCACCCTGTGCCAGTGCATCATCACCGTCACAGGGAAGAATTCCTTCCCAATATCCCATCTATCCCTGCCCTCTGACTGTGGGAAGCCATTTCCCCTTGTCCTGTCCCTCCATCCCTTGTCCCCAGTCCTTCTCCAGCTCTCCTGGAGCCCCTTTAGGCACTGGAAGGGGCTCGGAGCACTCCCTGGATCCTTCTCTTCTCCAGGCTGGACATTCCCAGCTCTCCCAGCCTGGCTCCAAAGCACAGGGAGGGAGAAGAAGGGGAGGAAGAAGAGAGCACAGAGGGGAAGGGAAAGGAAAAGCAAAATTGGTGCTCTCAGACATCCCCATCTGCACTTCCAGCCCCATCCTGGCTCCTCCCAGCCTGGCACCCCAGCACTGCCCCCCTCCTTCCCCAGCCCCATCTTTCCCAGCGTGTGCAGCAGACAGACCCCACTGGACAGTTCCTGCTCCACTTTACAGTCACACCCCAACACCATCAGCTCTTGGGCTTCCCCACTGACTCCTCAGGAGCCAGGCAGGGCTGCTGCACACTTAGTCCCAGCCCTTGCAGTCTCGGAGAGCTTCTGCCTCCTGGGGTCACTGGAAGGCACGAACTCCAAGAATGCTTGAGATTGGAAAAGACATTAAAATGGTTTGTGCTCTGGGACATTCCCCACTCAGCCCAGGAGGTGACACCACGGCCAGGGGCACCTCCACTCCCAGTCCAGCTCCAGGAACTGGCCCAAATCCCCTCCCAGCCCAGCTGTCCCCAGGCCCTGGCACTCAGCCCTTGCAGCACACGCTCGCACGGCCCAGCTCTGGCTCCTGTCACTGGCTCTGGGTCTGCTTGGGCAGGGCTGGGCTTGGCAGAGTTTGGGCCCATTCCCCTTTTGTCCCGCAGGTTCCCAGCTGAGCAGCTCCAGAGCACAGAACCTCACTGGGATCAACCTTCTCAGCCCTCTGTGCCAGTGACAGGCCAGGCTTGGTTCCCAGTGCTGCCTCCCCTGGCACCTGCCACTCCCATTGGTTTCCCTGGATGTTGCTGTGGTTTGGGGCTTCCTGCCCTCTCTGCTGTCCCTGCAGACAGTGAAGCCACTCCTGGAGCAGAGACCCTGAACGGAGCAGAGCCTCTGCACCACACCCCCTCCCCCAGACCCTCGCCCAGTGTTTTGCCAGTCAGCAGGTTCAGCACAAAAGAAACAGGCACCAACTTATGGAATAGGTGTAATTTACTGTAATGCAAAACTGCCAAGAATCACAAAAGGATAAGCTCAGCAATGCACCCAATCATTACTACAAAAGATTGCCTACAGTGATTAAGAAAGATACATCACCAGTTACCCCAAAATATTACCATCCTCCATATCCACACATCACCTGAGGAGCCCCTGTCACCATGAAGGACAGGAGAACCCCTCTCAATAACTGGGAATTCCTGTGGTGTGTCCACCCGCAAGCAACGAGGCTTCCAACTTTGCTTGAGAGGGTCCTGTTTTTATATTGCTCAAGAAACAAGCTGACATCACTTCCAGTGCAGGAACATTTGGTTTCATTCTCCTCTTGGGTTCCACCCAAAGCCTGGCCAGGACTCAAGGAGGAAAGAAGAGAGTTGTCTTTGATCCTACACCCACAAACAAGGCCAGATGTCGGATTTCATGGCCTAGAACAATTTCTAAACATGGACAGGTAAATGCATGTTTCACTAATGAGTACATTCATAGATCATATTGCTAATGATTCTTTGTTAATGAGCAGATACATTTATCATATGGCTAATAATACATCCCTCCAGAGCAGATACATTTAACATTTGGATTGGAAGGTTCATCTACAGGTCAACTTTGGCTCAAGGCCTAACGTTCAGACCTCAGGCAGGGCCTGCTGCTCAGGCCGTAGTACTTCCCCCAGTGCCACCCCGCTGTCCCCTGCCTGTCTGCACCACACAGAGCTCGAGTCACCCCCAGCTGTGGCTCCCCTGAACACAAAGGAGACACAGAGCAGCGCGGTCCAAATCAACTCCTTTATTAGCAGAGCCTGCAGGGGATGAGGCTGAAGCAGCCCTTCAGCAGCCCTCCAGGAGGCCTCAGCCCTGGCATTGCCAGCAGCATTGCAGCACCTGCTCAGCAAAACCCCCCACACGTCCCTGGGGCAGTGCCAGCTGGTGCCACCTTCTCCAGAGCACGGCTCCGGTGCCACCAGCCTGCCTGGACAGCACCAGCACTGCCCCGAGGGCCGCTGCGGAAGGTGCTGGCAGATGGGATTCCCCACATGGGGCATTCCAAAGGCTTTTGCTCAGCAGCGAGGCCAAGGGCAGGAGCAGCTGCTGCCGGAGCTGAGGGCTGCAGGGAAGGGCAGCAGCCCCAGGCAGCTGAGCAGGAGCGGCTGCCCTGGACAGAGGCAGAGCACCTCCGAGACAGGGAGTGAAAGCACTGCCTGAGCCATGGGGCTGTCCTGTCACTGCTTTCCTGAGCCCAGAGGCACAACAGCTCCTGCTGGGAGAACGGCCTCAGCTGATCCAGGAGGCTGCAGTGAGGGAGGGAAGGATGATGCCCAAAAGCCAAGCAGCCCAGCTTGCAGCCAGCGTGGAGCTGGCCTCAGGCCCTGCAGCCCTTTCTCCGAGCAGGACACATCCTTGCTGAGGGAAAACTGCCTTTGGGGCACTGTCCCTTCTTGTCTCCCAGCAGCTGATCCACGGGGTGCTTTGGGTGCTGCCTTTGCCCTTGCCCTGGCCCTTGGGCTCAGGCTTGGCCACAGGGCCAATCGCCCCAGGGAAGGGGTTTGGTTTGGCTCTAGGAAAAGCACAGGGAAGTGTTGATGGCAAAAGGCAAGAGCATCCTGGCTTTATCATGAAGCGAGAGAGTTGCTGAGCGATGGCTGCAGTAACACGCCTTATTTCACCAAATTTGGGAGCAATTAGATACCATTGGCTGCGTGGGGCTTGAGAGTGTCATCATTGTAACTGCATTTTGTGGAGAGCCTGGTACAAAGTTCTTCTAAACTGCAAAGCCGTTGTGGTTCTTCCTTCCCATGGACATGGCCTAACACTTGTCCAGCTGGGACAGTGCCTCCTGCTTGGTAACTCTCTGCCACGCCTCAGGGATTTCTCCTTTGCCCTGAAACTTCCCGTTGTACAAAGCTTCCAGCTGTGTCCTGAAATGGGACACAAACCATTTCCAGTACGCCTGCATGGATGAATCAGGAAGAATGTTCCATGTGGAAAGAGGAGGTTCAGCAGTACGGTATGTCTTGTAGGGAATCCATTCACTGTCACCAACTCTGAATAGGGAGTCACTTGCAACAAGGCTGGAACAAATATCAATGACCAGCTGGTCTGTCTCATGCCACTTGGTTCCCACCAAAGCTGGTGGGCGATGGAAGACCAGCTGATGGTCTCCATCGTGATTCTGCATGGTGTTTGTGCAGAGAGCCAAACAAAAGGGACATTGCTCCCAGCACCCCATAAACTGCTCCGCCAGGATGGTGTGAGGCTGAGTTGAAAATGAGCTCATATCAGCACCAACAAATTCTTTCTTGAGCCTGTTCTTCAGGTCATCCACAGCTTCTGCCATGGCACTGCTCAAGAACTCAATATCTGTGACCTCCTGGTGCTCAATGCCCTTCAGCTCACTTCTGGGCAAGCTGATCACCTCTGTCAGTTCCCTGCAAAATTCATCCAGCCAAAGAGAGACTTTGTCTTCTCTGTTTTTTCTGTCTTTGACAACTTGGGTTGATAAAGAAACAGCTTTCAGGATGTTTCCATAGAGAAGATGAAGAGAGGAATCTAAAAACTTCTGCAGTCTTCCACTCCCATCTAAACAGTAACTCTTAACTCGTGACTCAATGTACCTCTGAAATAAATTTTTTGGGCAATTAAGGTACTCCTTGAAATACTCAAAATTTTCTTGTTCTGCCAGGTGTCTCAGGATGCAAACTTCCAGATTGGCTCTGTTGCCCTGGAAATCTGGGAATTTGCCCTGCATGTCCTCAGCAATGGCTTTAGCTGTCCTCTCATAGACCGCCGAGCGAAGAGCTGGTTCAATCTTGTCACAAAGGAAAACAGCAAAAGTTGTGATAGAAGTGGCTCCTTGGCAGGAAATCTGGAAACACTGGAAGAAATCTTCTCTCTTGCTGCTCAGGTACATGACTGGGTCATTTGCCTTTTGGAACGCTTCATGCATGGCTTTAAACCTTTCTGCTGCCATTCTGCACAGATACAGAGACAAATCTATGCTGTACTCTCTGTTAAAAGTACAGGTTGCATTGCTGGGGACAGAGTTCACACCTTTCTGTACTTCATTGAGTATTTCATGAATAAAATTTCGACTGTAATCCCGTTTCTCCTGTTCCTTCTTATCAATGTTTGCCTTCACAGACGCTATGATGTTGCCTGTGATGTGCTGCAAGTTGATCACATCAGCATCGGAAACACTCAATTTGATGACACCAAAACACTTTTTTTTCATGACGTGTTTCTCCATGTCAAAAGAAAATCCTCTGATTTTGGAAAATGATGTGATCCGTGCATGGAATGCCGGCTCCTTAAAGTGCTCTAGAAGGACATCTTCGATTTCTGCATCGATATCCACCCGTTCCAGAGGAGGAGGAACACGGGAGACTTCGGCAATCCAATTGTTCCAGACTAAAATAAAGTTGTCTCTCAGTTCTCTCTCACTGAGGCTCTTCCCTTTCAGAGTCACAGCCAACTCCCTGCTCCTTCTCAGGAGCTCGGCTTCATATTGCACCTTCCTTGCATCCAGTTTACTCTGCTCCTTCTGTAGCTCAGTAAGATTCTCACATTTCTTTTTCATTTCAAGAAGAAGACTCTCTTTTAGCTCTTTCAGCTTCAGCTCTGTGTCTGGTTTCCACTGGACCAGTGTCTCACAGTCTTTGTCTTCCCTGAAATACTCTTCCACTTCTTTCTCAATGGCATCACTTGTCTCTTGCACCTGCTTTTCAAGGTGTTCTCTGGTGACATTCCACAAGTCCCCATTCCGAATTTTGTTGTCCAATCTCATCTGTACATCTAAGACGTGACTCCTCAGCCTCCAGGTCCACTGACTAAAGGCGCTTTCCAGTTTCCTGTATGCAGCAATCTCCAGGGAATTCTTGAAGCTGAAAACAAAGTTTTCATTCAGCAAAGCATTCCAGAGGTCACCAATACGAACTTTCAGGCTCGAGAGCGTCAAAATGCTGCGCTGCGACTGCTTCTTGGCAGCCTGGAGGATTTTGCTCTTTAGTTGCTGGACGTTCTGGCTGTAGGCGGGGTTGGGTGGTGCCATCGGGGGGTTTCCTTCCCACAGGTGAGCAAAGTAGTGAATGTGGGTGTTCACATCAAAGCCAATGACATCACTGAAGGAGGAGATGTCACAGAATTCCTGCTGGGCAGCTACCACAGTCATTTTATCCAGCTTTTCCTGCCAACGCCTTTGTCCTTCCATGTTCTGCTCCTTGGCAGTTGCTTCTCCCACATTTTGGTGGACAAAGAGGCAGCTTGGAGAAAGATTGACTTTCTTCATTCTCAGGAAAGCCTGCACAGCGATCTGGAGAACATCTTGCATTTCTGATGGATTTTCTCCGAAGACATTGATCACAGTCATGTTGCCAATGCCAATGACAAAGGTGGCCAGCTCGTTGTCATGGTTCAGGGAGTGTTTATTGGCCATCTCGATGGCACGGAGTCCCTCTGTGTCCACCACCAGCACAAAATCAAAGCCCAAGTCTTGCTGCAGCTCCTCGCCCACTGGGATGAGCTGCATAAAGGCCCCGCGGGTGCATCTCCCCGCGCTGACGCTGAACTGCAGACCAAACATGGCATTCAGCAGGGTGGACTTGCCTGTGCCCTGGATGCCGAGCACGGAGAGCACAAACACTCGTTTGTCCCCCAGCCTCTCAATTAAGCTGTCAAAGATTGCTCCCACCCACTGCAAGGGCACATAAGAAGCATCCCCATCCAACAGCTCCACAGGATATCCCGAAACCATCAGATCTGCTGCAATCTCCGGCAGTTTGACAAAACTCTCATTCTTGGAGTTCACTGATTGCAGAGCTTCATAAATCTGCCCTGCCTCTCTCAAAAGGTGCTCCAGACCAATGGATGAATCATTGATTTCATCAGAGAGGGCATCCAGCTGATTCATCAACTCAGTGTTCACACTGGTTTTTTCCTGGTTTTTCTTTTCTGTCCGGATTTCAGACCATAACTCGTGATAGTCTCTCCTCAGTTCGTCAAGACGACCGCAGGACAGTTCATCCATAAAGACCTTCATCCAGTGCAGGAAGTATTTCTTGGTGTCTGCTGGCTGGCCCTGGAGAAAGCCAAGGAATGATTTCATCAGTGGGTTAAGGGGGAAAGCTTGCTCAAGTTGCTTTCTTCTTAGTGCTGCCTTCTCGCTTTCAATTTGGCTGCGATGATGCTCAATGCTCTTGTTCCTCTTCTCCTGCAAGCGAGTGAGTTCTTTGTCCTTTTTGCACCACTGGTACCACAGTTTTCCTTGAAGGGGCAGGAGCTGGGATTTGATCTCAGACAGCTTCTCTTTCTTCAGAAGCTCCACCAGCTCCTTTGCCTTTGCTTTGGCTGTCACACACGCAGGCTCATCTGCATCCACTACGAATCCATGCTGGTGAGCTTTGTCCAGGCAGGCATCCAGGCTGAAACGTGGATGAGACCTTTCCAGGAGATTCTGGATTGTTTCAGTCAGCTGAACTGCCAGTTCTGCTTGGTTTCTGTTCTTGATTCCTATTGTTATGGTTTTGCTGGATCGTCCAGCTGCAACATTCTCTTTTTCCGTGAGAAGACAAACCAAAGGCCTTTGCGACTGCCATAAGCCCTGCAAAAGCTTTTCCCCCCTGTTGTCCATGTGCTCCAACTCAGATACGAGAGCCACGTTGACAGCAGATATCTCCTGCAGGAACTGCAGCTGTGCTCCGTGATCCCTGGCATCTCCGTGCAGGTTACAGAAAGCCACGCAGCAGTCGAAGGTGTCATCAGGGCTTCCGCGGGGGCAGTACCAGGCGATCTCCACCACCCCTTCCATCAGCAAACACTCTCTGCTGCTGCCTCTGCAGTGGCGGTGGAAGAAAGTGTCGTGTTTGTGTTTGCTCAGCAGAGCGTTCAGGAGCTGAGACTTGGAAGAGGAGGCCGAGCTGCCAATGCGGATGAAGGACACAACGGGTGTCTCTGCCTGAAAGATGAGTTTGTTGTTGTAACTCTTTGTTCCGGCCTGCTTTTCCGACTTGTCTGCCTCTTTCCAGCTCCTTTGGATTTGGCTGAGGGCGTAGAGCGGGAACTCGATGTGTGAAGTGCTGGGGTTGGGCACCAGCAGAGGCAGCGCCAGTTGGCAGAAGGCCAGCTTGGTTGCAAGGCACTGTCTCAGGAAGTCATCAGCACAATGGAAAATGGCCATCTGCAGGTCCATGGGGTGCACACGGCGGTCCCTGCTTGCACGTTCAGGGACTGCTTCCTTCAAATCATCAAGGAAGTTTTCAAAGGAGTCTGACAGTTCATCCTCTTGCTCTGTTGTCTGTGGCATGGGTGCAAGCCCTGGGTGTCTCTTGTCCCAGCAAGTCAGGTACCTGACCTGGTAATCCACGGTTAACAGCTTGTGCAAGAAGTAAAATGGCAGTTCCTTGTCCTTGCTGGGCTGGCTGTCCTGCAGAGATGTCTTGCAGATGGTGCAGAAATCTCCCATCCCCATTTTTCTTGGATAGTGACTTTCGAGTCCAAGGCGCTTGAGCAACTGGAGGAACTTCTGGTTTGCAATGGCTTCATTTGCTTGGGATTCACTGCCGTCTGACTTGGATTGGGACTGACTGGGGGGCTCAGGTGTTGATAAAGTGTCTTGCAGGTCTCTGACTATGGTCTGCATCCTCTGATCATCCCATTTGTCATCCAAGCACCCACTGATCAAGGAACGCAAGTCATGTTCCAGCCTCTCCCAGTCTTTGCCTCCACTGTGCTTTTGGAGGAGATTCTTGATCCGTGTGGACCACAAGCCTTGCATGTGATCTTCCATGAAAACTAAACGCTCCCTCTTCTGCTGAGGGGACAGCTCTTGACTTTCGGGTGTCATAGTCAGACCCGTCAGCAGAAGGGAGGCCTCAGCTCTGTCGGCATCTTGCTCCTTCAGGTTCACATACTCCTCATGTGCCGCTTCCATTTCCTTGGCCATGTACTGAATTTCTGGGTGCCCAAGGAGGTGTGGAAAAGTGCTGCTTTCCACGTCATACCCTATGCTGGTGGCAATCAAGAGCACCAACAGTTCCATGTCCTTCTCAGCCCGTTCCTGGAGAGACTGGAGTAAGGAATAAATGGCGAGGCTGGTGGTCAGGGTGGCTTCTCTCTTTGCTTCATGAACGGCAGAAGCAGAGCTTCCTGGTGCGTAGGTGACAGCATGGATGTGCTCCTTCATTTGCTGCAGGGTCTTGATGAGCTCTTGAAACTCAGAGACTTTGGGAGGTTGGGGAAGCTGGTGCTCAGTCTTGAAGATCCATTGCATGATGAAGGAAGCCTCAGGGAAGTCCTTCACAGAGTAGATATGAGGATCCAGGAGGCTCCTCAACCTTATCTTGATAGTGGTGGCATTTTCTGGAGGCGACTCCTGGCAACTCCGCACGATGTTCACCAGGAAGTCCTGCAGGGCTTTGTCCGACAGGCACACGTTGATCCACACACTGGGGTTCCTGGTTTTTGCATTCAGATCATCTTTCAGCTCCATCAGCATGAGCAGCTTCCTCTCATCCACTGTCACCTCCCAGGTCTTCACAGTCGCCATGAAATCTCTGGCCTCTTGCACTGCACTGCCCAGTTCCTCTCCAAAAGTGGTACCAGCACTCTGATTTGTCAGTGCTTTGTACGCATCCCTGAGGGCTCTGCTCATCTGACTGACAGACTTAAAATCCCTGCTGTGATTGCACAGGATGATGTCCCACACTGGGATCAGCTGAAAGCCGCGGTCGATAACGCACCACGTTGTGTTATCAGATATGAGCCCCGTTTTCCACTGAGGAAGAGAAGCTGTGTCTGGTGGGCCCCCTGTGTTGACCATGCAGAGCTGAATCGCTGCATGGGAACTCTCTCTGGCTCTTCCCTGGACAGAAGCTTGTAAGGTGGATTTGGAAACATCAAGGGCCCCTGCAGCACTGGCCCCGAAGTTGCCATAGCTCTTCCTGACAAGGTTGTTTAGTGCTTCAGAGGTTTGTCGCTTCATCTCTTCCCTCTGCTCGGCTCGGAATCCTTCTGTGGACGCCTTCCACCGGAATATCCCCCCAAAGTGGAGGGGACCGTGGTTTACGTGGGACCCAAACCTGTTGAAGAACATCTCACACCTACTCACCATGGGGGCCGTGTCTTCCTGAGTGCAGCTCAAAAGGTGCTCCATGTCTTGCAGCTCCTGCAGAGCCGCATCTGAGAGGCAAAGCTGATGCCTTTGGAAGTAGCAGGAGGCCAGAGGGATGTACTGGTACATGGTGGTGCAAAAGTAGCTCTGCTCAGAGTGGGACTGGTGGATGTCCTCTGACTGCGAGAACCTGCTGTGATCTACACTTCCTTGCACAAGGACACTCCAGAACACGGCTTTGGCAGAAACGCTGATGCTGAACCCCAGCTGCTCCATGGACTTGGTGAAAGTGGATTCTGCCGCAGAGGAGGAGAACTCCTTCCTCTCAAGCAGCGATCCTTGCTCTGGACCGGCGAGCTGGAATCCTTCAGGAACCCTGAGGAGCTGCTCCCGCTTTGCCAGCACATCTTCAGGTCTGCTGGTTCTGTAGATGCCCTGCAGGGCCAGTCCCCCCGACGCGCGCCTCAGCACCTCCGTGTCGGGGATGTGCTCCGTCCTGGCTGCTGACAGCTCCTGCTGCTCCAGCTGCTTGTGGATGCTCTCCAGCATATCCACCAAGGGCTTCTTTGGCGATGGCCAGAACTCTTTTGGAATTTCCATGGCTTGCCACAGAGTCTCTGCTTTCTCCCTCATAGCATCCTGGCTGTGCTTGTGGCTGTTGAACATTTCTGTCAGATCGTTTAGGGCTTGTTTGGCCACTTCTTGTCTCTGCTTTGTCTTCTCCAAGTGCTCCTTCTGCACCTCTTCAGTGGTTGTTTTGTCATCTTTTATGTTCATGAGTTTCTGGAGCGCCTTCTTCTCCCAGGGGTGCCGTGCTTCGCGCTGCAGCTTGAGGTAGTCCTTATGTTCCAGATGTTGCAGGGCTTCTCTGCACTCGATTCCCAGGATCTGTGACGCTTTGGGCACCCAGTATCCAGCATCCAGTCCTTCCTTCTGAAATGCCTCTGCCAGGAGCTGTGCCTTGGCATCCCCCTCTTGTGAGTCCTCCTGCGAAGCCATGGCTGTGGAGGAAGAAGAGAGACTGTCCCTCAGCTGTGTTGGCAGAGGCCCCAGCCTCCTGGCAGAGGCTCTGCAGCAGCTGCGGCCCTGGGGATTGAACCCACCCGGCTGCTGGAGCCCAGCCTGGGATGGCACAAGAGCCAGGGTCTCCTTCCCAGCACACTGGATGTGCCTCTTGCTTTCCTGTTTGCAGGATCAACCCTGAAGCCCAGTGGGTATCCCACAGACACACAGACACACACAGAGTCACTCGGCCACACACCCCTGCCCTGGACAAGGTGCTGCCTTCACCATCACCCACATCTTCCCAGCAGGACTCCTCAATCCACAAGTGCAGACATTCAGGGGCATTCCTGGCTCGCTCGAGCACTGGCACAGCCCCTCTGCCCATCCAACAGCCCTGCCTGCATCCTGCACCCTGTGCCCAGCCCCACGGCTGCCCTGCTCGCTGGCTGGCCCAGCCTGCTGCTCCCAGCACCCGCAGGCAGCGCTCACACACTCCCCCCACGGGCACCCCACGCTCCCCAGACACACTCCCCCCACACCCGGCACGGCCACACAGGCTCTGACCTGTGCTCCTGCTCCAGCCCCTCCCTCGCCCCACTCACGCCTGTTCCCAGGAGCTGCTTCCTGGCACACTCAGGGGCCCACCCCAGTGCAGGGGGAAAATCCACCTTGTCCCTGCCCACAGCAGTGCCTGGGGCATCCTGGTGGCCCATCAGGAGAGACTGGAGACTTTGGGAGCCGACTCGGAGAGGTGCCCTCTGTGATCTGCTGCTCGTACCACAGAGGGTCTCATCAGGCACGTGCCCATTGGTGGCCATCTCAGCCACAGACACCACGGAGCCACCGAGTTAAAATCTCTGGTGACAGGAGGAAAATTCACCATTCACTCCACGCACAAAACCTTCCTGTGCATTCAGCTTCCAGCCCACCAAGGCCACAGCACACTTACCAGCACAGGTATCAATGTGAGGGGCTTGGACTGGGCTCCTGCACCCTTCCAGAGCCTTCAGGGGCAGCTTTCCCTCAGAATCCATGGAGATTTCGGCAACCTGCGTGAGGGCTGTGGGCTCAGATTCCCCTCACCCACCTCATAGCAGATGCTCCCGTTGCTCAAAGCCTTGGTTTCCCCAGGGGACACTGGCAGCCCAGGGCCCCAGCTCAGGGGACACAGCACAGAATCAGTGGCAGGCCTGGGGCACATGGTGGGGTGTGGAGAAGAAGATGGAAACCACTTTGAGAACTCAGAAGGAAGAGCACCAGCAAGGAAAGGCCCAAAATCCTAAAGGAGAAGAGCAGACAGTCAGGAGAAGGCAACTCATGAGCATGGAGGTTTCATTCCAAGGATAACTGGAGGCCAACCCTTCTCCTCCACTGGGGATTGCCCAGGCAGCAAAGACTCCTCAGGGCCCTTTTGGGGAGCTGACCAGAGCAGGGTTTCACCTGGGACCTAAAGCCATGTTCCCCCAGCAGAAGGAAGCTGCACATGCTGGAGAGGTGGGACACAGCAAAGCCTCTGAAGGCCCCTGGGTCAGGGCAATGCCAGGCACAGACACAAGCTGGGAAGAGAATGGACAGAGAGCAGCCCTGAGCAGAAGGATTTGGGGGTGCTGATGGGGGAGAGGCTGCCCAGGGAACGTGTGTGCTCTCGGGGCAGGACACAAGGTGTGCAGGGGGCAGAGCCAGGGGAACAGCACTGCCAGTGGGGCAGCATGGGCCCCGTCCCACCACTGCCCACATCCCACAGCTGCTGCTGGGGGGAAGCTCAGGCCCCCGGAGAGGGGGAGAAGCAGCGCTGGGCTTGGATCCCAGCAGGCACTGAGCCCCCAGCAGCAGCATGGTGTAGTAGATAGGGACAGGCGGACGGAAGATCTCGCGATGTGACGGAAAGCAGCATGGAATCCTTTCCCCCCTCATCCCCTGAGATAAGCGATCACCCCAGGTATGCAGCCCCTCCTAACCCCAGTAGTTTTCCACTCCTTACTAACCCTAGCTATCCCACCGTCCCCTTTCTGACACAGTGAAGCCCCCTTGACTATTTAACCTCATGAGATAAGATAATAAACGCCATTTGACCATCAACCACATTGGTGTCAGTGCGTATCTGTGGCCCGAGTAGCCCGAGGGCGGGCTGCCGTGCTGTCTTCTTGAACCAGGTCGCCTGCCTTCATAGCAGAGGGCAACATATCTGGTGCCGGGAACTGGATCGGGTAACGGGGTATCACCTGGACGAGAAACAGCGGCCGGAGCGGCCAGGCCAACTTCAGGCGGGGAAGGACACTTCCCGGGACCAGCAATCGTCATGGACGCGTTCGCGAAGGTCGTAAGTTTGATTCATAAGCAGTGGGGTATTAAGTGTAAGCTCAAGGATTTTTACCTTGCTATTGCAAGACTCCTGGAGCTCGGGGCAATTGAGCGTCCCATAGAAATATTACATTCGGAGGTGTGGGAGAGATGCACAGTTGCACTGGCAGAGGATACAAAATCCTCAGGCAGTGGCAAAAGTCTCAAAGCGTGGGGGAAAGTAGAACAAGCCTTACGCGGAGCGCTGGAACAGCAGGAGACTTGGAATGCTGCGCGTGTATGTTTATTAGCCACTCCCAAGCTGGGGGTAGGAGCGACAACACAAACCGACCCCGACAGCAATCTATCTGAAACCGGGGATCCGCGGGGACCGGGTACGCTTCCCTCCTCCCCGAGCCCGCGTCCAAACGCCCCGGGACCCCCAGAAAACCCCCCGACCCTCCCGCCAGATCCGGCGGATCCACACTCCCCCGCAAAAGCTTCCCAGACGTCCGTGGTTTCCCCATCCGTCTCTCCGCCGCCGGTCAGCGATCCGATGCTGGAAGCGCAGCAACACGCGCGATTCTTTTGGGAGGAATTGACGGAGGAGGCCAGGGAAGCCGAGCGGGCAGCCAGAGAGAGGGCACGCGTGGAGCCGCTGCCGCCGCCCTATGGGGTTGAAAATGGCGCTGGCGGCCAAGGAGATGGGCGGGGCCAGGATGTCCGCAGCGGGAACAGAGAGGAGCCACGGGTGCTTGCTGATGCGCATGCGTGGGAAGAGGGAGAACTGCGCATGCTCAGACAGGAGCCGCGGGTGTTCGCTGCTGCGCATGCGCGGGAAGAGGGAGCTGCAAACGCGCATGCGCGGGAGAGCGGCAGAGAGCGCATGCCCAATCAAGAGCCGTGCTCAATGCTGTTACCATTTAAGGGAGAGACCTCCCCTTGCGGGAGACAGGGCAAGCCCAGGGGGCGGGATCGGCACCACCCCCAAAGGTAGGAGCGGGGCCGGAGCCGCACAAAACGGCACGGAAGCCCGGAAGTGCCCTGGCAGTTGACTTCCGGCTCTGAGTCCGATAGCAGCTCTGTCAGCTCTGCCGAGCAGACGGAAACTGACTCAGACTCGGAACCGGAGGGAGCAGAGCCAACGCGATTTAAAGCGAAAACGAATAAAGTTTTAAACCACGCCGAAAAGCAATCACAATACAAATTCACCGACTGGGGAAAGATAAAAATAGCTTGTGCTGAATGGGCCCCTTCGGCGGCAGTCCATGCTTTCCTGGTGAGGGTCACCGGGCCAGAGGGAAACCAGCAACAGACCTATAGTCCGATAAATCCCAAAGATGTACAAGCGATTATCAAAGCGATTTCAGAAAAAGGGATAGATTCAGCCATAGTCTCCACTCTCATAGACGGTCTTTTTTGCAATGATAACTTGCTCCCCTTTGACATTATACAAATAGGTCGCATGATCTTTGACGGGGCAGGAATGATTGTATTTAAGCAGGAGTGGAAGGATAACTGCACAAACCTATTGGCCCAGGCTTCTGGGGCGGGGCAACACTGCACGGCTCGAGCTTATCCAGGCTGACAGGAAAACATGATGAGATGATTACCCCTCAGCAACAAGCCGCACAGCTGCGGGCTGAGGAAGTCAGGGCCACAACTCGAGCAGCCAGGGAAGCCATTCGTGCTGCATCCCGAGTGGTAGCCAAGCCATCGCCGTGGTCCACCATAAAACAAGCAGAGAGTGAAAGCTTCACGCAGTTTGTAGACCGTCTGCAGGCGGCTGTAGACGCCTCTACCCTGCCTGCAGAGGCTAAAGGGCCCGTGGTTAGGGACTGCTTACGGCACCAGAGCAACTCTATTACCAAGGACATCCTGCGTTCTGTACTGATCAGAGCCAGCCTGGCCGACATGATCAAACATGTTGTACGAGAAGAGCGGCTAACCCCTATCCAAGCAGCCGTACACACTCTAACCAGTGCAATGGCATGCTTTAAATGTGGTCAGGCAGGCCACATCGCAGTGAGCTGTCCCCAGCCGACACAGCCTTCCCCGGTGGTGCCCCCATCCCAAGCGCGCTTGAGAGGACCCTGTTGGGGCTGCGAGAAGAGAGGACACCTTGCTAAGGAATGCAGGTCCCGGCCCCAGGGAAACGGAAGAGGGAGGGGGCGTGCAGGCCGCACTCAGCCTCCTCCCGCTGCGCATGCAAGGCGGCCCATCTATGCCAACCCCCAGTGGGGCGGGGGGCTTTCATTCCTCATGCCCCAGCAGGAGGCAGCCAGTTTTGCACCCACACAAACGGTGCAATTGCAGAGTTTCGCAGCACCGCCAACGACACTCTCGCATCCACCACAGCCACAAGCCGCGCTTGTGCCACAGGGCCAGCAGGGGACGCCCCAGAGCGGAGCCCCTGGGTGGCCCTGGCCATGAAAATAGGGAAGGAGCCCCTGATGGTGCGGGGGACATGCCGCCTTTATGGCAGTCAGGATCCTCACGTCATAGGGCTTCAGTTCTGGGCTGACACAGGTTCAGACTGTACAATTATTCCCCAAGCGCATTGGCCCCAGCACTGGCAATTTAAAGAAGTCCCCCCAGTGAACGGTGGGGGGGGGGCTGTCCCGGGCGTGGAAAAGCACCCAGTTAGTGGCTGTAACACTTCACACAAAAAAGGGACCAGAACAGACAGTGGCAATCTACCCCTACATTCTGCAAAACTCTCCACCCCTGATAGGAAGGGACATCCTTGCTATGTTAGGAGTCAGGATCACAAATTTATCATGAGGGCCACTGCCGTACACCCACCGCTGCCGATCAAACTGACTTGGAAATCATCAGACCCCGTCCATGTCGAGCAGTGGCCTCTGTCAAAGCCTCGACTGGCAGCCTTGCTGGAACTAGTTGACCGCGAGCTACAAAAGGGTCATATAGAACCCTCCATCAGCCCGTGGAACACCCCTGTATTTGTAATCCCCAAAAAGTCTGGAGAAAGTTACCGCCTCATTCATGACCTGAGGGAAGTGAACAAGACAGCTCGACCCATGGGTCCAGTTCAGACACTGCTGCCCATGAACTCAGCCATCCCCGAAGGACAGCCATGCGCAGTGCTGGACATCAAAGACTGCTTCTTTTCGATACCCCTGCACCCTGAGGACAAGGAACGGTTCGCCTTTTCTGTCGTGTCCCCAAATGGTAACCGACCTAACCTCCGCTTCCAATGGAAAGTGTTACCACAAGGTTTTGTGGATAGCCCAACCATATGCCAGATCACCGTAGACAAAGCACTAATGCCAGTCCGACACTCCTACCCTGCTGCAACCATCATCCAATACATGGATGACATCCTCGTCGCTGCACCATCAGCAAGCCAAGTGGATCACTTGGTGTCCACAATCACGGAGACTCTCCAGGCCAACGGCTTCGAGATCGCAAGCGCGAAGATCAAGAAAGGACCCTGCGTGACCTTCCTGGGAGTAGGGATCACAAGCTCCTATGTGACCCCCCCCAAGGTGAAAGTCCGCCGAGACATCAAGACGCTCCATGACATGCAGTGCCTTGTGGGATCTCTGCAGTGGCTCCGCAACATCATCCTAATTCCTCCCAAGGTCATGGACCCCTTATATGAGCTCCTGAAAGGAAAGCAACCCTGGGAACCCAAGCAGCTGACACCGCAAGCAGCGAGCTCCCTTGATTTCATCGAGCATCAGATGTCCACTGGCACTTTGGCCAGGTGGAACCCAAGCATGCTGCTTGACCTATACGTCCACTTTACACCGAAGGGAGGAGTGGGAGCACTAGCCCAAGGACCCTCGGAAAAGTCCCGACCGATCCAATGGATAGTCCTTGGAAGACCAGCTCGTGCGTTCTCCCCAGGAATCGAATGCATCGCCAACCTCACCATGAAAGGCAGGAAATTCGCCTTGAGACACCTGGGAACCGAGCCGACAAGAATCCACCTCCCCTTCCGCAAGCAGCCGACCACAGAATCAACCACGATACCGGAGTACCTAGCCCTTGCTCTCACTGGCTTCGGAGGAGAAATCTCTTACGCCGCCAGACCACCTTGGACTCAGCTGCTGACCATTGTTGACATAGACATACCGCCAAAGGTCACAGACCGACCGCTGCCAGGACCGACGGTTTTCACAGATGCCTCCTCCACAACTTCTACCGCAGCGGCGGTGTGGCAGGCAAGAGAACAATGGCATTGCGTCAAAACATGTGACCCCACACTGTCAGTGCAGCAACTGGAAGCAGCAGCAGTGGTCTTGGCGTGCGGACTCTTCCAAGATAAGCACCTCAACATCGTAACGGACTCTATATTCGTGGCAAGGCTCTGCCTAGCCATGTCAGGACCAGGTGTGTCAACCTCTGCAGCAGCCCTAATGCTGGAAGAAGCACTCTCCTCGCGACAGGGCACAGTGTCTGTCATTCATGTCAACAGCCACAACCCAGTGAAAGGTTACTTCCAGACCGGCAATGACAAAGCAGACGCCGCAGCAAAGGGAGTATGGACATTGCAAGAAGCTCGTCAACTACATGATTCGCTCCACATCGGAGCCAAAGCACTGGCGAAGAGATGCGGGATCTCGGCAGCAGACGCAAAACATGTAGTGGCCACCTGCCCTCATTGCCAGAAGTCACCCCTATGGACCAGTGGGGTCAACCCCAGAGGTCTCAAGCCCTCAGAAATCTGGCAGTCGGACTTCACTTTATGTCAACTGCTGAAGCCCCGAGCGTGGCTTGCAGTGACAGTGGACACTTACAGCGGAGTGATTGTGGCCACGCAGCATCCCAAAGCTAACTCTAAAGCCACAATTCAGCACTGGCTGACAGCTATGGCATGGCTTGGTATCCCCAAGCAAATTAAAACTGACAACGGTTCCAATTTCATCTCCAAATCAGTGCAAGAATTCGCCTCGAAATGGGGTATCACTTTGGTGCAAGGTATCCCATATAACAGCACCAGGCAGGCCATTGTTGAGCGAGCAAATCAAACCCTGAAAGCCAAGTTAGAAGTACTAGCAAAAGCAGAAGGCTTTGACAATTCTATTCCCTCAGGGGATCAAGCACGTATACTAGCAACCGCTTTGCTAGCACTGAATCAATTCCCTAGGGGAGATGAAACAAACAGTCCCGCTCAAAAACACTGGGCCACCCGGGCATTAGAGGAGGGCCCGCAGGTTATAATTTAAAATGAGCTGGGCGAATGGGAACGGGGCTGGAGATTGGTGCTCACGGGGCGAGGGTACGCAGCTGTCAAAAGGGAAGGCAGAATCAAGTGGTGTCCACTGAAGTCAATAAAGCCAGACCTTCAAAATGAGCAGAATGAGACTAATGAAAACTGTGAGTTTTTGTTTGCAGGACATGCTCGTGGGACGCCCTCGTAACGCGTACACCCCTGTTCCAGAAGAAAGTGACAGGCCTCCAAGCCGCCAAGCAGCACCCAAGAGTCCCGCAGCAGTGAGATCCAGACGTCAACAGTGTTTTTGTGTGATTTTGCTATTAGGGCTTGTCGCCAGAGGGCAAGCCAGTCCAAACCATTACCCCCATCAGCCATTCAGGTGGGTCATGCAACACCTTTCAAATGACAAGGTGCTCAAACAAACCATCACACCAAACACCCCATCCTTTGTGATCCGCATTACCGACCTGCTCCCTGGACGACCAAAAATGAACCCTTATTCTCCACACGTCACACACATGCACCTATCCTACTGGTGCCCAGCCTCAAACCCAGGGAAAAAGTACTGCAATTACCCAGGGTGGGGATATTGTGGGTACTGGGGCTGTGAAACCATTGTTACAGATGCCAGACCGTCAGGACCTGGGTGGGAGCCTCAAGAGCCCGATGAATTTTTACAGTTCACCTGGGCCCCACCGGCTGTAAACAACCCGTTTTCTTCCAGGAAAAATTCTATCGAAACCATTATAAAATCCCTAGATTTCGGAGGTGCACTGACTATAACATGACCATTTTGCAGCCAAATCACCCTAGTTGGGCCACAGGCAGGACGTGGACAGTAGTCATTCAAGGGTCAAAAGAGTGGGTGAATGTATGAATTATCAAGCTCCAACCGCCAGCATCCCGAGCGGTTGGACCCAACAAAGTTATTAAGGACGCACTGAAAGGGAAAAACACAACCCACTCCAAAGCCTTGCCCACAAAGGTCACCGATACCCCGATCGGTCATGCAGGTGCCTTCCAGATAAGCCGCTTAGACGGGTCTGACTCGGACCCAATGTTTCGCATGTTAGAAGCTACCTTTCTATCCCTGAACTAATCCAACCCGAACCTAACTGATTCCTGCTGGCTTTGCTATGATGTTAAACCCCCTTTCTACGAAGGAGTTGCTTTAAACACCCCCTTCAGTTACTCTACAGCTGATGCCCCTCACCAGTGCAGGTGGGATACCCCCCGCAGAGGAATCACCCTGAGTCAAGTCACGGGCAAGGGCAGATGTTTTGGCAATGCGACCTTAGCAAAGCAGAAAGGCAACATCTGCACCAAAGTTGTCAAGCCCAACAGAAAGGTTAATAAGTGGGTGGTTCCGTCTGCATCTGGGATGTGGGTTTGTCAGCAATCTGGGGTGAGTCCTTGTGTGTCTCTTGCCAAATTCAATGATTCTACTGACTTTTGTGTCCAAGTTCTAATTGTTCCTAGGGTCCTGTACCACTCAGACGAATCACACAGAATCACAGAATCACAGAATTACCAGGTTGGAAGAGACCTTCAAGATCATCGAGTCCAACCTCTGCCCTAACACCTTAACTAAACTAAACCATGGCACTGAGTACCACATCCAATCTCTTTTTAAACACGTCCAGGGATGGTGATTCCACCACCTCCCCGGGTAAACCATTCCAATACTTTATCACTCTTTCTGTAAAAAAGTTTCTCCTAATATCCAACCTATATTTTCCTTGGGTACGAAGAAGTGTACCACCTTGTTGAGAGACCCAGCCGGCTCCACAAAAGAGAAATAATAACAGGTGTAACTATTGCAATGCTGCTCGGCCTGGGAGCAGCCGGCACGGCCACGGGTATCTCAGCTCTTGAGACCCAACATCAAGGACTGTCTCAGCTACAAATGACCATTGATGAGGACTTGCAGAGGATCGAGAAATCCATCTCCTTTCTAGAGAAATCAGTCTCCTCACTCTCAGAAGTGGTCTTGCAGAACAGGCGAGGACTGGACCTCTTGTTCATGCAACAAGGAGGCTTGTGTGCCGCCTTGAAAGAGCAATGCTGCTTTTATGCAGACCACACAGGAGTCGTCAGAGACTCCATGGCAGAACTCCGAGATAGACTGGCTCAGAGACAGAAAGACAGGGAAGCCCAGCAAAGTTGGTTTGAGTCCTGGTTCAATCGATCACCATGGCTCACCACTCTAATTTCAACCCTAGTAGGTCCGTTGACAATACTGCTTTTAGCCTTTACCCTTGGACCATGTCTGCTGAACAAACTAATCTCTTTTATCCGGACCCGTCTGGAACGGGCCAACATTCTGTTTTTAGGCCAGCAACAAATGCTGTAAACCAAACTGTAAACAGTGCCAAATACAAAACTTTTCTAACTCGCCTTGCGAAATTTACTCAGGTGTACCAAACCCCTTTCCCTTATCAAGTTACTACCTCGTACCTCATTTCAATGCCTATATCTATGACTACCTCATTCATTTATGGAAAAAGGGGGGGGAGATGTAGTAGATAGGGACAGGCGGACGGAAGATCTCGCGATGTGACGGAAAGTAGCATGGAATCCTTTCCCCCCTCATCCCCTGAGATAAGTGATCACCCCAGGTATGCAGCCCCTCCTAACCCCAGTAGTTTTCCACTCCTTACTAACCCTAGCTATCCCACCGTCCCCTTTCTGACACAGTGAAGCCCCCTTGACTATTTAACCTCATGAGATAAGATAATAAACGCCATTTGACCATCCACCACATTGGTGTCAGTGCGTATCTGTGGCCCGAGTAGCCCGAGGGCGGGCTGCCGTGCTGTCTTCTTGAACCAGGTCGCCTGCCTTCATAGCAGAGGGCAACAGCATGGGGACAGGAGGGGGAAGGCAGAAGCAGGAAAACTCACTGGCTCAAGAAAATGGCAGTTCAGCAGGGGAGGAGAGGTGGGCGTGCTGGCAGAGCACAGGAGGGACTTCAAACACCAATTGTTTTCTTTGGGCACATGTCCAGCTGCTCCCCGGGCAGCAGAGCCTCAGTGCGGGACGGCTGCCCGGGAAGGGAACTGCTGGCTCAGGGCCACTGCTGGAGCTTGGCCACTCGGGCCACTTGTCCCAGCCCTGCCCTCAGGGGAGCGCAGCCACCCGGCCGCAGCGCGGGGCTGGCGGTGCCCGGGCCGGGCAGGATCGGCCCCGCCTGCGGGCAGCGTTTCCCGGCCGGGCACGGGCAGACGGCAGCCAAGGGGCTCCGCAGGGCATCTGTGCCCGGCCGGCCCCGCTGGCAGCTCTCGGGCCAGGCTTCGCTCCTCTGCACACCTCGCTCTGCCCCTCCATCCCCCCGCATCCCTCCTCCTTCCCCCGCCGCTCCGCTCCCACCCCTCTGAGCCCGGCCCCCTCCCAGCTCAGCCCCCGCAGCGCACACGGCTCCCCCGAGCTCCCCCAAAGCGGCTGCCAGCAAAGGCGGCTTCCTGCAGCCCCCGCTCGGAGCAGACAGCGCCCGCTGCCCTCAGAGCCCTCTTCTCCTGCCCTGCCACCTCCCCAGGCACGGCAAAACACCGGCAGCAGGAGGCAGGAGCCCAACAAGATCCCGCTCCCGGCTGCTCCCGGCTCCCAGCCCCACAGCTCATCCCCGGCTCCTACCGTCTCCCTTTGGGACCAGCAGCTCCCGGGCTGGCAGAAGCCCATCCCAGCCCCTCTTTATCCAGCCCTGCCTCTTAACTGGGTGCGGTTTCCCCTGCTCCAGAGGCAGCGGGGTAATTCCCAGATATCACGGGTTTTACTGCAGCAGAATGTGAAAGTGGAACCCCTCTTTTGGAGTCACATCATTGATTTAGGTGTGGTCCAAATTCTGCACCAGCTGTGGTTCAGCTGGCCCACAGTCAACCCCCATCAATTGCAGACCTCTGACGCTTTACTCCTATGCTGATTGCTGTAATAATATTGTAAACTGTAATAGTTGGATATGCATATCTTTACTCCTGTGCTGATTGCTGTAATAATATTGGAAACTGTAATAGCTGGATATGCATATCTTTACTCCTGTGCTGATTGCTGTAATAATATTGGAAACTGTGGTAGTTGGATATGGATACATGTAAAAAAAGCACTATAGAGACTTCGGACAAGGGCCTGGAGGGACAGGACAACAGGGAATAGCTTCCCACTGCCAGAGGGAAGGGTTAGATGGGATACTGGGAAGGAATTCTTCCCTGGGAGAGTAGTGAGGGGCTGGGATGAAATTCCCTGAGAAGCTGTGGCTGCCTGATTCCAAGACAGGGACACCTTCCACTGTCCCAGGTTGCTCCAAGCACTGTCCATCTGGCCTTCCTTGGACACTTCCCCTGTTCAGGGCCTCCCCACCCTCACAGGGAGGAATTAATTCCCAATATCCCATCCATCCTTGCCCTCTGGCACTGTACTGTCCTGTCCTGCGGGAGTTAGATATTCCACACAAATGCTGGTTCTTATCTTCACCTCTGGGACACCTTACCCCGAGCCCAAACAGATGAGAAAAGCTTGCAGATGTTGTTTCAGGTTGTTTATTTCTCCTTCTCTCTGCCAGCTCTCAGCTCCGGCCGCACATCTGATGCAGCCGAGTCCGAGCGGGCACTGCCCAGTCCTGGGCTGTCCCGTCCTTTTTGTACCCCTTTCATGATCCAACCATTCTTCACAACGGATTTATTAGTTACTATTCTATACCATTTAATTTGCACCTATTCTAGACACAGAATTTCTACCTCTTTTTCATTCTACCAATCATTTTATGCCAACACTAAGAGAGAAGATGGAGGAGAAGAAGAAGAAGAGGAAGAACAGGGCAACGCCCAAAATCCTCCATCTTAAACCCTTCGTCCTCATAGTAAAAATCCTAAAACCTACTTTTTACCTTGTAAAATACTAAACTACTACTCATTTTCAACTTCTCTTGTTTTGCAATACTTCGCGCTGCGTTGGCAATTTTTCCCATGGACTGAGATCAAGGATGGTGTCATTCTGGGCTTCTTGCCAGGGTCTGGGCCCCCCGTGCCGGGGCTCCTGACCTCCCAGGGCAGCCAGAGGTGTGCCTTGGGTTCCAACATTGTCCTTCCAGGCCCTTGTCCAAAGTCCCTCTCCAGCAGAAGAAGCAAAGCAGGAACAGACACCTCTGTGAACACTCCCGAGGGCCCCATTTCCCCCATCCCATCCATTTACAGAAGGAGGTTGCCCAGAAAGAAGCTGGCCATGAGGCCATCTGCAGACAGTTGTTAAGAACCTGACCTCTGGCATCCCATGGCAAGTTTCCACTCAGAAATAGCAGTGCCTGGCTGCAGCCTTCTTGGCAGGAGACATCCAACACTGGACAGCAGGGGTTTGGCAGAGATCATTCAACACCTGACCAGAGCAGGGTGCCTGGATTGCTTTCCCTTAGGATGTGGACACACAAATCCTCTTCCACGGCCTCAAAACAAGCACTGGAGTTTGGATATCGACACCTCCAGCCTGCCAGGAGCAGCCATCACCTGCCCCAGGCTGACAAGTCACAAGTTCTGGAGCAGACACACCTGGCATTTGTCTGGCCTCAGGGGAAGCCTCAGCACCTGCCTGGCACCGGGGACACATCACCTACAGAGCATGGATTTGTTCCCTCCCTTCCCAGTTCAGCTTAGCTTCTCTCCAGACGAACATTTCCTACAACCAAAGAATTCCCTGCTGCAGGAGTGTTACAGGCACAGAATCCCAGGAGCACTGAGGTTGGAAAAGACCACCCAGACACTCGAGTCCAACCTGTGACCTTGTCCCCAGCCCAGAGCACTCAGTGCCATTCAGTCCTTCCTTGGACACCTCCAGGGATGAGACTCCAAACCTCCCTGGGCAGCCCCTGACAAGGCCTGAGCACCCTTTCCATGCAGAAATTCCTCCTGGAGTCCAACCTGAGCCTGCCCTGGCCCAGCCTGAGGCCGTTCCCTCTCCTCCTGTCCCTGTTCCCTGGGAGCAGAGCCCGACCCCCCCCGGCTGCCCCCTCCTGTCAGGGACTTGTGCAGAGCCACAAGGTTCCCCCGGAGCCTCCTTTTCTCCAGCCTGAGCCCCTTTCCCAGCTCCCTCAGCCGCTCCTGGGGCTCCAGCCCCTTCCCAGCTCCGTTCCCTGTCCTGGATACGCTCCAGCCCCTGCAGGTCTCTCCTGTCAGGAGGGGCCCAGAGCTGCCTCCAGCACTGGAGGTGCCCCAGCAGTGCCAGCACAGGGGACGGGCACTGCCCTGGCCCTGCTGCCAGCCCAGAGCTGGCACAGCCCTGGGGCCATTGGCCTCTTGGCCATCTGGGCACCCCTGGGCTGGTGTCCAGCTGCTGGCACAGCACCCCCAGGAAAACCTCTCGAGCACCATTAAACCGTGAAACCCTCTCTGCCAGCGCTGCACCTTGTGCTGCACGGCTCCCTCAGGCTCAGGAGCTCCTCAGGGTCCCTTCAAGAGCAGCCAGAGGACGGTTCCCTCTGTGCCCCTGTCAGCCTGGGACAGCAGGAGCACACTCCTGCCTTGCCCCCAGCCAGCAGGAACGTGCACACTGCAAACTGAAACCGTCTGGACTCCTGACTCCATGGCATGAGTGACCCAGCCAGGGCTGGAGAAGCCTGTGGATCATCCTGCATGAAGCTCCTCTGCTCCTGCTCTATCAGCTCCAGGGACACCAGCTCCTCTCCAAGGACAGGCTCCTTCCCTGGGACATGTTGCCTCCTCCACATCCCCCCAAACCCATTTGCTCTTCTCCAAATCGATGGCCTGTGGCTGAAGAGCTCCTACCTAGCACAGCTTAAAGGCTGAGGCACAGCTTAAAAGCTGAGGCACAGCCAGGGACTGGCACAGGGTGCCCAGAGAAGCTGTGGCTGCCCCCGGATCCCTGGAGGTGTCCAAGGCCAGGCTGGAAAGGGCTTGGAGCAGCATGGGATAGTGGAAGGTGTCCCTGGCCAGGGCAGGGGGTGGCACTGGATGAGCTTTAAGCTCCCTTCCAACCCCATTTCTGAGTCTGACAAGGTAACCCAGCTTTGGTAGCTGCAAAGGGCAGAGCACTCCAAGCCCCAGTGCCTAAATCAAGGCTGGAATATGGGACCCAGTACTGGAGATTTGTGCTGCATCAGCCACTTTCCCAAAGCTAAAATAGCCAAGAACAAAGCTCCCCGAGGAAGCAAGGAAAGCAGCAGGGCAGAGACATGAGTGGGGCACAGATGGTGCCCTTAGTGAACCCACCCACTCCTGTCAAAGTCTCTGTTGACTCAGTAAAACCACAGGCTCTGGGGCAAAGCTCCTCCTGTCCTCGGGCCACAGCTCCATCAGAGCCCTGCTCCCACATTCCAGCCCTGTGCCCCCAAACCAAGGCCAGGGAACACCCCACCGGTGCCTAACTGGGGACAGGGAGCAGCTGATGCTTTTTGTGCTGCCTGGGACCTTCCTCCTCACCCTGGCGCCTTTCAGGGTTCTGCTGCCAGATTTAACTGCAGCAGCATTTCTGTCAGAGACATCTTCAGGAAATAACCTGGGAGCAGTTTTGCCACACAATCCAGAAGGGTGTTGAAGATGGAAACCCTGCTCTCCCTGCACAGGTGCTGAGAGGGATGGCAGCAACCCCACCAATCCCTCCAGCACGATGGGAAACAGGCTGAACATCCAACAGTGTCCCTCTTGGAGCTAAAGAATTGTCTTTGCAGGAGCCAAACCAGTCCCTTTGGGAAGCCTGGCTCACAGCTGAGTGTTTTGATTCCCTTTCTCCAGCACCCACACAAACCCACAGTCGTTCACTGCCTTTCTCAACACGTGGAAATTTTCCTGATGAATCCCCACACAGCCAGCCTTCCACAGGGAATCTCGTGCACCCTGACACATTGCCCCAAGTCTCTCTCCCAAGTCCATTTCTCTCTGGGTGCAAGAGGAGTGTGAGCAAGCCCTGGCCACCCCAGCCCCCCTGGACAGCTCCAGGAGGAGCTTTGCTCCCTGAAGGCCTCAGACTTGTCCTGATTGTCCCACACTCTTAAATGACACCCCACGAGCCACCCTGGGAGGACAACTGGAACGTGGGCCCACATGATGGGTCCCACAACAAGAGCAAAGAAGGTCAGGTGAAGCCTTTTTACTTCACTGTTGGTGTGGGAGAAGAAAAAAAATACGGAAAACACCCTCCCCTCCACATAAACACAGGATCCAGAGTTCCCCTGTGTTAAGGATGTCACCTGCTTTGGCCCAAAATCAGCCCCCAGGGATTTAAACGCCACGGCAGAGCCTGTTGGCACTTCCAGCGCTTCCTTCCAAGGCTCCCAGTGCTTTGAACAAGACACAGCTCGGCACGAGGAGATGGGAACGATGTGGGTTCCATGGGTGTGACTGCACGGAGCAGCCACGGGGCAGGAGCACCCCAGTCCTGAGCTCAGCGGGGGCAGTTCCTGGGCCAGCCCTGCTCCCAGGAAATCCACAGCCCCCTAGGCGGTCCCTTCATGGAGGGGACAGCCCCAGAGCTCGCTGTGTGCGGGGACAGGTCACCACTGCCTCCCTGGACCCCAGCCCAGGAGGAGGAGAAGCTCCCAGTCACACCCTGACCATCCCAGCAAGGGGGGGGGTCCCACATTGCACACGGTCCCACCTTCACCACACTGGTCCTCGCTGCACCCACAGCCCCCCAAATCCCGGGTCTCACTCACTGCAAGCCCTCTGCCACAAATCCCTGGGTCTCACTGCAGCCCCCCAACACCCAAACGTCGGGTCTCAGTGTAGCCATCCCCCCAAACCCTGTGTTTGCCTGCAACCACCCCCAAACTGGGGTCTCGCTGCAAAGCTCCCCCTACCCTGAAACTGATTTGCCCCAATCCGGGCCAAGAGACACTCCCGAGACAAAGTCCAAGAAGTGGGTATTTGCTTTATTCAGCACACTGGGTGTGATGGGATCACTCCTCCTAACACACACACACCAGGTGCACAGCAGTTTACAATATATGGTTGAAAAATATGCATATTGATTGTTTTCCCTAGAAAAGGTGTGGTTATGTGCAGTGGTTTCAAGGTGAGAAGTGGACATTAGCCCCCCCTGAAGTCCTTTCTGTGAGATAAGCATTAGGAGGAAAGCAAAGCAGGCCCAAAACTTGAAAGAATATAAAGAAATTTATTAACACCCAGATGTCAAAAACAACAGCACAAACTTTCAAAGCTCTTTCTCCCCCCCGCTTTTCCCCTCCCCCAGTCGGGATCACAGTGCTAGGAAAGGGAAAGAAAAATGGGTTTCCCTCTGGCCTGACGTGGCTTTACAAACTGCTACCATCTGCAGGTTTGCTTACAATTAACAATTTCTGCTGCAGTGTAACACATCTCTTTTCCATGAGCCCTTTTCACAGCACCTTCAACTGTAACACATAGGCTCTCACATAGGGCTAATTGCTAATTTAAGAATGAACCAGTTTCTTTCTGGGCTTGAACACAAGGCTTTTTTTCCCTCGCCACCAGGCTATTAAAAGCCTCTCCCTGCTTTTATGTATATAGCCTGGCATGGGCACTCTTCAGCCATTTTACAAGCCACTCTGGAAAAAGAAAATGCCCACGCACTTCTAGCATGGATTAAAGAGACAGTTTGCAATATTACAGTCTATACCATGGCAAGGCAGGGAGATATTTAAGCTTCCCGCGCGAGCTCACGCAGCGCCATCCCACGTGACCTCGCCTTCTCCTTCCCTCTGGCTCTGAAGCCGCCATGTTGTAGGGTGGAGGCTACATGGTGGAGAGAGCCCACCCCGCTCCCTCTGCGCTGCCGGGTGCACAATGTGCAAAAGGGGGTCTTCCTCTGTTCGCCGCAAAGTTCACTGATGGCACTAAAGGCTCCGCCGGCTTTCCATGTCGGACGACCTCAGCCTGGGGCCAGCCAAAGCTACTTGTGGCTCAGGGGAATAGTTTCCCCTCCCAGCAATCTGAGTCCGTGCTGCAGCAAAAATCCCCCCACTCTCACTGGGAAAAGGGGACAGAAGGCAGAGGGCAGGGGCCCCATCGCCAGCCATGCTGGCTGGGGGGGGGGGGGGGGGGGGGCGGGCACCCCTTCGTCTCTCCCATCCCCGCACTGAGCCAGAACGGGGGCCGGGGCCCCCCCTGAACTTTGCCCCCCTCCTCACTGGGAGAAGGAGGGCAGGAGGCAGGAGGGCAGGGGCGCCCCGTCCCCAGGCCCACAGGCTGGGAAACAGGGGCCCACCCCCTCACTCCCAGCCCTGCACCCACCTGAGCCGGGAAACTGCCTGAAAATCCTGCCTTCCCTCAGGATTTAAATATGTAAAATTAGAGAAGCATCATTGGCTTAAAGGGCTGTCTGTCAACTTACGATCAACCCACGACATTATGCAAACTATTTCTTGGAACTCATTATTTTCATTAGCATATGCAGTGCGCAGGCGCAGTGCTCCCTGATGGAGTGAGTACCACCCCAAAAGCATGCTTTGAATCAGTCCAAATGTTGATAGGTTTACCCTTGGCTAATATCAACGCCTGAGTCAGGGCTATTATTTCAGTCTTCTGAGCTGATGTTCCCACAGGTAATGGATTTGCTTCAATGACGGCGTCTGTGGTCGTAAATGCATATCCAGCAAGTCGCTTACCATTCTTGGCATAACTGCTCCCATCAGTGTATCAGGTGTCTGCATTTTCTAGCAGAGAGTCCTTCAGGTCTGGGCAGCTGGAGTAAACTGCCTCCATGGTTTCAGTACAGTCATGCAGTACAGGCTCCTCAGTAGCTTTGCCTTGGGGTAAGCTGCTGGATTTAAAATGTTAGTTACATCAATACTCAAATCCTCCGATTCTCCTAGGACAGCCTGGTATTTGAGAAAGAGAGATGAGGTTAACTATCGGCGACTGACGTGTGGACCCAGACTGGCAGGGTGTCTGAATCATTTATTCAAAGGAATGAGCTGGTTTTATACACTTTCCTAAGGCACAGTATTTCCTTATCTGGTAATCCTCACTATGTGACCAATCCTGTGTTGCCACATCCACAACACACTTCCTTCTATGGGATGATCACTCAATGTTCACCCTTCCATCAGCTCCAGAAGGCTCCTCTGTGTAGGGGTCTGCCGTGGGACACCTCCTCCCCCCAGGGTCCGCTGGAGACAAGCCTCTGTGTGCCGCCATGTGCTCCTTTGTGCTGCCATGTGCCTCTGCAGGCAGGTTCTACAGCTCACAACACAACAATTGTATTTTATTTCTTGCCATAATTCCCCCTTTGCTGTTTTATACAATTAAGAATTATGACAGTGATTAAACAGATAAAACTATGAGAAACAACATAAAGTTGTCTAAATCTTTTATCATCACTCAGAGTCTGCAACTGCTGGAAGGTCCTGCTTCACAGTGAAGACTTAGAAAGTCTTTCCTAGGCAAGACTTTCCAGTTTACTTTGAAAGAGGGTCCAGTTTTTGTAAAATCAAATTAGCAACTCAAAGTGACTTGGTTCGACTTTTAGGGCAGAAACACCTGGGTCTGATGGTATAATCCCCAGTCAGCCAGGGCTAGGGCTTGGCCAGAGCCTTAAACCTTGACTGAGAGGGTTTCCTTAAAATACTTACAAAACTGCCTAAAAACTTTATTAGTACCAGTTGGGAACTTCAGAAGAGTCTATCTTCCCCCCAAGCTGATTATGAAGCTGGAGTATCCAAGGGTGCTCAGACCACTCTTGAAGGTACCCATCTTGGACCGGAATCTGTGGAAACACAAGCGTATTCTTGTCCCCAGGGCATCAACAGAAAGGGGCCTTCTCATTTTCCACTTTCAAGATTCTCAACAAGTACCTCAGATTTTTCTAAGTGAGCCTGTGATTATTCTGAATGCAATTGAAAAATTAAGAACATATAAACTTCTTTGCAGTCTTTCATGGGGGGCACACCCCATCCCTGTACTCCCCCTTTTCTGTTCTAACAACATGTAACACAAACATCTATCAACTTACCAAATTCAAGAAAATGTGTTACATAACATATTGTTTTCTTACTATGAATAGTAATACATAATACATCTAATACAAGTGCGCACTGAGTAAAAATATGCAAGGTAATATCATCCACTGCTGAAATACTTCACTATTTTACAAAATGTATATAAATCAAGGCCTCGGACATTACAATTATAATAACATTAACTCTCTAAGTAGTTTTAAAAGGTAACAAGCTTAATTTCTGCTTAAAAAGATAGCTTAAAATTATGATTATTATTTATCACAAAAAGCAATCAAAACAATGCAGGGGGGTCACAAGATGATACGGTAAAAAAGCAATCTTTGAGATAGGGTGCAGGATTGTGGCAACATTTTAAATAAGGAAAATAGAAGAGTTCTATGGGCCAGCTGCAGGAACGACATGCTTAGCCTGCAGCTGCTCCCCCACAAGATGGTGCAAATGCTGTAGCCCCCCCACTCCCGAGGAAGGGGCCATCTGTCCACTCAGTCCTTTTCTCCGGCACAGCATTAACTCCCGAGGGTCCACAAGGAACGGGAGCCTGGCTGGAGCGGCACGGGTCTGGCGGCCTCACGGGTCCGGCAGCTGGCAGAGGTCCGCCGGCCTGTCCCTTCACTTCTCACATGCAGAGAGCCACTCGTGGCCCCCGCCATGTGCTGAGAGGAGCTGTGGCCCCTCCAGCTCCCAGCGCCGCTGATCCCGCCCGCGCGCTGCGTGGGCTCTGCCATGCACTTGCTGCCATGCACTTTCTGCCATGCGCTCCCCGCCATGGGCTCGCTGCTGCGTTGCGCCACCGTGGCCCCACACGCTTCCCCCTTGCCGCGTCTGCCGCTGCCACTGCACTCTCACAGAAGGCAAACGGAGAGGAAACACGCTCCCCCCAGGCTCATGCCACTCACTGTGAAACAGCTTCAGCTGATGCCACATGGTGCAGGGCAGCACGAGCTTTTCTGCGGTATCATCTGGTTCCCCTCCAGGGTCAAATGGGTCGGGGGACGAGGGGCCATCTTCTGGTTCTTCTCCCAGAGCCCCGACAGACTTACAGTCACTCACTGGGGGCACAGAAGGGGTCAGAACGGCTGCTGCGGTGGCACAAGCGTCTTTCTTTGTCCAGCCTCTGGGTGCTGCGTGCGCCATGAGCGCTTTGCACACTGTCCTCCACAGACACAAAAGCTTTGTCAGCGCTGCATTGCCTTGCACAACTCGGTCCCACAACGCGTCCCCTAAAGCATCCCATGCCCAAGGATCAAAAATACTGGTACTATCTAAAGATGAGTCACAGCCTTTTGCCCAGAACAAGAGTCTGTTCAAATCTGTAGACTCAACTTTCCTGCCATGTTCCTTTAAAATCTGTTTCAACGTCTCTGGGATGTTCTGTTCCCGGGATACTCCATCCCCTACATCCCTCATGGTTCACGTACAACTTGCAAGGATGAATCACTGGCCAGATTTCCTGCTTCTTTCAGCAACACTTCAAGTCCTACGGGGCTCACCATGGACAAACAGTTAAGCGTATAATAAATTCCTCACACGGGGCACCATTTGTCAATGATTGAGGCACGGACCCAGACCAGCAGGGGGTCTGAATCGTTTATTCAAAGGAATGAGCTGATTTTATACACTTTCCTAAGGCACAGTATTTCCTTATCTGGTAATCCTCACTACATGACCTACCCCGTGTTGCCACATCAGCAACACACTTCCTTCTATGGGGTGGTCACTCACTGTTCACCCTTCCATCAGCTGCCGGCAGGGTCCCCTCCAAAAGGGTCTGCCGTAGGACACCTCCTCCCCCGAGGGTCTGCTGGAGACAAGCCTCTTTGTGCCACCATGTGCTCCTTTGTGCTGCCATGTGCCTCTGCAGGCAGGTTCTACAGTTCACAACCCAATTCTATCTTATTTCTCCCTAGGGTTAGCCAGTGATTTCCTTTCTGCATAAGCACTGCTGACACTGTGTGGGAGACAAAAACTGTTATCTGCTGGCCCATTGTGAACTTGCGAGCTTCCTCTACATTCATGATCACAGCCACCACTGCACACAGGCAGGCCATCCTCGGCTGAGCACGGCCAGCTGCTTGGAGAAATAAGCCACTGGCATTTTTGATGGCCCCAGCTTCTGCACTAAAATTCCCAATGCCAGTCATTGCCTCTCATGTGAAAACAACAGAAAAGGTTTAGTGACATCTGGTATAGCCAATGCCGGAGCTCGCATTAACTCACATTTCAGAGTTACAAATGCATTATCAGTCTCTGGTGCCCAGCATAGGTGAGTTCTCCCAGTTTCTTTTAGGAGTTGGTATAAAGGTTTCACAGTGAGTCCATAGCTGTAAATCCACAATCTACACCATTTTGTCATCCCCAGAAAGGATCTTAAATCTTTGATTGTAGTGGCCGGGGCATTTGGCAGATTGCCTCTTTCCTGTTCTTACCCAGGGCTCTTTCTCCTCCTGCTCTCTATCCACTTAGTCCTAAGAAATTCAGGAGACTCACAGTCCATGCCTTACAATCCTCCTGAGTTTTGGTGGCAATTAACAAATCATCAACATATTGCAGAAGTGTACCCTCTCCAGGTGGTGGTATCCAGGCCTCTAATTCTTTGGCTAATTGATCACCAAAAATTGTGGGGCTATTCTCAAACACTTGTGGCAATACAGTCCATGTGAGCTGACTCTTTCTCCCTATTTTAGGGTCCTCCCATTCAAAAGCAAAAATTTCCTGACTGCTTTCAGCTAATGGCAGACAAAAGAAAGCATCCTTTAAATCTAAATCTGAAAACCACACCCAGTCACTTTGTCATTTTGTAAGTATAGTGTAAAGATTGGCCATTATGGGATGCAGTGGTTTTGTCACTAATTTCCTGTATCCAACTAAAAATGGATATGTTTGTGGATCATTCAGGTCCCAGTGTGGATCTGTGGTAGGGAAAATGTTACCTACATTCCCATATAGGATTCTAGTACAATTTATCCCTGCAGGTGTATTCTTGTTACAGATACTAGAGCTGCTTTTTCTATCTCCGTTAACTCTGATAGCATTAAATCTATATCCTCCCAATCAACAACTTGATTTCTAACAATCAATAGGCTAACAGTCCTTGGGCATCTAGGGGCTCTTGCTCTCTTTCAGCCTTAAGTTTTAGGCAGCTTTGTTCTATGTTGCATGAGGAGCAACACCTCTTCATGTGGCTTTTTCCTTTTGCTTCGTTTTCTAACAACAGGGCCCTCGAGTGCTGTGGTGCTAAATTAATGCCACACTGCTTCTGCCACTTTGGTTTACATCTTAAATTAAAGAAGCAGTCAGCATAAGAAACTTCATCCTATTTGTTCTCCTTCCTTAAAATTAACATTAACTTCAGTAGGGTGTTATAGTTTAGGGTCCCGTTTTCTGGCCACTTTTCACCATCATCTCATTTATACAGTGGCCACCATTGATTACAGTGCTTAATCAACTAGTAATTAAGTTTCATAGTTCCTCCGGGGATTCCTCCTAGCTCCTTCCAGTGTGCCAACACACACCCTAATGGACTTTTCTGTGTTAGCTCCTTGCTTACTGATGATCCCATGGTCTCCTTCTCCTTTCCTCCTTCTGCCATTCAAACCTGCCTCTGCACCTTCTACACACTTTCTCCCAATCCTTCTCTAAAACATCCCAGGTCTGGGGAACCGAGTGCTTTCTCCCACACACACTAGGGAAATAATGATTGCCTTTTCAGGTTCCCTTACTCTCCTTGGCCACACTGCCCTTATCCTCTGCCAAGCTTGCCAACTCCTTTCTGTGTTCCTGTCTAGTGGCTATTGGATCCCTTCTCTCCCTAGCCTAAAAGTAAGCTCATTTTCCCAACATTCAGGGCTCTGTGTATCTCTCTTAGCAGATATACAAGACCTTCTTCTCTGACAATGAACACATTCACACAAAGTCCAAGCCTCACACTTCTTACCGCACAACAAACAAGGAATTTCAAGGCAAAACCCTGGTGGTACTGCGCAACCTGGTGGTGTTGTATTCATATAATTTTGGGGATCTGAACGTTCCTAATCAAATACTAAAATCTTTCCCTTCCAAGAATACAATCCACCTCCCTCCAGATAACAAGGCGGGACCCCAAACCAACGGTTTATATGATTTATACTCATTCACTCATTGCCAATCGCTTCACCTTTCTCTGACCATTCCAGCCATGGCTCAGTTACGGAAACACAGATAGGGCTCCATAATTGCTTTGTGTTGACAGCACGTCTCTTTCAGTCTCTTACACTCCCACTCATTCCACAGTGAAAACCACAGAGAAAAAGGAAAAAAAAAACCCTCAGCCAAACAGCAACAGAACAAAAGAAATAGCAGTGATTCCACAGTTAATACCACAATAACGCAACCATAAAATAGTCAGTATGACAGAACAAAATAACAGCACAACAGCGGGGTCCAACACCTCAGGCCTCCAACCCCTAATACAACAGCAGGGACTCTTACTCCTGGGGCCTCCAGCCCCCCTAAGAGCGGGGTCCAACCCCCTGTTCCTTAAAGGTACCTTTCTCTTTGCCTAGGACTAATTTTGGGAGACTGAGTCTCCTCAGGGCTTTCAACCCACCCTCAGGGACTTGCACCTCAGACCCGTGGGTATTTCTCTTTAACAAAAATAGCAAATACTTAAATTTGGTGCAGATGCTCCTTGTCTGCTCCCACCGTGAGCCAAAGGACAGCTGAGCTCCCCCTGAAAATTCAGGGTTGTAACTGGGAGGTCTGCTTACTCCTGAGTCCAGCAGCAGAGCAGAGTTAGGGTCCCATCTGGGTTGCCAATTGAATCGCTCCAAATCGGGCCAAGAGACACTTCCGAGACAAAGTCCAAGAAGTGGGTATTTGCTTTATTCAGTGTGCTGGGTGTTCAGGGGATCACTCCTCCTAACACACGCACCAGGCACAGAGCAAATTACAATATATGGTTATGTTTCATGCATATTCATTGTTTGCTTAGAAAAGGTGGGGTTATGCAAACGGTTTGTGGGAACCCATTCTCTTCATTAGCATACGCGGAGCACAGGCACAGTGCTCCCTGGTGGTCGCACTGAGTAAGGCTCGGTGGTCATTTTGATGAAGGCTGAATATCTTCCTCGCTGTGCACTTTTCACCTTTCCTTCCCAGGAATACGCAGTCTCTTGATAGCTGTTTCAGCAGTTTCTTCACAGGTTTTAGCAAGTTTTGTCCCTCATTTTTGCAAGCTTTGTTCCCTATCTCTTGCCAAGTTATTCAGCTGGCTTCTACATTGGTTACCATGTATGTTATATCAGTATACCCAAGCATGCCCAAGTACAGTGATTTTAACCCTTTCAAAACCCCAGTGTCTCACTGGAGCCTTGCCCCAAAACTCAGGTTTCCCTGCAACGCCCCCTACACAAACTCCAGGATTCCCTGCAGTCCTCTGCTCCCATCCCAGGTTTCACTGCAGCACCAATGCCCCCCACCCCAAACACCTCCCTGTGTGTCACTGCAAATCCACCAAACCCTGGGGCTCACTGCACCTCTCACCCCCTCCAAACCCAGGTTTCAGGTCTCACTGAAGCCCCCTCAAAACCCTGGACACAACTGCAAACCCCCCTCCCCCAAAACCTCAGGTCTCACTGCAGACCCTCCCAAAACCCGGGTCTCCCTACAGTTCCCCCTCGCTCCCTTCAAATCTCGGCTTTCACTGCAGCCCCCACCTCTGCCCTAAACCCCAGGACTCCCTCCACATCCCCTCCCCACACCCCAGGTCTCCCTACAGCTCCTACCGAGATCCCACCCCAGCCCCCACCATCTACTGCAGACCTCCCCCTCCTCCATGCACCCCAACCTCCCCCAGCCTCCCCTCCCAGGCCCGGCGGCCCCTCAGCGCCCCCCTCACGGCGCCAGGCCCCGAGCCCGGCCCCGTCAGCGCCGCTACCTTGTACTTGCTGAAGCCGGCGAGCTGCTCGGGGCTCACGTACTCCATGGTGGCGCTCCCGCTGTTCCCGCTGCTGCCCTTCCCGGCGCTACCGGCGCTCCCGGTGCCGCTCACGCCGCTCCCGCTGTTCCCGGTGCCGTTCCCGCTGTTCCCGGTGCCGTTCCCGCTGCTCCCGGTGCCGCTCCCGCTGCCGCCGCATCGGCCCACCCGGCGTGGCCGTGACGTCACCGCACCCCGCCCCGCCGCCATGGCGCCGCCTGGCGGCCGGGAGGGCCCCACACAGGAGGGACTGGGAAAAGCGGGAAAAAAGATCCCAAAAGATCCATCTGGCCCTGCCCTGGGTCAGCGTGGAGCGATTCCCTGGGTCCCGGCACTCCAGCCCTGCTACGAAGTCCCTCTCCGTCTCTCTTGGATCTCCTTTAGGAACCAGAAACTGCTCAAAGGATTCCCTGTACTCTTCTCCTCTTCCGGTGTCCTCATGGATTCCGTGTGGGAAGAGACCCTAAAGATCATCTTGTTCCACCCCCTGACAGGGGCAGGGACACCTTCCCCTATCCCAGGTTGCTCCAAGCCCCAACCAACCTGGCCTTGGACACTTCCACGGATGAGGCAGCCACAGCTTCTCTGGGCACCCTGTGCCAGGGCCATCCCGCCCTCCCAAGGAACAATTCCTTCCCAATATCCCATCTATCCCTGCCCTCTGGCACTGGGAAGCCATTTCCCCTTGTCCTGTCCCTCCATCCCTTGTCCCCAGTCTGTCTCCAGCTCTCCTGGAACCCCTTTAGGCCCTGTAAGGGGCTCTGAGCTCTCCCTGGATCCTTCTCTTCTCCAGGCTGGACATTCCCAGCTCTCCCAGCCTGGCTCCAAAGCAAGGGGAGGGAGAAGAAGGGGAGGAAGAAGAGAGCACAGGGGGGAAGGGGAAGGGAAAGGAAAAGCAAAATTGGTGCTCTCAGACCTCCCCATCTGCACTTCCAGCCCCAGCCTGGCACCCCAGCCTGGCATCCCAGCACTGCCCCCCTCCTTCCCCAGCCCCATCTTTCCCAGTGTGTGCAGCAGACAGACCCCACTGGACAGTTCCTGCTCCACTTTACAGTCACACCCCAACACCATCAGCTCTTGGGCTTCCCCACTGACTCCTCAGGAGCCAGGCAGGGCTGCTGCACACTTAGTCCCAACCCTTGCAGTCTCGGAGAGCTTCTGCCTCCTGGCGTCACTGGAAGGCACCAACTCCAAGAATGCTTGAGATTGGAAAAGACATTAAAATAGTTTGTGCTCTAGGACATTCCCCACTCAGCCCAGGAGGTGACACCATGGCCAGGGGCACCTCCACTCCCAGTCCAGCTCCAGCAACCGGCCCAAATCCTCTCCCAGCCCAGCTGTCCCCAGGCCCTGGCACTCAGCCCTTGCAGCACACGCTCACACGGCCCAGCTCTGGCTCCTGTCACTGGCTCTGGGTCTGCTTGGCCAGGGCTGGGCTTGGCAGAGTTTGGGCCCATTCCCCTTTTGTCCCGCAGGTTCCCAGCTGAGCAGCTCCAGAGCACAGAACCTCGCTGGGATCAGCCTTCTCAGCCCTCCGTGCCAGTGACAGGCCAGGCTTGGTTCCCAGCGCTGCCTCCCCTGGCACCTGCCACTCCCATTGGTTTCCCTGGATGTTGTTGTGGTTTGGGGCTTCCTGCCCTCTCTGCTGTCCCTGCAGACAGTGAAGCCACTCCTGGAGCAGAGACCCTGAACGGAGCAGAGCCTCTGCACCACACCCCCTCCCCCAGACCCTCATTCAGTGTTTTGCCAGTCAGTAGGTTCAGCACAAAAGAAACAGGCACCAACTTAAGGAATAGGTGTAATTTACTGTACTGCAAAACTGCCAAGAATCACAAAAGGATAAGCTCAGCAATGCACCCAATCATTACTACAAAAGATTGCCTACAGTGATTAAGAAAGATACATCACCAGTTACCCCAAGATGTTACCATCCTCCAGATCCACACATCATCTGGGGAGCCCCTGTCACCGTGAGGGACAGGAGAGCCCCTCTCAATAACTGGGAATTCCTGTGGTGTGTCCACCCACAAGCAACGAGGCTTCCAGCTTTGCTTGAGAGGGTCCTGTTTTTATATTGTTCAAGAAACAAGCTGACATCACTTCCAGTGCAGGAACATTTGGTTTCATTCTCCTCTTGGGTTCCACCCAAAGCCTGGCCAGGACTCAAGGAGGAAAGAAGAGAGTTGTCTTTGGTCCTACACCCACAAACAAGGCCAGATGTGGGATTTCATGGCCTAGCCCAATTTCTAAACATGGACAGGTAAATGCATGTTTCACTAATGAGTACATTCATAGATCATATTGCTAATGATGCTTTGTTAAGGAGCAGATACATTTATCCTATGGCTAATAATACATCCTTGAGGAGCAGATACATGTAACATTTGGATTGGAAGGTTCATCTCTGGCTCAACTTTGGCTCAAGGCCTAATGTTCAGGCCTCAGGCAGGGCCTGCTGCTCAGGCCGTAGTACTTCCCCCAGTGCCACCCCGC
>JAMPIT010000415.1:0-98795 GCA_026261815.1 Monarcha castaneiventris obscurior
GCCCCCCTTCTCCCCCAGGCTGACGACACCCCGGCCGTGCAGGCCGTGCTCAGGGCAGGGTCAGTGGTCATTCAGGGTCACTCAGGGTCACTCAGGGTCACTCAGGGGTTACCTGTGACACACCTGGGGCCACCTGGGGGTCCCCTGTGTCTCACCTGTGCCTCACCTGTCCCAGAGGTGCAGGCTGATGACACCTGGGGTCACTCAGGGGTCACTCAGGGTCACTCAGGGTCACTCAGGGGTCACTCAGGGCACCACCCAACCCCCACCGTCTACCTGTCCCTACCTGTCCCAGAGGTGCAGGCCGACGACACCCCGGCCGTGCAGGCCGTGCTCAGGGCAGGGTCTGTGGTCACTCAGGGGTCACTCAGGGTCACTCAGGGTCACTCAGGGGTCACTCAGGTGTTACCTGTGCCTCACCTGTCCGTACCTGTCCCAGAGGTGCAGGCTGACGACACCCCGGCCGTGCAGGCCGTGCTCAGGGCAGGGTCAGTGGTCATTCAGGGTCACTCAGGGTCACTCAGGGGTTACCTGTGACACACCTGTGACACACCTGTGACACACCTGTGCCTCACCTGTCCGTACCTGTCCCAGAGGTGCAGGCCGACGACACCCCGGCCGTGCAGGCCGTGCTCAGGGCAGACGTGCAGCGCCTGCGGCTGTTGCAGGAGGAGCAGCGCCTGCAGCGGCTGCTGGACAGCGGCGACGACGCGGCCGCAGAGAGGCTGGAGAAGGTACGGGGGCACCTGGGGGGCACCTGGGGGGCACCTGGGGGGCACCTGGGGGGGTGGAAACACACCTGGGGGGGTTTAAAACACACCTGGGGGATGGAAACACACCCGGAACACACCTGGGGGCACCTGGGACACACCTGGGGGACACCTGGGGGGGTGGAAACACACCTGGGGGGGTTTAAAACACACCTGGGGGCACCCGGGACACACCTGAGGGGTTTAAAATACACCTGGGGCGGCTTAAAGCACACCTGGGACACACCTGGGGGGTTTAAAACACACCTGAAACGCACCTGGGGGGTACCTGGGGGGTTTGAAACACGCCTGGGACACACCTGGGGGCACCTGGGGGGCACCTGGTGGGGTGGGGACACATCTGGGGGGTCCTAAAACACACCTGGGGGCACCTGAGACACACCTGGGGGTACTTAGGGGGTACCTGGGGCACCTGGGGGGCATTTGGGGCACCTGGGGGTGCCTGGGGGGTACCTGGGGGCACCTAGGACACACCTGGGGGGCATCTGGGGGGTTTAAAACACACCTGGGGGGGTGGGGACACACCTGGGGGCACCTGGGGGTACCAAAAACACACCTGGGACACACCTGAAGGGCTTAAAACACACCTGGGGGCACCTGAGAGGTTGGAAACACACCTGGGGGCACCTGGGAGGATGAGGACACACCTGGGGGAGTGAAAACACACCTGGGACATGTCTGGGGGCACCTGGGCCACACCTGGGCCACACCTGGGACACACCTGGGCACTCTTAAGCCACGCCCCAAACCCCTCTAAAACCCTTAAGAGCCCCCCAAAGCCCCCCCAGGCCCCTCCAAACTCCCCTCAGGTGCCCCCCAAGCACCCCAGTTCCTCCCCAGTTGCCCCCCAGGTACCCCCAGGGCTGCCCCCCACCCCCTGCTGCCCCCCAGGTGTATCACAGTTGCACCCCCATAGTCCCCCAGCCCCCCCAGGTGCTCCCCAGGTGCCCCCAGCTCCCCCAGCCTCCCCAGGTACTCCCCAGGTACCCCCCAGTGCCCCCCAGTGCCCCCCAGGTGCCCCCCAGTTGCCCCCCAGCCCCTCCAGTTGCCCCCCAAGTACCCTCAGGTGCCTGTCCCCAGCCCCCCCAGTGCCCCCCAAGCCCCCCAGTTCCCCACCAGGTGCTCCCCAGTTCCCCTCCAGGTGCCTCCAGCTGCCCCCCCAGCCCCCCCAGGTGCCCCCCAGGTGCCCCCCAGGTGCCCCAAACCCCCCCCCGTGCCCCCCAGGTGTACGAGGAGCTCCGTGCCACGGGGGCGGCGGCGGCCGAGGCTCGGGCACGGCGGATCCTGGCCGGGCTCGGCTTCAGCCCCGAGATGCAGAACAGAGCCACGCGCAAGTTCTCGGGGGGCTGGAGGATGAGAGTGTCCCTGGCCAGGTGAGCACAGGTGGGCACAGGTGGGCACAGGTGGGCACAGGTGGGCACAGGTGGGCACAGGTGAGGGCTGGGTGGGGCCATTTGGGGCCATTTGGGGCTGGAGGATGAGGGTCTTGCTTGCCAGGTGAGCACAGGTGAGCTCTGGGTGGGGCCAGGTGAGCACAGGTGGGGCTGGAAGAGGCTGGGTGGGCACAGGTGAGCTCTGGGTGGGGCCATTTAGGGCCATTTGGGGCTGGAGGATGCAGGTGTCGCTGGCCAGGTGAGCACAGGTGGGGCTGGGTGGGGCTGGAGGATGAGGGTCTCGCTCACCAGGTGCCCCCAGGACCCCCAAAGCCCCCCAGATGCCCCCCAGTGCCCCCCAGCTGTGCCCCCAGTGCCCCCCAGGTACCCCCAGACCCCCCCAAAGCCCCCCAGACCCCCCAAGTGCCCCCCAGGTGCCCCCCAGCTGTGCCCCCAGACCCTCCCCAAAGCCCCCCAAGTGCCCCCAAAGCCCCCCAAGTGCCCCCAAAGCCCCCCAAGTGCCCCCCAGCTGTGCCAGCTGTGCCCCCCAGACCCTCCAAAGCCCCCCTAAGCCCTCCAGCTGCCCCCCAGACCCCCCAGGTGCCCCCCAAGTGCCCCCCAAGTGCCCCCAGACCCTCCCAGGTACCCTCTAGACCCCTCAAACCACCCAGCTGCCCCCAAGCCCCTCGTGCCCCCAAACCCCCCAAGTGCCCCCCAAAGCCCCCCAAGTGCTCCCCAGCTGCCCCCTAGGTGCCCCCCAGCTGTATTAGCTGTGCCCCCAAAGCCCCCCAGGTACCCCAAGTTGTGCCCCCTGTGCCCCCCAGACCCTCCAAAGCCCCCCAAAGACCCCCAAGTGCCCCCCAAAGCCCCCCAAGTGCCCCCCAGGTGCCCCCCAAGCCCCCCAGTGCCCCCCAGTGCCCCCCCAGCTGCCCCCCAGGTGCCCCCCAAAGCCCCCCAGTGCCCCCCAGTGCCCCCCCAGCTGCCCCCTAAGTGCCCCCCAAAGCCCCCCAGTGCCCCCCAAGCCCCCCGTGCCCCCAGGGCGCTGTTCCTGGAGCCGACGCTGCTGATGTTGGACGAGCCCACGAATCACCTGGACCTCAACGCCGTCATCTGGCTCAACAAGTGAGGATTTGGGGCGTTTTGGGGCTTTTTGGGGGATTTGGGGCAGTTTTGGGATTTTTTTGGGATTTTTTTGGATTTTTTTTCGGGAGTTTTTGGGCTCTTGGGGGGGATTTTTGGGGTGATTTCATTGGATTTTGGGGCGTTGGGCAGGGGTGGTTTGGGGTCATGGGATGGGAAACCTGGGGTGGTTTTGGGGGCATTTTGGGGGATTTTTGGGGAATTTGGGGTATTTTTGGGATTTTTTGGGATTTTTTCCGGAATTTTTGGGACGTTCTAGGAGGAATTTTTGGGGTAATTTTGTTGGATTTTGGGGCATTGGGCAGGGGTGGTTTGGGGCTGCAGGACGGGAAACCCGGGGCGTTTTTGGGGTATTTCGGAGCGTTTCAGGGGGATTTTGGGGAATTTGAGGCATTTTGGGGGATTTTTGGGATTTTTTCCAGAATTTTTGGGCCGCTCTAGGAGGGATTTTTGGGGAGATTTTGTTGATTTTGGGGCGTTGGGCAGGCAGAGTTTGGGGCCACGGGATGGGAAACCCGGGGTGTTTTTGGGGGCATTTCGGGGGATTTTGGAGCTTTGCAAACACTGCAAATTTTCTATTTTTTGGAGAGTGAAATTTGGGGCAGTTTCAGGAACTTTTGGGGAACGCTGGGAGTGGAGATTTAGGGGGAATTTGGGGGATTTTGGGGAGTGCAAAAATCCCCATTTTGCTCCAGAATTGCCACCATTTTTCCCATTTTTTCCCATGTTTTTCCCATTTTTTTGCATTTTTTTCCCTGATTTTTCCCATTTTTTTCTGGGTTTTTAAATTTTTTTCTGTTTTTTCCCATTTTTTCCCATTTTTTCCCGTTTTTTCCCATTTTTCAGCTACCTGCAGAGCTGGAAGAAGACGTTGCTGGTGGTGTCCCACGACCAAGGGTTCCTGGACGACGTCTGCACCGACATCATCCACCTGGATTCCCAAAAACTGCATTATTATCGTGGGAATTACAGTGAGAAATCCGAGATTTGGGTGGAAAAATGGCAAATTTGGGAAAAAACCGGGAAAAAATCGAAAAAACAGGGAAAAAACGGGGAAAAATGGAAAAAAACGGGGGAAAAATAGGGGAAAAGGGGGAAAAAACAAAGAAAATGTGGGGGGAAAAATGGGGAAAAAATGGGGGAAAAAGTGGGATGAAAGGAAAGAAAAAACGGGGAAATGGGAAAAATAGAGAAAAAAATGGGAAAAAAACAGGCAAAAAATGGGGGAAAATTGGGATAAAAGGAGAAAAAATGGAAAAAAACTGGGGGAAAAACGGGGGAAAAATGGGGAAAAAAAATGGGGAAAAAACGAGCGAAAAATGGGGAAAAACCAGGGTAAAATTGGGATTAAAAAAGGAAAAAACTGGGGAAAAATGAGGGAAAAGCGTGAAAAATGGGATAAAAGAAGGAAAAAACTGGGGCAAACATGGGGGGGCAAAAACAGGGAAAAAGTGGGAAAAATGGGGAAAAAAAGGGAGAAAAATTGGAAAAAAGTAGGAAAAAATGGGGGAAAAAAAAGAGAGAAAACAGAGAAAAAATGAAAAGGAAGTGGAAATAAAAGGGGAAAAACCAAGGAAAAAAATGGGAATAAATGGGGAAAAAAACAAGAAAAAAATAGGAATAAATGAGGAAAAAAACAAGGAAAAAATGGGAAGAAATGGGGAAGAAATGCGGAAAAATAGGAAAAAAAATGGGAAAAAATGGGGGAAAAAACGGGGAAAAAATAGGAAAAATGGGAAAAATGAGGGAAAAATGGGAAAAATGGGGAATAAATGAGGGAATGGGAACGGGGGGGGCCCAGGATGACCCCAAATTCCCGGGATAATCCCAAATTCCCGACCTGCAGTGACCTTTAAGAAGATGTACCAGCAGAAGCAGAAGGAGCTCCTGAAACAATTCGAGAAACAGGAAAAGAAACTCCGGGATCTCAAAGCCGGAGGCAAATCCACGAAGCAGGCGGTGAGGCTTTCCTGGGATGCCCCAAAATCCCGGGATCTGAGCCCAAAAATCCCGGAAACTGAGCCCAAAAATCCCGGGATTTGAGCTCAAAAATCATGGAAATTGAGCCTCAAAAATCCTGGGATTTGAGCCCCAAAAATCTCAGAAATTGAGCCCAAAAATCGCGGGATGTGAGCTCAGAAAAATCCCAGGATTTGAGCCCCAAAAATCCCAGAAATTGAGCCCTAAAAATCCTGGGATTTGAGCCCTAAAATCATGGAAATTAAACCCCAAAAATCCTGGAAATTGAGCCCCAAAGATCCCAAGATTTGAGCCCCAAAATCCCAGAAATTGAGCCCCAAAATCCTGGAAATGGAGCCCCAAAAATCACCGGGATTTGAGCCCCAAATTCACCAGGATCTGAGCCCCAAAATCCTGGGATCTGAACCCAAAAAATCCTGGAAATTGAGCCTCAAAAATTCCGGGGTCTGAGCCCCAAAATCTTGGAAATTGAGCCCCAAAAATCATGGGATTTGAGCCCAAAAATTCCAGGATCTGAGCCAAGGAGAATTTGGGGCCAGGATTTGAGATTCCTGCTGCCGTTATCCCCCAAAACCCTCCCAAAACCCCCCCAAAACCCCCCAAAATTTCCCTAAAATCCCCAGGAAATTCCCATTATTACATCTCCCCGGGATCTGGCACCATTTGGGGAGGATCCACCGGATGCCAAAGAGGATCCATGGGATCCCAAAAAACAAATCCAGGGAGAATTTGGGGCCAGGATTTGGGGGTTTCTCGTGCTGTTGTCCCCTAAAATCCCTGCAAAACTCCCTCAAAATTCCCCCAAATCCCCCCAAAATCCCCCCAAAACCCCCCAATTTCAGCTCCCCCCACCCCACCACCTCCTGAGGGTGAATCCTCGGGCTTCCCCCACCCCTGACCCCCCGAAATCCCGGGAATTTTGGGGCCAGGATTTGGGATTCCTGCTACCATTATCCCCCAAATCTCCCCAAAATCCCCCTAAACCCCCTCAGAATCCCCCCAAAACCTCCCCAATCCCCTCAAATCTCCCCTAACCCCCCCCAAAACCCCCCCAAAACCCCCAATTTTGCCTCCCCTCACCCCCCTGACCCCCCAAAATCCCGGGAATTTTGGGGCCAGGATTTGGGATTCCTGCTGCCGTTATCCCCCAACCCCCCCCCAAAACCCCCCCAAAACCCTCCAAAACGCCCCAAAATCCCCCAAACCCCCAAAATCCCCCAAAACCCCCCCAAAACCCTCCAAAACCCCCCCCAAAACCCCCAAACCCCCAAAATCCCCCAAAACCCCCCCAAAACCCTCCAAAAACCCCCCCAAAACCCCCAATTCCTCCTCCCCCCACCCCATCCCCCCCTCAAAACCCCGGGAATTTTGGGGCCAGGATTTGGGATTCCTGCTACCATTATCCCCCAAAATCCCCCCAAAACCCCCAATTTCAGCTCCCCCCACCCCGCCACCTCCTGGGGGTGAATCCTCGGGCTCCCCCCACCCCTGACCCCCCGAAATCCCGGGAATTTTGGGGCAGGAGAAGCAGACCAAGGAGGCGCTGACCAGGAAGCAGCAGAAGTGCCGGCGGCGGGCGCCCGACGAGGGCTCGGCCGAGGCCCCGGAGCTGCTGCGGAAGCCCCGGGAATATTCCGTGCGCTTCACCTTCCCCAACCCGCCCCCCCTGAGCCCCCCCATCCTCGGCCTGCACGGTACGGCTGGGAAAAGGGGGGTGGGGGGGGGTCCGACCCCGGATTTGGGGGGTTTTGGGGGAGTTGGGTTGGGTCTAACTCCATTTTTGGAGGAGTGGGATTGAGTTCAATCCCATTTTTGGGGGATTTGGGGGTGTGGGATTGGGTCCAAACCAAATTTTTGGGGGGTTTTGGGAGGGTGGGGTTGGGTTTTGGGGGACTTGGATTGGGTTCAAGCCCGTTTTTCGGGGGTGGGGTTGGGTTCAATGGAATTTTTGGGGGATTTGAGGGTGTGGGATCGGGTTTTGGGGGCGTGGGGTTGGGTCCAACCTCATTTTTGGGGGTTTTGATGGTGTAGGATTGGGTCCACTCCGATTTTGGGGATTTTGAGAAGCTGGGATTGGGTCCAACCCCATTTTTGGGGAGGTGGGATTGGGTTCAATCCAATTTTGGGGGTTTTGGGGGCAAGGATTGAGTCCAACCTGATTTTTGTTGGGTTTTGAGGGGGTGGGATTGGGTTTGGGGGGATGGGGTTGGGTCCAACCTCATTTTTGGGGGTTTTCTGGGGCTCCCCAGGTGTGGATTTTGGCTACGAGGGCCAGGAGCTGCTGTTCCGGAACCTGGATTTTGGGATCGACATGGAATCACGAGGTGAGAGCCCCAAAATGGCCCCAAAATCCCTGAAACAGCCCCAAAATCCCCAAAATGGCCCCAAAATCCCTGAAATGGCCCCAAAATCCCCGAAATGGCCCAAAAAATCCCTGAAACAGCCCCAAAATCCCTGAAATAGCCCCAAAATCCCTGAAATGGCCCCAAAATCCCCGAAATGGCCCAAAATTCCCTGAAACAGCCCCAAAATTCCTGAAATGACCCCAAAATCCCCGAAATGACCCCAAAATCACTGAAATGGCCCCAAAATCCCCAAAATGACCCCAAAATCCCTGAAACGACCCCAAAATCCCCGAAATGACCCCCGAAATGACCCCAAAATCCCTGAAATGGCCCCAAAATCCCCTGTGGGGGGTCGAGGGGGCCCTGCCCTAACTTGGGACCCCCTCCCCCATTCCCAGTTTGCATCGTGGGCCCCAACGGGGTCGGGAAAAGCACCCTGCTGCAGCTGCTCACCGGGGCCCTGACGCCGGTAGGGACCCAAAAACGGGGATGGGGACCCCAAAAATGGGATTGGGGACCCCGAAAATGGGATTGGGGACCTCAAAAAGGGGGAGAGGGACCCCAAAAATGGGATTGGGGGCACCGAAAATGGGGAAAGGACCCCAAAAATGGGATTGGGGCACTAAAAATGGGAGAGGGACCCAAAAATGGGGAAAAGGAGCCCAAAAATGGGATTGGGGACCCCAAAAACGGGGAAAGGGACCCTGAAAATGGGGAAAGGGACCCCAAAAATGGGATTGGGGACCCCAAAAATGGGGAAAGGAGCCCAAAAATGGGACTGGGGACCCCAAAAATGGGATTGGGGGCACCAGAAATGGGAAAAGGAGCCCAAAAATGGGAAAGGGACCCCAAAAATGGGAAAAAGAGCCCAAAAATGGGAGAGGGACCCCAAAAATGGGATTCGGGGGCACTGAAAATGGGGAAAAGAACCCCAAAAATGGGAAAAGGAACCCAAAAAAAAGTGGCATAAAACGCCCCAAAAATGTGACGAAAAAACCCCAAAAATCCCCAAAACGGAGGGGGAGGAGCCCAAAAAAAGGGAGGGAAACCCCAACAAAAGAGGGAACGGCCCCAAAACCCAGGAGGGGCCCAAAAATGGGGGGAAACCCCAAAATTTGGGGGTTTTTAACCCTTTCCCTCCCGAATTTCTCCGCAGCTCCGGGGGCAGATGAGGCGGAACCATCGCCTGGTAAGGGGGCGGGGCCTGGGGTGGGCGTGGCCTAAGGGATGTGGTCTGCGGTGGGTGTGGCTGAGGGGCGTGGCTTGAAGGGGCGTGACCTCTTGTGGGCGTGGCCCCAAGATTTGACTCTAAAAGGGGGGGAATGGGGCTTAAAGTGGGCGTGGCTTAAAAATAATCAACGGGATGTGGTCGAAAGGGGCGTGGCCTTGTGGGGTGTGGCCTGAGGGGGCGTGGCTCCAAAATTCAACTCTAAAAGGGAGAATGGGTGGGGCTTAAAGTGGTTGTGACTTCAAAATTAACAATGGGGCGTGGCCTAAAAGGGCATGACCTTGGGTGGGCGTGGCCTTGTGTGGGAGTGGCCCCAAGAACCCATTCTAAAAGGGGGAAGGGGTGGGGCTTAAAGTGGGCGTGGCTTTCAGGGTGTGGATTCAAACCTACCCAACAGGGCGTGGTCTAAAGGGGCGTGACCTTTGGTGGGCGTGGCCCCGAGAACTGACTACAAAATGGGGTGAAGGGTGGGGCTTAAAGTGGGCGTGGCTTCAAATCTACCAAGCAAGGCATGGCCTGAAGGGGCGTGGCCTAAATAGGCGTGGTTCCCCATGGGTGTGGCCTTGAGTGGGCAAACTGACTATAAAATGAGGGGGTGGGGCTTAAAGTGGGCGTGGCTTCCAACCTACCCAACAAGCTGTGGCCTAAAGGGGCGTGGCCTAAAGGGGCGTGGCCTAAAGGGGCGTGACCTGGGGCAGCCCAACCCCTTTCTGGCCGCCATTTTAAACCCAGTGACCACCAGCACAAAAAGGGGAGGAGCCACGAGGGGCGGGGTTTTTCCCGCCAGCGCCGTGGGCGTGGCTTGGGGGCGCGACCTTTGATGGGCGTGTCCCTGAGCCCGGCCCCGGCCCCGCCCCCCGCAGAAGGTGGGGTTCTTTAACCAGCAGGCGGCCGAGCAGCTGCGGCTCGAGGAGACGGCGGCCGAGTTCCTGCAGCGCAGCTTCAACCTCCCGCACCAGGAGGCGCGGCGCTGCCTCGGCCGCTTCGGCCTCGAGGGCCACGCCCACACGCTGCAGATCGCCAAGCTCTCGGGTGGGCGGGGTTAAGGGATGGGAGGGTGTGGCTAGTGGCTGGGAGGGTGTGGCTAGCACCTGGAGGGCGTGGCTAGTGACTTACAGGGCGTAGTTAGCGCCCGGGAGGGTGTGGCTAGTATGTGGAGGGTGTGGCTAACACCTGGAGGGTGCGGCTAGAGGTTTGGAGGGTGTGGCTAGCACCTGAAAGGTGTGGCTAACATCTGGACAGTGTGGCTATTACCTGGGAGGGCGTGGCTAGCACCTGGAGGGCATGGCTGCCACTTGGGAGGGTGTGGCTAGTGGCTGGGAGGGTGTGGCTACTACCTGGGAGGGCGGGGCTAGTGGTTTGGAAGGTGTGGCTACTGCCTGGAGGGCGTAGCTGGCACCAGAGGGTGTGGCTTGTGGTTTGGAGGGAGTGGCTACTATCTGGAGGGTGTGGCTATCTCCTGGAGGGCGTGGCTAAAGTATTGGAGGGCGTGGCTACCACTCGAAGGGGCGTGGCTTCATCTCATCAAGGCTTTGGGGCGCGCTGGCCCTTTAACAACAGGGCGTGGCTTTGGGGGGTGGATCTTAAAAAGAAAAAGGGGTGTGGCCACTTTGAAGGGGGTGTGGTTTGGGATTGGGGGCCTGTCCGGGTTTGAGCGATAGCTCAGGCGGCCAATGGGTGCCCGGTGGGCGTGTCTGGTGGGCGTGTCCGGTGCGGTGGGCGTGTCCGGTGCGGTGGGCGTGTCCGGTGGGGTGGGCGTGTCCGGTGGGCGTGCCCGGCGCTGACCCCGCCCCTTCCCGCAGGCGGGCAGAAGGCGCGGGTGGTGTTTGCCGAATTGTCCTGCCGCGAGCCCGACGTGCTCATCCTGGTGAGGGCGGGGCCGGGGCGGGGCCGGGCGTGGCCAGGAAGGGGCTGAGATGGGCGTGGCCAGGCTGGGGGAGGGGCAGATCTGGGTGTGGCCACTGTGAGTGACCGCTTGACCACTCCTGACCCAAAGGTTTCATCTTGGGCAGAGCGTGGGAGTGGTCAGGGGGGCGTGGCTTGTCTGGGATGGGCGTGGCCGGCTAGAGAGGGGCGTGGCCAGTCTGTGGAGGGTCATTCCCAGGTGTGGCCACACCTGAGTGACCCCTTGACCCCCCCAGGACGAGCCCAAGGGCCTCATCCTGGTCCGAGCCTGGTCCGAGCCTGGTCCGAGCCTCGCTGTGACCAGGGTGGGGTCAGGGTGCGGTCAGGAGGGCGTGGCCAATCTGAGAAGGGCGTGGCCAATCTGGAAAGGGCGTGGCCACTCTGGGGATGGCCATTCCCATCCGTGACCCCCCCGAGTGACCCCTTGACCCCCCCAGGACGAGCCCACCAACAACCTGGACATCGAATCCATCGACGCTTTGGCCGACGCCATCAACGACTACAAAGGAGGTGAGCACCGGGGGCTGGGGCTGGTGATGACGTCACCGTGACGTCACCATGACGTCACGCGTGTGGCCACGCCCCCGCAGCGGTCATCGTGGTCAGCCACGACGCCCGGCTCATCACCGAGACCAACTGCCAGCTGTGGGTGGTGGAGGAGCAGGGCCTGAGCCAAATCGACGGCGACTTCGACGACTACAAACGGGAGGTGCTCGAGGCCCTGGGGGAGGTCGTGGCCCTCCGGCCGCGGGACTGACCGCTGCAGTGACCACCCGAGTGACCACCGGAGTGACCACCGGAGTGGCCACCCCAGGGACCGGCCGAGGGGTCACGGGGGGAGGGGTGAAAGGAGGTGTCCGGCTCGGGAGGAATAAAAAAGGTGGTGGAGCAATGGCGGCTGTGGGTGTGGTCATTTGGGGTGTGGTCATTTGGGGTGTGGTCATTTGGGGTGTGGTCATTCGGGGGTATGGTCAGTGGGGTGTGGTCATTTGGGGGTGTGGTCATTTGGGGTGTGGTCATTTAGGGGTGTGGTCATTTAGGGGGTGAGGTCATTTGGGGTGTGGTCATTTAGGGGGTGAGGTCATTTGGGGTGTGGTCATTCGGGGGTATGGTCAGTGGGGTGTGGTCATTTAGGGGGTGAGGTCATTCTGCGTGTGGTCTGACCACCACTGACCATTCTCCAGTGGGTCCCAGAGTGACCAAATGACCCCCAGAGTGACCAAGTAACCCCCAGTGGGTGCCAGAGTGGACAAATGATCCCTCAGTCGGTCCCAGAGTGACCAAGTGACCCCCGGAGTGGACAAATGACCCCAAACTAGGTCTCAGAGTGGACAAATGACCCCAAAATGGGCCCCAAAGTGACCAAGTGACCCCAAAATGGGTCCCAGATTGGACAACTGACCCCAAACTGGGTTCCAGAGTGACCAAATGACCCCCAGAGTGACCAAGTGACCCCAAACTGGGTCCCGAAGTGACCAAGTGACCCCAAAATAGGTCCCAGAGTGGACAAATGACCCTTCAGTGGGTCCCAAAGTGGACAAGTGACTCCCAGAGTGGACAAATGACCCCAAACTGGGTCCCAGAGTGACCAAATGACCCCCAGAGTGACCAAGTGACCCCCAGTGGATGCCAGAGTGGACAAATGACCCCCAGCGTGACCAAATAATCCCAAACTGGGTCCCAGAGTGACCAAATGACCCCAAACTGCGTCCCAGAGTGGACAAATGACCCCTCAGCAGGTGCCAGAGTGGACAAATGACCCCCAGTGGGTCCCAGAGTGACCAAATCCCCCCAAAATGGGTCCTGAAGTGACCAAGTGACCTCAAAATGGGTCCCAGAGTGGACAAATGACCCCAAACTGAGTCCCAGAGTGACCAAGTGACCCCCCAGTGGGTCCCAGAGTGACCAAATGACCCCTCAGCCCCTCCCCCCCCACACATCCACTCCACTCTTTGCCTGATTTTCTGGGATTTCTCCCCCAAAAAAGTTTATTAATAATGTACAAAATATACAAAAGGGGGGGGGGAAGGGGGGGAGGGGGGGAGGGGGGGAAAAGAAGGGGGGGGGGGGGGGAGCGGCCCCTCCCCCTCCCCCCACCCCAGCGCCCCTCCCCCCACCCCCAGCCAAAGTTTTCACAGAAAACAGCGTCCGGCGCGGCCCCTCCCCCACCCCGAAGCCCCTCCCCCACCCCACGGCCCCTCCCCCACCCCCACCCCTCCCCCCCAAAAGAGAGGCGGCGGCGGCGGCGGAGTGGGGGAGGGGCGGCGGCGGCGACCCCCCCCCAAAAATTGAGGAGGGGGGAGGGGGGAGGATTTGAGGGGTGGGGGAGGGGAAAATTTTCCTCCTCCCCTCCCCCACGGGGCAGATTTGGATCGGGGGGGGGGTGGTGGTGACTAATGAATAATTAATTAATGAATAATTAATTAATGGATAATTAATTATTTCCCCACCCCGTTGTCACTTTTTTTGGGGGGGGGGGGGTCCAGCCCCTCCTAAAAAGGGGGGAGGGGAGGGGGATTGAGGCCCTAAAAATGGGAAGGTTTTGACCCAAAAATTTGAATATTTTTCGAAGCCCTGAGGGGATTAAAAAAAAGACACCAAAAATTGAAGGGTTTTGCCCCCCCAAAAAAAAAATCAAACAAAAAATTGCCCCAAAAATGGTAATTTTTGCCCCAAAAATGAATATTTCTACCCCTGGAGAAGGATTTTTGTCCCCAAAATTAAAGATTTTTGCCCTAAAATTGAGGGATTTTCAGCCCAGGGGAGGTTAACTCCCAAAATGGAGAATTTTCACCCAGAAAGTGACAATTTCCCCCCAAAAATTCCAATTCCCGCTCCATAAATGACAATTCCTCTCCCTTGGGAGGGATTTCCACCCCTAAATTCTAATTTCTGCCCCAAAAATGACAATTTCCACCCCTAAATCCAAATTTCCACCCCTAAATCCAAATTTCCACCCCCTAAATCCAAATTTCCATCCCTAAATTCACATTTCCACCCCTAAATGCAAATTTCCATCCCCTAAATCCAAATTTCCACCTGTAAACTCCAATTTTCACCCCTAAATTCCAATTTCCACCCCCTAAATCCAAATTCCCTCCCCAAAATCCCCATTTCCACCCCTTGAAGAGGCGTTTCCCCCTCAGAAACTCCCAAATTTTCACCCCAAAAAAACCAACTCCCCCTTTTTACAAAACTCCAATTTCCACCCCTTAAAGGAGCAATTTTTTTCCCCATTTCAACTCCAATTCCTACCCCAAAAACCCCCAAATTCCCCCCAAAAACCCCAAACCCCCTTCATCACCACCACCACCACCAAACCAAACCCTCTTTTTTTTTTTTAAATTTTTTCCCCCTTTTTTCCCCCTTTTTTTCCCCCTCCGAGGCCTCACAGAAGCCATAACCGGAAACGGGGGAATTCGGGTTATTTGGGGGTTTTTCAGGCTGGGTTTTTTGGATTTTTTGGGGGTTTTTTTTGGAGTTTTTGGGGTTTTTCAGGGCAGGGGGGGCCCGTTGACGCCGGGGTGGTAGAAGGCACAGTTGTTCTCGTACCTGCAGCTGCCCTTGAGCATGAAGTGGCGGCACACGGCGCGGCTCGACATGTCTGGGGGAGACAAAAGGGGGGGGGGGCGCGTCAGGCGCCGGCCCCCGGCCCCAAAACGGCCCCAAAACGGCCCCAAAAACGGCCCCAAAACCGGCACGGAGCTGCCCCGGCACCGGCGGCTCCGGGGGGGGAAAGGAGGAGGTGGGAGGGAAAGGGTTAAAAAGAGGTGTGGGAAGGGAGTTTGAGGAGGATTTTGGGGGGTTAAAGGGGAAGGGGGTGAAGCCCCGACCCCGAAACGGCCCCAAAATCGCCCTAAATGGCCCCAAAAATGGCTCCGGAATGGGCCCAGATAGGCCCCAAAATGGCGGCTCTAGGAGGAGGAGGAGGAGGATGAAGGACACAATTTTGGGGGGTTTGAGGTGGATTTTGGAGGGTTAAAGGGGAAGGGGGTGAACCCCTGACCCCGAAACGGCCCCAAAATCGCCCTAAATGGCCCCAAATTGGCTCCAGAGTGGACCCAGGACAACCTCAAAATGGGCCCAGATTGGCCCCAAAATGGCGGCTCTGGGAGGAGGACAAAGGACACAATTTTGGGGATTGAAAGAGGATTTTGGGGGGTTAAAGGGGATGAACCCCTGACCCCAAAACGGCCCCAAAATTGCCCTAAATGGCCCCAAAAATGGCTCCGGAACAGGCCTGGGATGGCCCCAAAATGGCCCAGAGCAACCCCAAAATGGCGGCTCCGTGAGGGAGATGAAGAAGGATGGGAAGGGGGAGACTTTTAGGGGGTGGTTTAAGGATTTTGGGGGCTTGAAGGGGAAAGGGATAAACCCTTGACCCCAAAATTGCCCAAAATGACCCCAAAATCGCCCTAAATGGCCCCAAAATGGCCCCAGAGCAGACCCAGGACGGCCTCAAAACAGGCCCAGAGCGGCCCCAAAATGGCGGCTCCGTGAGGGGGATGATGAAGGATGGGAAAAACTTCTGAGGGGGTTTTAAAGATCTTGGGGGCTTGAAGGGGAAGGGGATGAACCCCCAATCCCAAAATTGCCCTAAATGGCCCCAAAATGGCCCCGGAGCGGATCCAGGACGGCCTCAAAAGGGCCCCAAATCAGCCCCAAAATGGAGGCTCTGTGAGGGGGATGATGAAGGATGGGGAGACTTCTGGAGGGGGATTTTAAGGATTTTGGGGGGCCTGAAGGGGAAAGGGATAAACCCTTGACCCCAAAATCACTCTAAATGACCCCAAAATCACCCTAAATGGCCCCAAAATGGACACAGGACAGCCTCAAAACTGGGCCCAGATTGGCCCCAAAATGGCGGCTCCGTGAGGGGGATGATGAAGGATGGGGAAGGGGAGACTTTAGGGGGGTTTTGGGGGAGGTTTTAAAGATTTTGGGGGGTTAAAGGGGAAGAGGATGAACCCCTGACCCCAAAATCACCACAAATTGCCCCAGAATGATCCTGGAACGGCCTCAAAAAGGCCCCAGAGCGGCCCCAAAATGGCGGCTCCGTGAGGGGGATGAGGTGACACAATTTTGGGGGGTTTTAGGAGGATTTTGAGGGGGATTAAAGAGGAAGGAGATGAACCCCCGGCCCCAAAAGGGAGGAGGAGGAGGTTGGACACAATTTTGGGGGGTTTCAGGAGGATTTTGGGAGGATTTCAGGAGGATTTTGGGAGGTTTTAAGGGGGAAATGGGGAGTGAACCCCTGACCCCAAAATGGCTCCCGGAGCAGCCCCGGGACGGCCTCAAAGCAGAGAAGGAGGAGGAGGAGGAGGAGGAGAAGGAGTAAGAGGAGGATGTGGGACACAAATTTGGGGCTTTTAAAGGAGAATTTGGGGGTTTTATAGGGAAATGGGGGGGTGAACCCCCAGCCCCAAAAAAGTCAGAGCAGCTGTGGGAGGACAAAAATTGGGGTGGGAAGGGAAAAATGGGGTTAAAAATGGGGATTTTGGGGTGAGGGAGGGTCCTTTGGGACCCCTCCCCCCCCCCCGCCCAGTCCCAGTTCCAAAACTGGGAGGGGCTGGGCCGGATCCAGGGGCAGATTTTGGAGCCAGGGGTGGGTTTTGGGTGGGACCCCCAATCCTGAAACTACAACTCCCAGCGTCCTTTGCTGCTCGTACGGGAGAGGAACTACAACTCCCAGCAGCCCTTGCGCCAAAAAAAAAGGAGGAAGAACTACAACTCCCAGCATCCTGTGCAGCACCAAAAAAAAAAAATTTGAAATGTATGAACTACAACTCCCAGCATGCTTTGCTGCTTCAACGGGAGCAAAACTACAAATCCCAGCATTCCTTGTGGATTAAAGCTGAATTTAGGCCCCACCAGGCCTCAGGGTTGGGCCTAGGCCCAAATTCACAGCTGAACTACAACTCCCAGCGTGCCTTGCTGCTAAATTAAAGCCAGGCTTAGTTAGGCCTCACCAGGCCTCTTTTCGGCCCTCAGGGGAGCCGAACTGCAACTCCCAGCATCCTTTGTTGCTCCCAAAAGATGATGAACTACAGTTCCCAGCATGCCTGGCTGTGCAGTTAAAACCAGGCTTAGGCCCCATGAGGCTTCAGGGCCCTTCCCAGGGCTGGCCTTGAGCCCCCTGGGAGCCAAACTACAACTCCCATCATGCTCTGCTGCCCACACCTGTGAAACTACAACTCCCAGCACCCCGTGCTGTTTCATTACCGCCGGGTTTCGGCCCCCTCAGGGGTTTTGGACCCTCCCCTTCGGCCTGGCAGCACCCCTGGGAAATGGACTACAGCTCCCAGCATGCTTTGCTGCCTCTCAGAACCCCTGAACTACAGTTCCCAGAACATCCTGCGGCCCCTCCCAGGAGCGGATTCAAACTCCGCTCAGGCCTCGACTCCCAGCATCCTTTGCGGCCCTCCCAGGTGACAAAACCACAACTCCCAGTGCCCCCACGAGTCCGGAACTACAACTCCCAGCAGCCTCCACGGCCAGCTGGCCACGCCCCCTTTCCCTCCCAGCATGCCTCGCGGCCACCTCACAAACACCGAACTACAACTCCCAGCATGCCTTGCTCCCCCCTCCCCACAGCCCAGGCCCGGCCACCGGACTACAACTCCCAACATGCCCCGCGGCCCTTCCCGCCAAAAGCTGCCCTGAGGGGAAAAGGCCCCTCATGATTTTGGGGAGGGGTCCCGCGCTGCTCGGGGCCCGTTTTGGGGCGGGGGTCCCATTTTGGGGCAAGGGTCCCATCCGATATTTGAGGAGGGGGCCATTTTGGGGGGGTCTCTCCCCTGCCCCATTTTAGGGGCCTCCCTCGCTGCCCTGGAGCCATTTTTGAAGCGGGGGGGATTCCTCCTCATGTTTGAGGGGAAGGGGTGGGGGTCCCTCACCGCCATCACCCCCATTTTGGGAAGGGGGGGGGACATCCCTCTTTTCCCTCAGGCCCGGCAGCCATTTTGAGGCGGGAGGAGAAGATTTGAGGGGGTCTCTCTCTCTCTCCTATCCCTGCCCCCCTCAGCCCCCTCAGCCGCCATTTTGGGGATTTGAGGGGGGTTTCTCTCTCCTATTCCTGCCCCCCTCAGCCGCCATTTTGGGGATTCGAGGGGGGGGGTCTCTCTCTCAGCCCCCCTTCACCCCTCCCCCACTCAGAGCCCCATGGGGGGTCTGCGCCAATCGGGGCCCCTCCCCCAAGGCCCGGGGGGCTCCAAGGGCTGCATGGGGGGGTGATGGGGGGGCGGGGGGGGTTCCCCGCCCCCTCCCCTCCACCGGGGCAGGAAAGGCGGGGGCGGTGGGGGAGGGGAAGGGGCACCCACGGGCCCCTCCCAAGCGGGGCCGGGCCCCCCCCAGAGCCAGGCCCCCCCCCCCAATTTACCTCCGCCGTGGCCTCCGCCGTGGCCCCGGGGGGGGGGGTGGTCTCTGCCGTGCTCGCCGTGCCCGCCTGGGGGTGGGGGAGGACCCCCCCGGGACCCCCCCCCGCCGCCGCCGCCGCCATTGGGGGGGGGACCCCCGCTCCTGCCCCCCCCGCCCCCTCCCCCACCCCGGCAGCGATAAGGGGGGGGAGGGGGGGGCTCGGCGCCGCCGCGACCCCCCCGGGGTGGGGGGCGGTGGAACGGAGGGGGGGGGGGCCCACCCCCGCCGCCCCCCCCGCGCATTCCCCCTCCTCCTCCTCCCCCTCCCCCACCGGGGGGGCCGCCTCGGAGGCCTCCCCCTCCCCCACCCCCGTCAGGCCCCTCCCCCCAGAAATCGCCGCCGCGGTTTGGGGGGGGGGGGCCCAAAAGGCGGGGACCCCCCGGGAGCCCCGGGGGGAGGCCGGGACCGCCCCCCCCGCCGCCGCCGCCGTGGGGACCTGCGGAAAGAGGAGAGAATTTGGGGTTAGAACGAGGGGTTTTGGGGTTTTTGGGGATTTTTTGGGGTTTTTTTGAGGATTTTTTGGGGGTTTTTTTTGGTGATTTTTTTAGGATTTTTTGGGGATTTTTTGAGGGTGTTCTGGGGATTTTTTTGTTGGTTTTTGGGTATTTTTGGGGGGGGGGATTTTTTAGGGGTTTTTTGGGTTTTTTTGGAGGGTTTTTTAGGGATTTCTTTAACATTTTTTTGAGGATTTTTTCCGCAATTTTTGGGGATTTTTTGGGTGTTTTTTGGGGGGTTTTTGAGGATTTTTTTGGGTGGTTTTTTTTTGTGGATTTTTTGGGCATTTTTTAGGATTTTTTTGGCATTTTTTGGGGGATTTTTTTTGGTGGTTTTTAGGGTTTTTTTGAGGATATCAGGAATTTGGGGAGAGGGCACTTACCTGGCATGGGCCCCCCCGGGGGGAAATGCTGCATTTTGGGTGGGGGGAAGCCGTTCATGGGGCCTGGGCCCAGCAGCCCGTGGGGAACTGCAAAAAAAAAAGGGGAGGGGGTCAGGGAGGACCCCAAAACACCCCCAAAGTGGGGTGGGGACCCCAAAACACCCCCAAAGTGGGGTGGGGACCCCCCAATTGAAGGGGGCAGTGCTGAGAAAGGGGAACCCCCCTGGAGTGGCCAAATTAAAGGGTAAGACTTTAATCTTTAATTTAATTTGATTTAATTTAATCTTTACTCTTTAATTTAATTCAATCCCAATTTTAATCCCAATTTAAGGGATTCATCCCAAATTTAATGGAAATCACCCAAATTTAAAAGACTCCTCCCCCCCAGCTGAGGTCACTCCAAGGGGACTCGTCCCAAATTATCCCAAATTTAAGGGACCCCCCAATGGTGTTCCCAAGCCAAGATCACCCCAAATCCCTCTCGGGACACCTGGACAATGTCCCTGAGGTGTCCCCAAGCCAAGATGCCCCCAAAATCCCTCTCAGGAGCCCCCAAAGTGTCCTGGGGGTCCCTGAGGTGTCCCCAAGCCAAGATGACCCCAAACCCCTCTCAGGACACCTGGACAGTGACCCCAAGGTGCCCCCAAGGTGTCCTGGGGGTCCCCGAGGTGTCCCCAAGCCAAGATCACCCCAAAATCCCTCTCAGTGGCTCCCAGAGTGTCCTGGGGCTCCCTGAGGTACCCCAGGTGTCCCTGAGGTGCCCCCAAAGTGTCCTCAAGGTGTCCCCAAACCAAGATGACCCCAAAATCTCTCTCAGGACACCTGGACAGTGACTCCAAGGTGTTCCCAAGCCAAGAGCACCCCAAAATCCCTCTCATGGGTCCCCAAGGTGTCCCCAAGCCAAAATTACCCCAAAATCCCTCTCAGGGGCCCCCAAGATGTCCTGGGGGTCCCTGAGGTGCCCCCAAGGTGTCCCCAAGCCAAGATGACCCCAAACCCCTCTCAGGGGCACTGGGCAGTGTCCAAAATGACCCCAAAATCCCTCTCAGGACACCTGGACAGTGCCCCCAAGGTGTCCCCAAGACAAGACCACCCCAAAATCCCTCTCAGGGGCACTGGACAATGTCCCCAAACCAAGATCATCCCCAAACCCCACTCAAGACACCTGGACAATGTCCAAGATGACCCCAAACCCCTCTCAGGACACCTGGACAGTGTCCCCAAAGTGTCCTGGGGGTCCCTGAGGTGTCCCCAAGCCAAGATGACCCCAAAATCCCTCTCAGGGGTCCCCAAGGTGTCCCTGAGGTGCCCCCAAAGTGTCCCAGGGGTCCCGGGGGTCCCTGACCCACCTCCTCCGGGCCCCCCCGGCGGCTGTGCTTGCAGGTTGCCCAGCAGATGTTTGATTTTGTCGGAATAATCCGGCTGCTTCAGCAGCTCCTCGGCCTTGTGGCTGCTGGGGCCGCCCTGGGGGGAGAAATGGGGAAATGTGAGAAAAATGAGGGAAAAAAGGGGGAAAATGGAGAAAAAACAGAGAAAAACGGGCAAAAAATGGAGAAAAAATAGACAAAAACCAGGGCAAAAATAGGGAAAATACAGGGAAAAACAGGGAAAAAATGGAGAAAAAATGGAGAAAAAAACGGAGAAAAAACAAGGGAAAATACAGGGAAAAACAGGCAAAAACCAGGGGAAAATCAGAAAGAAACAGGGAAAACACAGCAATAAAACAGGCAAAAAACAGGGAAAAAACAGGCAAAAAGAGATAAAAAATGGACAAAAAATGGACAACAAACAGGAGAAAAACCAGGGAAAAATGGACAAAAACCAGGGAAAAATCAGGGAAAAACCAGGGAAAAACCAGGGAAAAAGCAGACAAAAAATGGACAAAAAACAGGGAAAAAAAACCAGGTAAAACACAGGGAAAACGGGCCAAAACCAGGGAAAAAACCATACAAAAAATGGACAAAAAACGAGGGAAAACCAGGCAAAACTCAGGGTAAAATGGACAAAAAATAGACAAAAAATGGGAGAAAAAACAAGGAAGAACCAGAGAAAAAAACTGACAATAAATGGAGAAAAAACAGGGAAAACACAGGGAAAAATGGGGGAAAGATTTATGACCCCCCTCAATTTAAGACCCCCTAGTTTATGACCCCCCTCAATTTAAGACCCCCTAGTTTATGACCCCCTTAATATGGGGCTTCCCACCGTGGAGGTGACCCCTCCCCAATTTACACCCCCCTGTACCCATCCCAATTTTAGGATTCCCATTACGGGAACCCAATTTACAACCTCAAATTTAAGCCCCCCTCCCCTCCCCATCCCTCAATTTACAAATCCCCAATTTTGGAGCTTCCCACGATGGGGTCACCCCCTCAATTTTGGAATTCCCATCATGGGGGTGCCCCCCACCCCCAATTTGTGCCCACCCCTGCACCCTCCCCAAATTTGGGGGTTACCATGATGGAGCTGAGGATCTCCTGCATGTTGATGGGGGCGTTTTGGGGGGGTCCTGGGGGGCCTTTGCCAGCCCCGACGCTGCCCATGAGGTTGGCAAGGACTGGGGGCAGCTTTGCCCCTGCCCCTGGCTCTGGGGAGGCTGCAGAATTCCCAGGATCCAGGCCCTCGGGATAGGCCCCATCCTCGCCCGAGCAGTCCTGGGGGGGCACAAATAGGGGGGTCAGGAAAAGCATTTTTGGGTTTTTTTGGGTTTTTTTTTAGGTTTTTTTGGGGGTTTTTTAGGGTTTTTTAAGGGCTTACCTCGTCCAAGGGGATGAGTTTGGGTGGGAGTGGCTCGTAGGATTCCGGGTCTGGCTCGTGGGGGCTGTCGGGAATGCTGAGGGGAGGAAAAAAGAGATGGGAAAAAATCAGGGGGTTTGTGGGATCCCAAGGGATTCAGGGCCCCAAAGGCTTCCAGCCCCACATTCCCAGGTTGAGGTTTTCTAGTTCTGGGTGTGCTTCAAAAATTGGGTTTTCCACGAGCTTGGGTGTCCCTCAGAATGATCCCAAAATGGCACCTGAACTATTCCCCAAAAAGGGACAAAGGGATGCCAAAATGACCCCCAAAGAGAGGCTCAAAGTGCCAAAAATGGCATCTAAAACGTCCCTGAAATAATTCCCAAAATGGCACCTCAAGTTTTCCTAAATATGGACTCAGAGCATCGCTGAGAAGGGGCTCAAATCAGCCTCAAAACGGCCCCCAAACTCCTCACAAAATGGTGGCCAAAGTGTCCCCAAAATGGCCCCCAAAGTGTCCCCAAAATGTCCCTCAAAGTGTCCCCAAAATGGCCCCCAAAATGTCCCCAAAACAGCCCCCAAAGTGTCACCAAAACAGGCCCCAAACTCCTCACAAAATGGCGCCCAAAGCACCCCCAAAATGGCCTCCAAAGTGCCCCCAAAATGGCCCCCAATGCGTCCCCAAAACGGCCCCCAAAGTTTCCCCAAAATGTCCCCTTAAGTTTCCCCAAAACGTCCCTCAAAGTTTCCCTAAAACATGCCCCAAACTCCTCACAAAATGGCACCCAAACCCTCCTCAAAATGGCCGCCAAATCGCCCTCACCAACCGCCGCCATTTTGATCCCAGAACACCGCGAATCCCCCGCTCCCGAGCACCTCCATAATGAAATCCAGGACCTGATACCTCCCCCCCCCCAATCCCAAATTCCTGCTAAATCCCCCCAAAATCCGCCCTCACCTCTCTTTGGAGAGGAAGATCTCCTGCAGGATGCCCTTGACGCGCTCGGCCTGCGTGAAGCGCTCGCGGCTGCCGCTGCCGGGGATGACGAGCGGCGCCGGCAGCTCCAAGGCCTTGGGGTAGGCCCAGGGCACCTTCTCCTCCATGGAGTCGTGGCTGAGGCGCCGCGCGGTCTCGAAGGCGTGTCGGTCTTTCAGCATCTCCCGCTTGGCCGCCTCGCCGAAATCCTTGATCTTGTTCACGTTCACTGTGAGGGGAAAAATTTGGGATCGGTGGAAAAAGATCCTGGGGTTGTGTTGCTTTGGTTTGTTCGGGTTGGAAATAGTCCAAAATGGCACCCAAAGGGTTCACAAAATGGTGCCCAGAAGATTCTCAAAATGGCATTCGAAGTGTTCCCAAAATGGCACCCAAATGCATCTAAATTGCACCTAAACGCATCTAAAACGCATTTAAATTGTTCTCAGAATGTTTCTAAACAGCACCCAAAGATTCCCACAAAATGGCTCCCAAAATGGCGCCCAAAATGTTCACAAAATGGCACCCAAAGTGTTCCCAAAACATGGACCTGAAGTATTCCCAAAATGGCCCCCACAGCATCCACAAAATAATCCCAAAATGGCACCAGATGTTCCCACACAATGTCCCTGGAAATGATCCCAAAACAGCCCCCAAACTGTCCCTCAAAGTGTCTCCAAAATGACCCCGAAAACGACCTCAAAGGGGATCCTGAAATGTCCCACAAAATGGTGGCCAAATGGCCACAAAATGGCGCTGGAAGCCTTCACAAAATGGCCCCTAATATGTCCTCAAAACGGACCCGAAAATGATCCCAAAGTGATCCTGAAATGTCCCACAAAATGGCGGCCAAATGGCCACAAAATGGCACCTGAAGACTTCACAAAATGGCGCCTAAAGCCTTCACAAAATGGCGCCTGAAGCCTTCACAAAATGGCCCCTAATACATCCTCAAAACGGCCCTAAAATGATCCCAAAATGATCCCCAAAGCATTCCAGTGGTCCCTTGAAGAATCCAAAGGGATCTTGGGGGAAAATCTGGGATTTTTCCAGGGAATTCTGGGGGGAATTCTGCCTGTTTTGGGCTCACCTCGCTCGGTCTCGTCGAGCTCGAAGTAGAAGTACTCTCGCAGCCGCCCCTCCTCGGGCCACGACACCGATTTCTTCTTGCGGGGCCTGCGTGGGGCTGGGCCACCCTCTGAGGGGACATCGGTGGCCTTGGAGTCACCCCCGGCCTCTGATGAGCCTGAGGGGACACCCAAAGACATCAGCAAAGGGGAAATCCCAAAAAACGTGGGGTTTCATCCCAAAATGGCACCTGGGGTGTGCTCAAATTGTCACTAAAAAGGGAGAAATCAACCCCAAAAGAGCCCCAGAATCATCCCCAGAAAGGGAATTGAAGTGTTCTCAAAATGGCACCCGAACAATCCCTAAAAAAGGGATTTAAAGCGTCCCCAGGAGGTTCTCAGATGTTCCCAAATCCCCTCAAACTGTGCCCAAATTGCCCCTGGGGTCCGTACCTGTGTCCATGGGCTCGGGGACCTCGATGGCCGGCACGGGCGTCCCCGGCCGCTCCGTGTCCATGGGCTCTGCGGCCGCCGGCTCCGGGGACGACGGTTTGGCCGTGCTGGGCTCTGGTGCTGGCTTCCCCTCGAAGGGGCTGGGCTGGGGGCACAGGGTGGGGGTCAGAACAGGGGGGATTCAGCCCAAAATGGTGGCCAAAGCGTCCTCAAAATGGCACCCAGAAAGTTCACAAAATGGCACCCAAAAAGTCCACAAAATGGCACCTAAAGTCCACAAAATGGCACCTGAAGAGGTTGCCAAAATGGCACCCAAAATGGCACCCAAAAAGTCCACAAAATGGCACCTGAAGTGTTTGCCAAAATGGCTCCCAAAGTGTTCCCAAAATGGTACCCAGAATGTCCCACAAAAAAGGACTCAACATCCCCAAAAAGGGAGTCAAAGTGTCCCCAAAATGGTACCCAAAAAGTCCCCAAAATGGCACTCAAGAAGTCCACAAAATGGCACCCAAAAAGTCCCCAAAATGGCACCTGAAGTGTTTGCCAAAATGGCTCCCAAAAAGTACCCAAAATGGCACCTGAAATGTCCCCAAAAAGGGAGTCAAAGTGTCCCCAAAATGCCAGCCAAAAAATCCACAAAACAGCAGCCAAAAAGTCCCCAAAATGGCACCTGAAGTGGTTGCCAAAATGGCTCCCAAAGCGTTCCCAAAATGGTTCCCAAAACCACCCCAAAAAAGGGACACCAAGTGTCCCCCAAAGTGCCCCAAAATGTCCCCAAAGTGCCCCAAAAGTGCCCAAAATGGCCCCAAAAGTGCCCAAAATGGCCGCCGCTCGGAGCCCCTCACCTTGGCCGCCGTTGGGGACAGAACTTTCTTCTTCTTCTTGATCTTGATGCCGGGGACGGGCGCCGAGTTCAGGGCGTCCAGGAACCCGAGGCCTTCCATGGCTGGGGGAGCACAGGGGGGTCACCAAAAAACCCCAAATCCACCCCAAAATGGGTCCCAAACCTGCCTCAAAATGGCGCCAAAATCCAGCCCAAATTGGATCCCAAATCACCCCAAAATGGCTCTGGAATCGCCTTCAAAATGGCTCCCAAATCCACACCAAAATGAGCCCCGAGTCACCCCTAAAATGGTGCCCAAATCCAGCCCAAATTGGATCCCAAATCACCCCAAAATTAGAGCCAAATTACCCCAAAATGGTGCCCAAATCCACCCCAAAATGGTGCCCAAATCCACCCCAAAATTGGACCCAAATCACCCCGAAACTGGACTCAAATCACCCCAAAATTGGACCCAAATCCACCCAAAATTGGACCCAAATCACCCCAAAATTGCGCCCAAATCACCCCAAATTGGATCCCAAATCACCCCAAAATTGGATGCAAATCACCCCAAAATTGGGCCCAAATCACCCCAAAATTGAACCCAAATCATCCCAAAATTGAACCCAGATCACCCCAAAATTGGACCCAAATCACCCCAAAATTGGACACAAATCCTTCCCAAATCAGGACCAGAATTAGTCCCAAAACAGGACCCAAATCAATCCCAAAACTGGAGCCAAATAAATTCAGAATTGTTCCCAAATTTTGACCCAAATCGGTCCCAAAATGGGCCCAAATCCACACCAAATTGGATCCCAAATCACCCCAAAATTGGGCCCACATCCATCCCAAACTGGATCCCAAATCATCCCAAAATTGGACCCAAATCACCCTGAAATTGGACTCAAATCACCCCAAAATTGGATCCCAAATCACCCCAAAATTGGACCCAAACCCTTCCCAAATCAGTCCCAAAACGGGAGCAGAATCAGTCCCAAAACAGGACCCAAATCAATCCCAAAACTGGACCCAAATCGATCCTAAATTGTTCCCAAAATTTGACCCAAATCGGTGCCAAAATGGGCCTAAAATCAGTCCCAAAATGACATCTCAGTATCACCCAAAACCACCCAAATTATCCCCAAAAATGACTCCCAAACAGAACCCAAAAAGGCACCAAAAACCTTCCCTAAAAAGGTCCCAAATATCATCTGAATCGTCCCTAAAACGGCCCCAAACTGCCCCCAACCCCAAAACGATGCTCAGGTGTTCCCAAATGCCCCAAAATCCCCCAAAATATCCCCAAACTCACGCTGTGGGGGGATGATCTTCACTTTGATCTCCTTGGCTGCGTTTGGGGCCGTGTTTAGGGGTTTGTATTTTTTCTCTGCCAGAGGAGCTTCCCCAGGAGCTGTTGGGGCGCTGGGAAGAAGAAAAAAAAAGGGTCAAGACCCCCCAAAATTGCCCCAAATCCACCCCCAAAATATTTCCCAAAATGGCCCTGAAACGACCCCAAAAACCCCCCAAAAAACCACCCCAAAATGGCCCCAAAACAACCCTGAGAGTCCCAAAATGGCTCCCGAGAGCCCCAAAACAGCCACAAGTCCCCCAAAACAGGTCTGAAACCCCTCAGAAATGTCCCTAAAACCCCAGAAATCCCCCCAAATTCCCCCAAAACAGCCCTGAGACCCCCAAATCCCCCAAAATTCGCACCTCTGCCTCTTGACCGGGACGGGTTTCAGGCTGTATTTGTCAGATGAGGCCGAGTTCAGTTTCTTCACCGGCGCCAGCGACGGCGTCTCCAGCTCCAGCCCTGAGGGGAAAAAGGCTCAGAATTCCCAGAAACAGCCCCAAAAACGGCCCCAAAAAGTTCCAAAAACCAGCCCCAAAAACGGTCCGAAAAAGCTCCAAAAACAGCCCCAAAAAGCTCCAAAAACAACCCCCAAAAGCTCCAAAAACCAGCCCCAAAAAGCTCCAAAACCAGTTCCAAAACCAGCTCCAAAAACAGCCCCAAAAAGCTCCAAAAAGTCCCAAAGAGAGCGCCAAAACCAGCTCCAAAAATGGCCCCAAAAAGCTCCAAAACCAGCTCCAAAAACAGCCCCAAAAGGCTCTGAAAACGGCCCCAAAAAGCTCCAAAAACAGTCCCAAAAAGAGCTACAAAAACAGCCCCAAAAAGCTCCAAAACCAGCTCCAGAAACGGCCCTAAAAAGCTCCAAAAACAGCCCCAAAAAGCTCCAAAACGGCTCCAAAAACAGCTCCAAAAACAGCCCCATAAAGGGCTCCAAAAATGGCCCCAAAAAGCTTCAAAAGAGCCCCAAAAACAGCCCCCAAAAGCTTCAAAAACAGCTCCAAAAACGGCCCCAAAAAGGGCTCCAAAACCAGCCCCAAAAAGCTCCAAAAACAACCCTAAAACGGCCCCAAACCCCTGAAACAACCCAAAAACACAGCTTGACCCCCCTCCAAACAGCCCCAAATCCCCCAAATTCCCCCAAATTCCCCCAAATCCGTACCTGTGGAGCGGAACTTGGCGTGGCTGGGGGCTGTGGTCCGCAGGGATTTGGGTTTTTCCCGTTTTTTTTCGGGCATTTCCTCGTTTTTGGCCTCATTTTTGGTCTCCTGGGGCTTCTCTGGGACTGGGGTTTTACTTTTATTTTCTTCTTTTTTCTTCTTTTTATCCCGTTCTGGGGTGGGAAAAGAGCAGGGGAAAAGGGGTGAGGGGATTTTGGAATTTAAGGGGGATTTTGAGGGAATTTTGGGGGATTTTGGGACTCACCTGTGGGTTGGGAGCTGCTCTGGGAGCGGATCACCCCCATCCAGTCACTGACGAGGATGGAGGCCAGACGGCGAAGCTCTGAGGGGTTAATTAATAATTAATCATTAATTAATCAGTGATTAATCAGCAATTGATTAAGCAGGGGGTGGGAAACGTGACCTAGAGAAGATTTGGGGGGTCTGAGAAAAGTTTTTTGAGGGTCTAAGGGCAGTTTTGGGGCATTTGAGGAAGGTTTTGGGGGTCTGAAGGGGATTTTGGGGGTCTCAGGGGGATTTTGGGGGATCTGAAAGGGGTTTGAGAGGGTTTGAGGAAGGTTTTGGGGGTCTCAGGGGGGTTTTGGGGGATCTCAAAGGGGTCTGAAGGTTTTGGGGGTCTCAGGGGGGTTTTGGGGGTCTCAGGGGGATCTGAAAGGGGTCTGAGGAAGGTTTTGGGGGTCTCAGGGGGGTTTTGGGGGATCTGAAAGGGGTTTGAGGAAGGTTTTGGGGGTCTCAGGGGGATCCGAAAGGGGTCTGAGGAAGGTTTTAGGGGTCCCAAGGGGATTTTGGGGGTCTCAGGAGGTTTTGAGGAGTCTGAGAGTGGTTTTGAGGGATCTCAGTAAGGTTTTCAGTGTCTATGGAGTTTTTTGGGGGGTCCCAGGTGGATTTGGAGGGTCTGAGGGAGGTTTTGGGGGTCTCAAGGGGATTTTGGGGGGTCTCTGCTCACCCTCATCGTCGCTGGATTTGCTGAGCTGCTTCACCAGCTTGGCTGTGTTGTTCTGGAAAGGAAATGAGGGATCAGAAAAGGACAAAAAGGACCCTGGGAGGACACAAAAACCACCCCAGGGACACAAAATCCACCCAGGAGGGGACCAAAAAGAGATAAAAACCACTCTGGGAGTCCCCAAAAGCCACCTGAGTGTCCCCAAACCCCCTTGGAAAGACTTAAAGGAGACAAAAACCACCCTGGAGTTGGACAAAAACCACTCTGGGAGTAGCAAAACCCATTTTGAAGTGACATAAGCCACCTGAGTGTCCCCAAAAACCACTCTAGGAGTCCCAAAATCCACCTGAGTGTCCCCAAACCACTTTGGAAAGACTTAAAGGAGACAAAAACCACCCTGGAGCACCATAAAAACCACTCTGGGAGTCCCCAAAATCCACCTGAGTGTCCCCGAACCCCCTTGGAAGAACTTAAAGGAGACAAAAACCACCCTGGAGTGGCACAAAAACCACTCTGGGGGTGGCAAAACTCATTTAGAAGTGACAAAAGCCACCTGAGAGTCCGCCAAAGCCACCTGAGAGTCCCCAAAAGCCACCTAAGTGTCCCCAAACCACTTTGGAAAGACTTACAGGAGACAAAAAACACCCTGGAGTGGCACAAAAACCACTCTGGGGGTGGCAAAAATCATTTAGAAGTGACAAAAGCCACCTGAGAGTCCCCCAAAGCCACCTGAGAGTCCCCAAACCCCCTTGGAAGAATTTAAAGGAGACAAAAACCACCCTGGAGTGGAACAAAAACCACTCTGGGAGTCCCCAAAAGCCCCTCTGGGAGTCCCCAAAATCCACCTGAAAGTCCTCAAAAGCCACCTGAGTGTCTCAAAGCTACTTTGGAAGAACTTAAAGGAGACAAAAACCACCTCGGAGTGGGCCAAAAACCACTCTGGGAGTCCCCAAAATCCACCTGAAAGACCCCAAAAACCACCTGAAAAACCCCAAAATCCACCTGAAAGACCCCAAAATCCACCTGAAAGACCCCAAAAGCCACCCCAGACCTGCTTGAGGTGGTCGACAGTGAGCGGGAGGTGCTGCAGGGTGAGCAGGAGCTGCTGCAGGAAGGGGACGTTGTTGGCGGCCTTGGAGCCCGTCAGCCACGTGTTGAGCAGCTTGTAGCCCCCGATCCTGATAAATCTGAGGGAAAAAAGTGGGAATTCCATCAAGATCTGGCTGGGAAAACCTCGAATGCATCAAAATCTGTCCAAATCCACCCAAAATCCTGAAAAAATCTGGTCAAAATCCACCTAAATCCAACTAAAATCCACCTAAATTGAGTTTTCCATGGATTTACCTGGCCAGGAGAACTCTGAGGGAAAAAAGTGGGAATTCCGTCAAGATCTGGCCGGGAAAACCTCGAATGCATCAAAATCTGCCCAAATCCACCCAAAATCCAGAAAAAATCCCCTCAGAATCTACCTAAATTCAACTAAAATCCACCCAAAATGGAGTTTTCCGTGTGTTTACTTGGCCAGGATGATCCTGAGGGAAAAAAGTGGGAATTCCAGCCAGATCCAGCCAGGAAAACCTCGAATCCATCGAAATCTCCCCAAATCCAGAAAAAATTCACTCAAAATCCACCTAAATCCAACTAAAATCCACCTTAAATCAAGTTTTTCATGTGTTTACTTGGCCAGAATGAATCTGAGGAAAAAAGTGGGAATTCTGTCCAGATCTGGCTAGGAAAACATAGACTCCATCAAAATCTGCCCAAATCCACCCAAAATCCAGAAAAAATCTGGTCAAAATCCACCTAAATCCAACTAAAATCCACCTTAAATCGAGTTTTCCATGTGTTTAGCTGGCCAGGATGAATCTGAGGGAAAAAAGTAGGAATTCTGGCCAGATCTGGTCAGGAAAACCTTCAATCCATCAAAATCTCCCCACATCCAAAAAATAATCCTGAAAAATCCACTAAAAATTCACTCAAAATCCACCAAAAATCCACTTTTATATGTGCTTGCTTGGCCAGGATGAATCTGAGGAAAAAAAGTGAGAATTTCAGCCAGATCCAGCCAGGAAAACCTCGAATCCATCGAAATCTCCCCAAATCCACCCGAAATCCAGAAAAAATCTGCTCTAAATCCAAGTAAAATCCACCTAAAATCGAGTTTTCCATGGGTTCACTTGGCCAGGAGGAATCTGAGGGAAAAAAGTGGGAATTCTGGCCAGATCCAGCCAGAAAAACCTCAAATCCATCAAAATCCACTCAAATCCACCCGAAATCCAGAAAAAACCTGCTCAAAATCCACCTAAATCCAACTAAAATCCACCTAAAATCGAGTTTTTCATGTGTTTACTTGGTCAGGCTAAATCTGAGGGAAAAAAGTGGGAATTCTGTCTGGATCTGGCCAGGAAAACCTTCAATCCATCAAAATCTCCCCAAATCCAGAAAAAAACCCCAAAAAATCCACTCAAAATCCACCTAAAATCCACTTTTACACGTGCTTGCTTGGCCAGGATAAACCTGAGGGAAAAAAGTGGGAATTCTGTCCAGATCCAGTCAGGAAAACCTTCAATCCATCAAAATCTCCCCAAATCCTCTTAAAAATCAAAAAAAATCCAACTGAAATCCACCTAAAATCGAGTTTTCTGTGTGTTTACTTGGCTAGGATGAATCTGAGGGAAAAAAGTGGGAATTTTTTTCAGATCTGGCTAGGAAAACCTCGAATCCATCAAAATCTCCCCAAATCCATCCGAAATGCCCCCAAAAAAATCCCCTCAAAATCCCATTTTGCCACGCACTTACTTGGCCAGGATGTCCTGGGCCCGGGTCTGCAGGAGGATGTTCAGGTAAATGCAGCGACTCACCATCTTCTGGGAGTCCTTCATGAGGCTAATAAATATTAACAAACATTAATTAATAGCTAATAATTTAAAAAAAGGATGCTAGGGCCTTAAAAACGGGTATTTTTGGGGTTCTCACCTGAATATTTTGGAGATGCCATCCATGGTTTTGACCTCCCCATCCCGGCCCAGGAAACAATCGAGGCCCTTGAGGAGCTCCTTGGGGTCGATGGGGCCGGAGCCCATGGCAGGAACAGCCTGGAAAAAAGGGGAAAAATGGGAAAAATGGGGAAAAAAATGGGTTAGGATTGAGGGGAGATCCTGAAAAATCACGGCACACGAAAATTCTGGGGGTAAAACAAGATCTGAGCAGGGCCCTGAGAGGAAAATCGTCACCAAAAAGGGGGAAATCGGCCCTAAAAAGGAGGGAAGCAACCTCAAAAAGCTGGAAAACAACCCCAAAAATAGAGAAATCACCCCTAAAAAGCTGGAAATTGCCACTTAAAAGGGAAAAAAAAAGGGGAAATAACCCCTAAAAGCTAGAAAACAACCCCAGAGAGTTGGGATTTTCCTCAAAATTGGGTAAAGCGCATCAAAAAGCTGGAAAACAACCCTAAAAAGGAGAAAATCAACCTTAAAAAGGAGGAAAACAACCCTAAAAGGTGGAAACCAACCTCAAAAGTGGGAGATCAACACCAAAACTCCGTAAATCGAGCCCAAAAAGCTGGAAATAGGTCCCAAAAAGCAGGAAATAGAACCCAAAAAGCAGGAAATCAACCCCTAAAAGCTGGAAAACCACCCCAAAACCTGGACATGAACCCCAAAAAGCTGAAAATCAACCCCCAAAACCCCAGAAAACGACCCAAAAAGCTGGAAATTGCCCCCAAAAAAGGGTCCCAGGGACCCCCAAGGGACACTGGGGAGGGGGGGGTCACAGGCCCCCTTCCCCCTCTGACGCCATTCCAATGAGTTTTTATTAATTAATAAACACATTAATTAAGATATTAGCACTGGGAAGGAGGATTTAGGGTCACACACACGGGGGGAGCACAAACCCTGAGCCCCCCCCTCAAATTTTTAATTTAAAACTGAATTACACCCCTTAATTAACAAAAAATGTGATAAATTCTGTTATTTCCAACTGTTTTTCCTATAACTTCATTAATATTTTTGTTAATTAATGAGCAGAACAAAGGTCTGGGAGCGGAGGGGTCTTCTAAACCAACCCCCCCCCCTCCAAATTTAATTAACCAGGGGTTAATTAATGAGCTGCCACTTGAGGAGGGGCCACATTTGGGGGTGTCACACCCCCCCCCCCAACTCAGGCCATAATTAAACTCTCTAACGAACCAACCATTAATTAACACCTCGTTAATTAAGGCCAAACCCCCCCCTTAATGACCTGATGCTCATTGACCCCAATCCGCTTCCCCCCCCCACTTCCTTGGGGGGGGTTTAAGCTCTGACATCATTAATCACCACTAATTAAAGCTTAATTATGTCCCAGTTTCCTTAACGAGGGCAGGGGGAGGAGCTGGGTGGTTTTTTTTTGGGGTTAAAACCTCTCAAAAATCTCAATTTTTGGGGTTAAAACCCCTCAGAAATCTCAATTTTTGGAGTTAAAACCTCCCAAAAAATCTCAAATTTTGGGGTTAAAACCTCTCAAAAAAATCTCAATTTTTTCGGGTTAAAACCCCTCAAAAACCTCAATTTTTGGGGTGGGGGAAGCACCCAGAGCTGGGGGTTCGTTAAGTGCCTCCCCCACGGTAATTAATTAAAGGATACAGCCCCCAATTAAAGGAATTAATTAGGGGTTGGGGGGGGGGGTCAGCAAAGCCACCCCTCTGCAAAAACACAAGAAAAGGTTAAACCAGCACAAACTCCCCCAAAAATCCCCCCCATATATGGGAGGGACCCCAAAATTTGGGGTTTTAACCCCAAATTTTCACTGTAACCTTTGACCCCTCCCAAAAATGAGCGGGCGGGGCTCAAAGCCCCCCCTGGGGGGGGTCCCAGCACTGGGGGAGGGGCAAAATCCCCTCCCAACCCCAAAATTTTGAGGTTTTCCCCCAATTTTTGGGGGTCCCACAGAGGCAAAACCCAAACTGCCCCCCCTTAAAGGGGCTGGGGGCCCCCAGAAAGCCCCAAAATCCCCCCAAAAAAGGGGAGAAAACCCAAATTTTTAAAAGGGGGGGGCAAATCCCATCCCTTTAAATTTGGGGGGATCAAAGCCTGACCCCCTCCCCTCCCAAAAATTCGGTTTTTACAGCATTTTTCACTTGTTTTACCCTCACAAAAAGCAGTTTTTTGGGGGAAATTTGTGAGGGGGATCCCAAAATTGAGGGGGGGGCTGCCCGTGCCCCTCCCCCCCCAAAGGAAATGCTACCACTGGGGAGAAAAGGGCAAAAATTTGGGGGGAAATAATGCCAAATAATTAAGTTTATTCCCCAAAAATTCGAATTCTGGGAATTTGTGCGGTTTTTACCCAAATCCGGTGAATTTTGGGGATAAAAAAGGAGGGAAAAAACCCCAACTCCCGACTGCCACATGCACCAGGAGAGGGGAAAAGGACAGAAGGGGGAAAAAAAAGGGAATTTCGGGAATTTGGACGTTTCAAAACCCTGGATCCAAAATGGAATTAAAAGCCCCAAAAAAATTATTTTAAAAAAAGAAAAAAAAAAAAAAAAAAGGATTTTTTGTGCTTACCCGGGTTTGTGGCTGTTCCCTCCCTTTGCTGAGGTAAAGCTTCCTAAGCTGCAAAAACGGGGCAAAACCATTGAAAATCGGGAAAAAAACCGGAGTTTTGGGGGTGTTTTCCCTCCCAAAATTCCTATTTTTTGGGGTTTTTTTGTTTTTTTTTTTGGTTTTTGTGTGTGAGGAAAGGGGGGAGGGTGAAGGCCAGTGGTAGCATTTCCCTGTCACGATAAATTCAAGGTTATCAAAAGCTCGAGGTCGCTGCTCCCCCTCATCCCAAATTCCCCAAAACCCCCCTGAAACCCCCCCCAAAAAAATCCGGAAAAAATTAAAAAAAAAAAAAAAGATTAAAAAACCAAAATAAAAACGGGCTGAAAAAAAGGAAAAAAAAGGAAAAAAAAAAAGGGGATTTTGGGGATGGAAAGGGGGGGTTAAAAAGGGATTTTGGGAAAGGGGGGGGCTAAAAAAAAAGGGGGAAAAATGGAATTTTAAGGGGGGGGTGCCCGCAGTGGGAGGGGCATCAACGGCGAGGCCTCGGCGCCATTTTAGAGCTGGGAAAAATCCCCCAAATTGGGGGGGTTTTGAGGGGATTTTTTAGGAATTTTGAGGAGGATTGGAGTGGGTTAAAAAAGAGGGGGGAGCACAGACACAGAAACAAAAAAAATCTGTTAATTCCCCCCCTTTTTTTCCACCCCCGCGTGACAAATCCTTAAAAAACCACCACGATTTGGATTAAAACCCCCCAAAATTAAAAGAAAGGGGAGGTAGGAAAAAACCGAGGGGGAAGAGGGGGGGTTGGAAATGAATAAAAATTCCCCAAAACCGCGGAATGAAGGAAAGAAAATAAATAAAAAAATTAAAAAATCAATCCTGATTGAGGAAAACAAAGAGCGGGCGCCATTTTGGAGCTGCCCTAGGAAAGGTTCGTGGAATGGAGGAGGGGGGGGAGGGAACGATTTAAAATGGTTTTTCTGAGGGAAAAAAAGCAGGATTTGGGAAAAGCTCAGCCTGCCTAGCAATCTTTATTGCTAGATTACGACCCCCACCCCTCCCAAATGGCAAAAAATAAAATTTTTTCCACCCCATGCCCGATTTTAACCGCCCCCCCCCGCCACCCCACGTTTCTCAGCGCAAAAAACAATCCTAAAATGGCACCTAAAAAATAAAAATAGGAAAGAAATCAGCTTTTTGCTTTGAAATTTCCAACCCGACCCCCCCCCGCCCCGCGCGGTTTTTTTGCTTTTTTTTTTTCCTCCCCCCCCCTAATTTTTTTGTCTTTTTGGGGTGTTTTTTTTTTTTTTTTTGCAATCTTTATGTACAGATTGCTCGCCGGGAATGCCCCGAAAATTCCCGAAATTCCCCAAATTCCCGAAATTCCGCCTCTCCCCCCCTCCTCCTCCTTTCCCCGCCACCACCGCGCGATTATTTTTTTTTTCGGGGGGTTTTTTGGGGTTTTTTCTTTTTTTTGGGGCCATTTTCCAGCTTTTTTGGGAGGTTTTTTTGGGGGGTTTTTGCGGGTTTTTGTTTTTTTTAAACCGTGGGAGCTGCTCGTGGACCCCTCCTCCTCCTCCGAAATCGCTTTTTTCTCCCGAAACCCCCCCAAAATTTCCAGCTTTCACCACCTTTTTGGCACAGCCCGCGTCCTCCTCAAAGCACATGGAGGGGGGGGGAATCTTCCTCCCATTATTTTTTTTCTCTTTGTGACAAATAAATCGAAGTTTTTTTTCTTTTTAAAGGGTTTTTTGCTTGTATTTTTTAAAAGGAAAGGGGGAAGAGGAGCCTGCTGAAAATTCAACACTTACTATCCAATTTTTTTTCTCAGCCGACAGCGCTTCAAGGTTTGGATTTTGGCATTTGGAGGTGGTGTTAGAGCCAAAAAATTCGTTTGTTTTTAGTCATGGCTTTAAAAAAAACGCAGCAACTTTTTTTTTGCAGCTTGGCGGGTTTTTGTTTGGTATTTTTGAAAGGGTTTTTTTTTTTTATCCTTGGGTTTGCTTTTTGTTGCTTTTTCTAAAGCCCTAAAGGGGTGGATCGAGCTAGAAACCGATAAAAAAAATAGGAATAATAAAAAAAAAGTTGCTTGGGTTTGTTAAAAAAAAAAAAAAAAAACCGGGTTTTGCCTTTGTTTTTTTGGGGGAAAGAAGAGGGAAATATGTTTTTTAAAGTGGCAGTTTCCTTCGGGTTTGGAACGGCTTCCAAGGACGGTCCAAAGGACGGAGAGGCTGCGGCGGCTCTTCACGGCAAAGGGGGAGAGAAAACCTGTTTTTTTCCTTCCCCTCTTTGTTGTATATATATATTTTGTTGTTTTGTTGGCGTTTTGTATTGTATTTTGTATTGTTTGTATTGGTTTTTCTCTCGTGGTAAAGGCGACGGCGTCTCTCAAGAGCAACCAAACCTGGAGCGGGGAAAGGAAAAATAAAAGGGGGGGAGGGGGATGGGGATGGGGGCATAACGACACAAAAAAAAAAACAAAAGGGAAAAAAAATCGGAAAAAAAAAAAAAGAAATTAGAAGCAAAGAAGAAAAGACACGAAACGATTAGAAGTTGTTATCCCCGGGGAGAATTTAGAGTTTTAAAGGGGAGAAAAAGGAAAAAAACCAAACGGAGGAAACGCCCTTGGGGGGGGGGGGGCTCAGCTCTGAGGGAACATGAGGGCGGCGGCGGCCCCGGAGGGGCTTCGGGACGGGAGAAGCCGCGTTTTTTCCCAAATAAACGCTACTTAACGCTTCAAGAGCCCCCCCAAAACCAAAAAAAAAGGGGGAAACCCCCCCCGCGCCCTCTTTTTCGCCCGAAACCCCCCGGACCCAGCGCAGCTCTTTACTCACCTCCACCAGCCCTCAGAATGGCGGCGGCGCTCGCGGGCGCGCGCTTTTATACCGGGCCACGCCCCGCGCCTAGCCCCGCCCCTCGGCGCGCGCCGGCCACGCCCCCTCCGCCCGCCACACCGCCCCACCGCGCCTGCGCGGGGCGCCCAGCGCGCATGCGCGGCAACCGCCCGCCATTGCCCGCGGGCCGTGTGGCGCAGTTTTAATTCGGGGAGGGCGCGGGGCGGGAGCTGCGCATGCGCAGAGCGGAGCGGGAGGGAGGGGCGGGGCCGTGAGGCAAAATGGCGGCGCCCCGCCCACGGGCGTGAGGGAGAGGGGCGGGGCTTGGGCGTGAGGGGGAGAAGGAGGCGGGAAGATGGCGCTGGCCCGGGCGGCGGCGGCGGCGCTGCTGAGGGCGGCGGGAGGAGGGAGAGGAAGCGGCGTTGGCGGCGTGAGGAGCGCGGTGGGGCCGCGGTGGGCTGCGGTGAGTGCGGGGGGAGCGGCGGGAATTTGGGGGGCACCGGGAATTTGGGGAGGGGGGGAGGGGGAAAAGGGAAGGGCAGCGCGAGGCGCGTGGGGTGGGCGGGGCGAGTGACGTCATTGCGCGGGTCTCCCCCCGCCAGGGGGCGCTGCGGCATGGGGGGCGTGGTTTCGTGGGGCATTACGTCATTGTCCGCATTGTGGTGACGTCATAGCTCTAACATCATAATTGTGATACAAAATAATTCGTGCTAAAGTTGTAAAAACTCCAGCGTTTTGCTGAGGCTGAGAAAAGCACAAACAGGTGCCCACTGAAAATACCCCAAATCCCACAAAAATACCCCAAATCCCACAGGAAATACCCCAAATCCCACCGAAAGTACCCCAAATCCCACAAAACCAGCCCAAATCCCATCAAAAATTCCCCAAATCCCACAAAAATACCCCAAATCCCACCGAAAACACCCCAAATCCCACAAAAATACCCCAAATCCCACAGACAGCCAGAATTGTGCTGTTCAAGGTGTAGAATCTGATACAAAATAATTAATTTTAAAATTGTCAAAATTCCAGCCTTTTGCTGAGGCTGAGAAAAGCACAAACTTTTTGGTGGCTGCCAAAAATGTGCAGTTGAAGGGATTTTTGTGTGAATAAACCCTAAAAAAGTCAATTTCAGAGATAAATATTTTGTGGGATTTCCTCATTTGGCAGAGCTCCAGGATGAGTGTGAATATACAGAATTAGGATTTCAGGGTGGATGTATAAGCAAAAAAAAAAAAAAATATTTGTATCAAAAATTGATTCCAAGAGCAAAAAAAGGGAATATTGATTTCAGGAACTGTTGTCGTGGAAAAAACCAGGAAAATTATATTCAATTATATTATATTAAATTATATTGAATTATATTAAACTGTATTAAAATTAACTTATGTTAAATTATCTTAAATTATATTAAATTGTATTAAAATCATCTTAAATTAAATTATATTAAAATAATCTTAAATTATCTTAAATTATATTAAAATTATCTTAAATTATATTAAAATTATCTTAAATTCCATTAAATTATGTTGAAATTCACTTATCTTAAATTATATTAAATTATATTGAAGTTAACTTACGTTAAGTTATATTAAATTACATTAATTTACTTTAAAAATAGCTTGTATTAAATTATATTGAAATTAATGTATTAAATTATCTTAAATTATATTAAAATTAGCATAATAACTTATATTAAATTATATTAAAATTAACTTACATTAAGTTATTTTAAATTATATTAAATGATAATAAATTATATTGTTGTATTGAAAAGATAAAACTAACAGAGAAATAAAAAAAGTTATAAAAAGACATCTCAGAGAAGTCAAAATTGTGAACCAGTGAGATTTGAACTGATAAAAATCAGAACTCACCCAGCACCAGCCAGGCTCGGTGTTGCTTCGTGCCTCTTCCCCAATTTTATACTTTAATTATTAATAAATTCTCTTTAATTATCATATTTATTAGCTTATTTAGAACAATAATTGTTTTTTTTTAGGCTCTCCCCCGATTTTGCAGCACCCAAAAAACCCCCCAGGACCCAAGCCCTGCCCCCTCCCCTTACCAGGACCGGCCCTGGGAGTACCTGGAGAGTGAAGGTTTGTGGGGGGGGTCGAGAGGTTTTTTGGGGCTTTTTGGGGCTTTTGGGGGTTTTTTTGGGCGTTTTTTTGGGGGGCTTTTTTGGGTTTTTTGGGGGGTTTTTGGGGTTTTTTTTTTTTGTTTTTTGGGGGGTTTTTTGGGGTTTTTGGGGGTTTTCTGGGGCTTTTGGGGGGTTTTTGAGGATTTTTGGGGGTTTTTTTGGTTTTCTTGGGGGGTTTTGGGGGGGTTTTTTGGGGGGTTTTTTGGGGGTTTTTTGGGGGGTTTTTTTGGGGTTTTTTTGGGTTTTTGGGGGTTTTTGGGGGTTTTTTTGGGTTTTTTTTGGTTTTTTTTGGGGTTTTTTGGGGTTTTTTTTGAGGTTTTTTGGGGGGGTTTTTGGTGTTTCTTGGGGGTTTTTGGGGGTTTTTTTGGGGTCTCCCAACCCCTCCAAACCCCCCCAAAAATGACCCCCACCCCCAGAATACCGGGCTGCTTACGGGGAGCGCCCGGTGTGGCACAGCTACAGCCGCAACCACAAGGGCTCTGTGCCCCCCCAGCGCACCCGCAAGGCCTGTCTGGTGAGCACTGGGAGGGCACTGGGAGGCACTGGGAGGGACTGGGAGGCACTGGGAGGGATCTGGGAGGCACTGGGAGGGCACTGGGAGGGCACTGGGAGGCACTGGGAGGGACTGGGAAGCACTGGGAGGGGATTGGGGGGCACTGGGAGGCACTGGGAGGCACTGGGAGGGCACTGGGAGGCACTGGGAGGGCACTGGAAGGCACTGGGAGGCACTGGGAGGGACTGGGAGGCACTGGGAGGGCACTGGGAGGGACTGGGGCACTGGGAGGGACTGGGGGCACTGGGAGGGCACTGGGAGGGACTGGGAGGCACTGGGAGGGACTGGGAGGGCACTGGGGCAACTGGGATGGGAGTTGGGGAAACTGGGAGGGGAATGGGGGGGACTGGGAGGCACTGGAAGGGACTGGGCACGGGAGGCACTGGGAGGGCACTGGGAGGGCACTGGGAGGGACTGGGAGGGACTGGGAGGGCACTGGGAGGGACTGGAGGGCACTGGGAGGCGCTGGGAGGGACTGGGAAGCACTGGGAGGGGTCTGGGGGGCACTGGGAAGCACTGGGAGGCACTGGGAGGGCACTGGGAGGCACTGGGAGGCACTGGGAGGGACTGGGAGGCACTGGGAGGGCACTGGGAGGGAACTGGGGCAACTGGGAGGGATGGGGACACTGGGAGGGCACTGGGGGGCACTGGGAGGCACTGGGAGGGACTGGGAGGCACTGGGAGGGCACTGGGAGGCACTGGGAGGCACTGGGAGGGTCTCGGGGGCACTGGGAGGGCACTGGGAGGCACTGGGAGGGCACTGGGAGGCACTGGGAGGGCACTGGGAGGGCACTGGGGGGCACTGGGAGGGCACTGGGAGGCACTGGGACATTTAGGGGGGCACTGGGACCAACTGGGACATTTTTTTGGGGGGCAGTGGGATATTTTGGGGATACTGGGACTGACTGGGACTGACTGGGAGTGACTGGGACATTGGGGGGCACTGGGAATTTGGGGATACTGGGAGTGACTGGGAGAACTGGGAGTACTGGACGACTGGAGTGACTGGGAGTCACTAGGACATTTTTTTGGGGGCACTGGGATATTTTGGGGATACTGGGAGGACTGGGACACTTTGGGGGGCACTGGGATATTGGGGGATACTGGGAGTGACTGGGAGTGACTGGGACTGACTGGGAGTGACTGGGACATTTTTTGGGGGGGCACTGGGATATTTGGGGGATACTGGGAGCGACTGGGACTGACTGGGAGTAACTGGGACTGACTGGGAGGGACTGGGACTGAGTGGGACTGACTGGGACTGACTGGGAGTGACTGGGACATTTTTTGGGGGGCACTGGGATATTTTGGGGATACTGGGAGTGACTGGGAGTGACTGGGAGTGACTGGGAGCGGCGCCGTTGCCCCTCCCCTCAGCGCCGGGGGCAGCCCGTGGGCAATCCCTGCCCCCTGTGCCGGGACCGGAACCTGCTCCTGGACTTTCGGGTGAGTTCTGGGGGAAATTTGAGTTCATTTGCCCTTCTTGCTTTTTCTTTTCTATTTTTCCTTTTTTTTTCCTCATTTTCACCTCATTTTTCCTCTTTTTTACCTCATTTTCCACCTCTTTTCCACCCCATTTTCACCTCCGTTTTTTTTTCCCCATTTTTCACTCTCTTTCCCCTCTTTTTTACCTCATTTTCCACCCTATTTCTCACCTCATTTTCCAATTCTGTTTTCTCTTTGTCTTACCCCATTTTTCACTCCCTTTTCCCTCTTTTTTTAACCTCATTTCCCACCCTATTTTCTACCTGCATTTTCTCTCTTTTTTATCGTATTTTCCACCCCTTTTTCCCTCGTTTTTACCTCATTTTCCACTCCATTTTCCACCTCCTTTTCTCTCTTTTTTACCCCATTTTCTCCCTCATTCTCCACCCCATTTTCCTTCTTTTTTACCCCATTTTCCACTCACTTTTCTTTCTTTTTTACCTCATTTTGCAGGTCATTTTCCATCTCCATTTTCCCTCTTTTTTACTTCATTTCCCACTCTATTTCCCACTCTATTTTCCACGTCCATGTTCTCTCTTTTTTACCCCATTTTCCACTCCCTTTTCCCTCTTTTTTACCTCATTTTCCACCCCATTTTCCATATCCATTTTCTCTCTTTTTTATGTCATTTTGCACCTCATTTTCTCTCTTTCTTACCTCATTTTCCACCCCAATTTCCACCCCATTTTTCACCCCCTTTTACCTCTTTTTTACCTCATTTCCCACCCCATTTCCCACCCCATTTCCCACCCTATTTTCACCTCCATTTTCTCCCTTTTTTTACTCATTTTCCACTCCCTTTTCCCTCTTCTTTTACCTCATTTTCCACCCCATTTCCCACCCCATTTTCTACCCCATTTTCCCTCTTTTTTACCTCATTTCCCACCCCATTTTGCACTCTTTTTCCTCTTTTTTACCCCATTTTCCACCTCCATTTTCTCTATTTTTACCCCATTTTTCACCCATTTCCCCTCTTTTTTACCCATTTTTCCTCTCTCCAGAACGTGAAGCTCCTGGACCAATTCATCTGCCCCCACTCCGGAGTCATCTTCCACCCCATCCACACAGGTGAGGGGGACACCTGAGGGTCACTTTTGTGTCCCTGGGGTCACTTTGGGGTCACTTTTGTGTCCTTGGGGTCACTTTGGGGTCACTTTTGTGTCCTTGGGGTCATTTTTGTGTCCTTGGGGTCACTTTGGGGTCACTTTTGTGTCCTTGGGGTCACCTTTATGTCCTTGGGGTCACTTTTGTGTCCTTGGGGTCACTTTTGTGTCCCTGGGGGTCACTTTTGTGTCCTTGGGGTCACCTTTGGGGTCACTTTTGTGTCCCTGGGGTCACTTTTATGTCCTTGGGGGTCACTTTTGTGTCCTTGGGATCACTTTTGCCATTCCCTGACCCCTTTTTCCCCTCAGGAATCTGCATGAAACAACACAAACGCCTCTCCCAGGCCATTGCCCAAGCCCAGGACCACGGTGAGCCCCCACCCCGGGATTTTAGGGACCCCCAACCCCTCCCAGACCCCCCCCAGCCCCTCAATCCTCACTTTCCAGGTCTCCTGTGGCTCCACGTCCCTTTTGTGACGGTTCCTGAGGAGGATTTCTCCAACCAACACGCGGCTGTGGGGAAAACTCCCCCGGCTCCTGCCCTCAGGGGGTCGGGCCAGGCCTGGTACCCCTGGTACGAATGGCAGCAGCCCCCTGCCGCCGAGGTCGCCCGGATGCGCCGCTTCTACCGAGGATTCCTCAAGGAGAATTACCCCGATTCACCCCCGAGCCCGTCGGGGAAATAAAAAGTTTAAAAAATCCCCCCAAAACTCTTTGTTTTTTCTTGTCGGGGAAACTGAGGCACCGGGCCAAAATGGCGGCCCCGCGCCGCAAGATGGCGGCGGGCAGAGGGGGAGTATATCCCACAATGCTTTGCGGGAATGGGGGGATACTTCCCTTCATGCTTTGCTGCGGCGCGAAAAGCTGGTTGCTAAGGAGGGCGGGGCTTGGTTGCTAAGGGCGGGAAAAGCGGCGGCAGCGATTGGGCGAGCAGGTGCAGGGGGTGGAGCTTAGCCTAGGACGGCAGAAATGATTGGTGGGCGCGTTGCTAGGGGCGTGGCTTGATGACTGAGAGCGGATGTGATTTGCCGGCGGTTGCTATGGGCGGGATTTGATGGCTGAGGGCGGCCGCCATGGGCGGGACTGGGTTGCTAAGGGCTGTCAAACGGAAAGCAACGATTGGCTGCCGGTTGTTAAGGGCGGGACCCGGTTGCTAAGGCCTGTCAAAAGGAAAGCAACGATTGGCTGTCGGTTGCTAAGGGCGGGGCTCGATTGCTGAGGGCTGTCAAACGGAAAGCAGCGATTGGCTGTCGGTTGCTAAGGGCGGGATTTGGTTGCTATGGACGGCCGAACGGAGCGCAGCGATTGGCCGGCGTTTGGCGGGCTCGGCCGCGATTGGCTGTTATTGCCCGCGGGGGGCGTGGCTCCTTTGCCGCCCGGGCGCGGCCGTGGCTGTGGCGGCCGGGCCGGGCCCGGCGGGCGAAGGCGGCGGCGGCGGGGCCGGGCCGGGCCGGGCCCGCGTTTTGACCATGGAATTCCCTTTCGACCTCGCCCCGGTGCTGGGCGATCGCTTTTGCGTGGTGGATCAGAACCTGCGGCCCGCGGGGCGCGGCGGCACCGCCAAACGGTACCGGGGGCAGGGAGGGTTTTTTGGGGGGAAATTGGGGCTTTTTGTGAGGGGAAAGTGGGGTGACAATGGCTCCTGTCGGTGTCCCCTCGGCGCAGGGAGGAGCTGGAGCAGCAGCTGAGGACGGTGATCGATGAGCTGGGCAAGGCCTCGGCCAAGGTGGGGGGCACTGAGGGGGTGAAGGGGGACAATGAGGGGGGGATGGAGCTGAGGGGGGTCCCAGGGGTCCGGGAGGGGTCTTGGAGGGGTCCCTGAGGGCAGTGGGAGGTCCCAGGGGTCCGGGAGGGGTCTTGGAGGGGTCCCTGAGGGCAGTGGGAGGTCCAAGGGGTCCGGGAGGGGTCAATGAGGGGTCTTGGGGGGAGGTCACTGGGGAGAATGGGAGGTCAAAAAGGGGGTCCTGGGGAAATCTAGGGGGTCCTGGGGGGGGAAATGAGGGGTCACAAAGGGTCCCCAGGGGGTCATGGGGGGGTCCCGTGTCCCCCCAGGCAGGCCCAGGGTCTGTCCACGCCCGTGACCAGCGCGGCCCGAATGGAGAGCAACCGGCACGTGCTGTACATCCTGAGGGACACCCGGTGAGACCCCCAAAACCCCCCAAAATAACCCCAAAATATCCCTGAAATATTCCCAAAATATTCCCAAAAATCACCTCTCAACCGGCACGTGCTGTACATCCTGAGGGACACCCGGTGAGACCCCCAAAACCCCCCAAAATACCCCCAAAGTATCCCCAAAATATCCCCAAAAATCACCCCCCAAGCAGCACCTGCTGTACATCCTGAGGGACACCCGATGAGACCCCCAAATATCCCCCAAATAACCCCAAAATCCCCCAAAATATCCCCAAAAATCACCCCCCAACCAGCATGTGCTGCACAGCCTGAGGGACACTCAGTGAGACCCCAAAATATCCCCAAATAACCCCAAAATCCCCTCCAAAACCCCCCTCAGACCCCCCCAAATTCCCCCTGAGACCACCCAGAATTCTCCCCAAATTCTCCTCAAATCCCCCCCAAACTCCCCCAATTTTTCCCTAACTCCTGAAATTTCTCCCAAATCCCCCCCAAATCCCTCAAATTCCCCCCAAACTCCCCAAATTTTTTCAACCCCCATCAAATCCCCCCCAAATTCCCCAAATTCTCCTCAAATCTCCTCCAAACTCCCAAAATTTTCCCTAAACTCCCCAAATTTTTCCGAAATCCTTCAAATTCCCCCCAAACTCCCCAAATTTTTCCCAAACTCCCCAAATCCCCCCCAAACTCCCCAAATTTTGCCCAAATCCCCCCCAAACTCCCCCAATTTTTCCCAAACTCCTCAAATTTTTCCGAAATCCCTCAAGTCCCTCCCCAAATCCCTCAAATCCTCCCCAAACTCCCCAATTTTTTCCCAAACTCCCCAAATTTTTCCCAAATCCCTCAAATCCTCCCAAACTCCCCCAATTTTTCCCAAACTCCCCCTAATCCCCCCCAAAAATCCCCCCCAGGTCCCCCAAAGGCTCCGTGCTCGGCTTCCTCAAGGTGGGCTACAAAAAACTCTTCCTTCTGGTGAGTCCCGGGAATTTTGGGGGATTTCTGGGAATTTCGGGGATTCCTGGGAATTTCGGGGTCCCCGGGCCGGAATTTTGGGGTGAATTGCGGGGATTTTGGGTCTCCTCCAGGAGAGGGACGGGTCCCACGTGGAGGTGGAGCCTCTTTGTGTCCTGGATTTTTACATCCACGAATCGCAGCAGCGCCGGGGGCTGGGCCGGGAGCTCTTCTGGGAGATGCTGCAGGTCTGGGGGAGTTTTTGGGGGGAAAAATGGGGGTTTTGGGAAAAAACGAAAAAAAAGGGGTTTTGGGAAAAAAAAAACCAACAAAAAACCCCAAAAAAACGGGGTTTCGGGGGGGAAAAATGGGGGTTTGGGGGAAAAAAAGCAAAAAAACGGGGGTTTTGGGAAAAAAACCAAAAAAACGAGGATTTTGGGAAAAAAAAAACCACAACAAGAAAACTCGGGGTTTTGGGAAAAAACCCCAAAAAAAACAAAAAAAAATGGGGGTTTTGGGGGGAAAAACGGGAGTTTTGGGGAAAAAAAAAAGGGGGGTTTTGAGGAGAAAAAAGGGGTTTGGGGAAAAAAATGGGAATTTGGGGAAAAAGGGGATTTTGGGGGAGGAAATGGGAGTTTGGGAGGGAAAATGGGGATATGGGGGAAAAAAGGGATTTCAGGGCGAAAAACAGGAATTTGGGGGAGAAAACGGGAATTTCGAGGGGAAAATGGGAATTTTGGGGGGAAATTTTGGAGTGGAAAATGGGAATTTCGAGCGGAAAAATTGGAATTTTGAGGGGGAAAATGGGAATTTGAGGGGAAAAATGGGAATTTCAATGGGAAAAATGGGAATTTTGAGGGGAAAATGAGGACTTTGGGAGGGAAACCCAAATTTTTTTGGGGAAAAAAAATGGGATTTTGGGGTGGATGTCCCGAAATTGCAGCGGGAGCGAGTGCAGCCAGAGAAATTGGCCGTGGACAGACCCTCAGAGAAACTTCTGGGCTTCCTCAGGAAACATTTTGGGCTCTGTGACCTCATCCCACAGGTGAGGAGAGAAAAACTTTAATTAATTTAAATTTTAATTGGTTTTTATTGAGTGTTAAGTATCAGGGTTTTTTGGTAAATTAAATATTTAATTTTAAGTGGAGTGTTAGGGGTTAAATATTTGATTTTTGGGGAGTGGGAATGGCCTGAAATATTGAAATAAATATTGAAATAAATATTAAAATAATATTAAAATAAATATTAAAATAAATATTAAAGTAAATGTTAAAATAAGTATTAAAATAAGTATTAAAATAATATTAAAGTAAGTATTAAAATAATATTAAAATAAGTATTAAAATAAGCATAAGTATTAAAATAAATACTAAAGTAAATACTAAAATATTAAAATAAATATTGAAATAAATATTAAAAGAAGTATTAGAATAAATATTAAAATAAATTTTAATTTCATATATATTTATTTATTAATAGATTTATAAAATTAATGATAATTACACAAAAATTAATAATTTTATCCCTTTTTTCAGGTGAACAATTTTGTCATTTTTGAGGGATTTTTCTCCACCAGAACTGGTGAGTTCCTGATTTTCCAGGGAATTCCTCTGCAGATTCCAGAGGATCCCAGGGTGGATTTTGGGTGGATTTCAGGGAATTTTGGGCTGAATTCCCACATTTCCCAGGGTGGACTTTGGGGTGGATTTCAGGGAATTTTGGGCTGAATTCCTGCATTTCCCAGGGTGGATTTTGGGGAATTTTGGCTGAATTCCGGCATTTCCCTGGGTGAATTTTGGGCTGAATTCCCACATTTCCCAGGGTGGATTTTGGGGTGGATTTCAGGGAATTTTGGGCTGGATTTTGGCGTTTCCCAGGTTGGATTTTGGGTTGAATTTCTGCATTTCCCGGGGTGGATTTTGGGCTGAATTCCCACATTTCCCTGGGTGGATTTTGGGGAATTTTGGGCTGAATTCCCACGTTTCCTTGGGTGATTTTTGGGCTGAATTCCTGGGGTGGATTTTGGGTCGATTTCGGGGAATTTTGGGCTGAATTCCGGCATTTCCCTGGGTGGATTTTGGGCTGGATTCCTGCGATTGCCAGGGTGATTTTTGGGCTGAATTCCCCCATTTTTGGCCCATTTCCCCCCTGACCCCGCTGTCCCCCAGCCCCTGCCCGGCGCCCGTTCCCGCGGCCGCGGCCGGAGGAGCCGATCAAGCCGTACTCGCTGACCGAGCGCGACTGTAAGGGCGGGGCCGTGGGCGGGGCCATGGGCGGGGCTGTGGGCGTGGCCATGGGTGTGGCTGTGGTCACTGGGTGTGGCAATGGGTGGGACAATGGGTGTGGTTAGTGGGTGGGACCAGTGGGTTTGACCCATGGGTGTGGTTGGTGGGTGTGGTCAGTGGGTGGGGCATTGGGCGTGGTCAGCGGGTGTGGTAATTGTGGTCGGTGGGTGGGGCACTGGGTGTGACCAATGGGGTGTGGCCGCCCCACCCATGGGTGTGGTCAGTGGGCGTGGTAATGGGTGTGGTCAATGGGTTGGGCATTGGGTGTGGTCAATGGGTGTGGCTGCCCCGGCAATGGGTGTGGTCGGTGGGTGGGACATGGGGTGTGGTCAGTGGGTGTGGGCAATGGATTTGACCAATGGGTGTGGTCAGTGGGTGTGGCTGCCCCGCCCATGGGTGTGACCAATGGATTTGACCAATGAGTGTGACCACCCCGCCCATGGGCGTGGTCAGTGGGTGTGACCAATGGATGTAACCAATGGGTGTGGCCGTCCCGCCCATGGGCGTGGCCGGTGGGTGTGGCTCTGGGCGTGTCCCCGGGCGTGTCCCTGACCTGCCCTGTCCCCCCCAGTCCTGCGGGAGGAGCCGGAGCCCCCCTGGCCCTTTAACCTGTCCCGGGGGTCTCCGGTCAGGGGCAGCCTCCGGCCGTTCCTGCTGCGCCGCGAGAGCCCCGCCCACGGCCCCCCCAACCACGCCCAGAGCCACGCCCAGAGCCCCCCGGGGCCGCCCCCGCGCAGGGCCAGGTACCACCGGGGGAGGGGTTGGGATCGGGATTGGGGTCGGGGCTGGGATCAATTTGGGATTGGTTTGGGATTGGGGTCGGGTTGGGATTGGGGCTGGGATTGGTTTGGGTTTAGTTCGGGTTTGGGATCAGGGCTGGGATCAGTTTGGGATCGGGGTTGGGACTGGGATTGGGATCAGGTTGGGATTGGTTTGGGATTGGTTCGGGATCAGCTTGGGTTTAGTTCGGGTTTGGGATCGGGGTCGGGATTGGTTTGGGATCAGTTTGGGGTCAGGGTCGGGGTCAGGGTTGGGATCAGGTTGGGATCAGTTTGGGATTGGTTCAGGTTTGGGATCAGGTTTGGGATCAGGGTCGGGATCAGGGCTGGGGTCGGGGTTGGGATCGGTTTCGGATCAAGCCTGGGACCAGTTTGGGATCAGGACTGGGACCAGTTTGGGCTTGGTTCGGGTTTGGGATCGGGACTGGGACCAGTTTTGGCTTGGTTTTGGGATAGATTTTGGGCTCAGTTTGGGATGGGTTTTGGGCTCAGTTTCAGGTGGATTTTGGGCTCAGTTTTGGGCTCAGTTTTAGGGATTTTGGGCTCAGGTTTGGGATGGGTTTTGGGCTCAGTTTTAGGGATTTTGGGCTCAGTCTGAGCTGTTTTCCCCTCCCCCACAGCTCCTTGGGGCGCGTTGGCCGCTGATGCCCCCAGCCCCTCCCCCACTGCGGCCACTGCCCCTCCCCCACTGCGGCCACTGCCCCTCCCCCACTGCGGCCGGGCCGTGGGGGGCTGGGGACAACTGGAGGCCCCACGGACTCAACTGGGACCAGTTCCTGCCCCATAACCGTACTGGGAATCAATTCCTGCCCCACTGGAAACCTCACTGGGAACCAGTTCCTGCCCCACTGGGACCCAGTTCCTGCCCCATAACCCCACTGGGAACCAGTTCCTGCCCCATAACTGTACTGGGAACCAGTTTGTGACCCATAACTGTACTGGGAATCAATTCCTGCCCCACTGGAACCAGTTCTGGCCCCATAACCGTACTGGAACCAGTTCCTGCCCCACTGGAAACCAGTGCCTGCCCCACAGACCCCACTGCGACCCAGTTCCTGCCCCATAACCATACTGGAACCAGTTCCTGCCCCACAGACCCCACTGGAACCAGTTCCTGCCCCACTGGAACCAGTTCCTGCCCCATAAACGTACTGGGAATCAATTCCTGCCCCACTGGAAACCTCACTGGGACCCAGTTCCTGCCCCACAGACCCCACTGGGAACCAGTTCCTGCCCCATAACCCCACTGGGAACCAGTTCCTGCCCCATAACCGTACTGGAACCAGTTCGTGCCCCACTGGGACCCAGTTCCTGCCCCACAGACCCGTTTGTAACCAGTCCCTGCCCCACTGGGACCCAACTCCCGGCCCCGTGGGTGCCCCTCCCCCCCCGCACGGCCCCGGGGGGGGTTCCTTTCCCCTCCCCCCGCCTCATTTTTGGGGACGTTTCAATAAATTCGGTGATTCCCGACCTTTCCTTTCACTCTCGGCGTCTCTTCCGCTTGTGGGCGTGGCTTTGCCACTACCCCGCCCATATATGGTCTTAACCCCGCCCCTCAACGCCAGAGCGCGCTTCCTATTGGCTCCCTCCGCGTGGCCCCGCCCCTTGCCTCCCTCATGAATGAACAACGAGAGGGCGGGACCCTCGCGGCCGCACCGCGCATGCGCAGCCGCCTCTTGGGTCACCTTCCCGCGCTCGGCGCATGCGCGGTGCTCCGAGGAGGGAAGCGCGCGCGGGCCGCGCATGCGCAGAGCGAACGCCCCCGGCCGTGAGGGGGGAAAAGAAGCGGCGGCGGCGCCGGGAAGGGAACGGAGGGGGAACGGAGACGAACGGGGCGCTGTGGCCGCCATGTACCGGCACGTCACCGCCACCGTCACCGTCCGCCTCCGCCCCGGCCGCTCCTGGCCTCCGGCAGCGGCCGCAGCGCCCGGCACGACCCCGCCGCGTCGCCGCTACCGAGCGCGGCTGCAAGTGAGGGGAGAGCGCTGAGGGGAGGGGGGGGGGGGGGGGGGAAGGAGGAGAGGGGGCGGGGTTATGGAAATGAGGAGGGGAGGGGGTGTGGTTATGTAAATAGGAGTTATAGCGGGTCGTTGGGAGGGGCGGGGTTATGTAAATAAGGCGGGGAGGGGGTGTGGTTATGTAAATAGCGATAACGGGTCGTGGGGAGGGGCGGGGTTATGTAAATGAGGCGGGAGGGGGTGGGGTTATGTAAATAGGAGTGATAGCGGGTCGTTGGGAGGGGCGGGGTTATGTAAATGAGGATGTAATGAAGGTGTGTAAAAAGGGGCGGGGTCACGCCAAGAGTGGCGCATGTGGAATTGAGGGTGGGCGTGGTTATGCAAATGAGCTCCCGAAAATGGTTTCGGTTTGGCGCTGCGGGGGCGTGGTTATGCAAATCGAGGGTGGTTGGTTCCTGCTGGGACCCAAACGGGGAAAATTCCCCTCAAATTGGGGCCAAATCCCCCAAAATCAAGAAAATCCTTTTTTTCCATGGGGTAAATCCCCCTCCAGATGGGTTAAATCCCCCCCAAAATGGGTTAAATCCCCCCTAAATGGGTTAAATCCCTGTTTTCCATGGGGTAAATTCCCCCCAAAATGGGTTAAATCCCCTTTTCCATGGGGCGAACCCCCCAAAATCCCCTTTTCCACGGGGTAAATCCCCCCAAATGGGTTAAATCCCACCCAATGGGTTAAATCCCCTTTTCCATGGGGTAAATTCCCCCAAATAGGTTAAATCCCCCCCAAATGGGTTAAATCCTCTTTTCCATGGGATAAATCCCCCCAAATTGGTTAAATCCCCCCCAAATGGGTTAAATCCCCTTTTCCACAGGGTAAATTCCCCCCAAATGGGCTAAAACCCGGGTTTTCATGGGGTAAATCCCCCCAAAATCCCCTTTTCCACGGGGCAAACCCCCCCCCAAAATGGGTTCAACCCCCCCACCCGTCTCACCCCCACCCCCGGGTTACCCCCGCTGCTCCCATCCCCCCTCCCCAAACACTTCAAATCCCAAATCCCTTTTTTTTTCCTCCCCCCATTCCCAGGACCTGGAGCCCCCCCTGCGCCCCAACCCCACCCTGCCCCTGCTGCCCCCCCCGCGCTACCCCCAGCCCCCCGGGACCCCCGGGACCCCCCCACGGGGGCTGGAGGTGCTGGGGGGCCCGGTGACCACGGTGGACGGGCGGCGTGAGGACGACATCGCCGTCAGGGACCACCCCCCCCGGCTGCTGCTGGGACCCCCGGGACCCTCTGTGGGCAACCCCGAGACCCCCCCGGGTCGCCGGCCCAACCCCCCCTCCATGGAGGAGCATTTGGCCACCATGCACGAGAAGCTGAGGCACGAGGTGATGACAATTTGGGGGGGTGATAACGATTTGGGGGGTGATAACGACCTGGGGGAGGTGATAACAACCTGGGGGAGGTGATAACAACCCCAATAACCCCCCCCGTGCCCCCTCCCCACTTTTCCAGCTCCCCAATTTCTTCCTGAAGATCCCAGACTATTCCCTGTACGCCCCCGACGTGGAGTTCCAGTGCCGCCTGCTGCACCTGCACACGCGGTGGGTGACGCTGGGGGGCTCGAATGGGGAGGGGGTGGCACCCCTGGGACCCTCAAATGGGGAGGGGGTGACACCCCTGGGACCCCTGGGGGTGCTGGCGGCGCTGAGGGGCTCAAATGGGGAGGGGGTGACACCCCTGGAGGTGCCAGCAATGCTGAGGGGCGCGAATGGGGCTGGGGGTGACAGCCCTGGGACCCCTGGGTGACATCGAGGGGCTCCAATGGGGAGGGGGTGACACCCCTGGGACCCCTGGGGGTGCTGGTGATGCTGAGGGGCTGGGATGGGGCTGGGGGTGACACTGACACCCCCGTGGACCCCTGGGTGACACCGAGGGGCTCGAACGGGTCTGGGGGTGACACCCTGAGACCCCTGGGTGACACCAAGGGGCCGGGATGGGTCTGGGGGTGACACTGACACCCCAGGGACCCCTGGGTGACACCGAGGGGCCGGGATGGGGCTGGAATGGGTCTGGGGGTGACAGTGACACCCCTGGGTGACACCGAGGCGCTCGAACGGGGCTGGAATGGGTCTGGGGGTGACAGTGACACCCCAGGGCACCCCTGGGTGACACTGAGGGGCCGGGATGGGTCTGGGGGTGACAGTGACACCCCTGGGTGACACCGAGGGGCTCGAATGGGGCTGGAATGGGTCTGGGGGTGACAGTGACACCCCAGGGTACCCCTGGGTGACACCGAGGGGCCGGGATGGGTCTGGGGGTGACAGTGACACCCCAGGGCACCCCTGGGTGACACTGAGGGGCCGGGATGGGTCTGGGGGTGACAGTGACACCCCTGGGTGACACCGAGGGGCTCGAATGGGGCTGGAATGGGTCTGGGGGTGACAGTGACACCCCTGGGTGACACCGAGGCGCTCGAACGGGGCTGGGGGTGACACTGACACCCCCGGGGCACCCCTGGGTGACACCGAGGGGCCGGGATGGGTCTGGGGGTGACACTGACACCCCTGAGTGACACCGAGGGGCTCGAATGGGGCCGGAATGGGTCTGGGGGTGACACTGACACCCCAGGGCACCCCTGGGTGACACTGAGGGGCCGGGATGGGTCTGGGGGTGACAGTGACACCCCTGGGTGACACCGAGGGGCTCGAATGGGGCTGGAATGGGTCTGGGGGTGACAGTGACACCCCAGGGCACCCCTGGGTGACACCGAGGGGCCGGGATGGGTCTCGGGGTGACACTGACACCCCTGAGTGACACCGAGGGGCTCGAATGGGGCCGGGATGGGTCTGGGGGTGACACTGACACCCCTGGGTGACACCGAGGCGCTCGAACGGGGCTGGGGCTGACAGTGCCCCCCCCGCGGAGCCCCGTGTGACCCCCGCCCCCCCCGCAGGGGCCGGGCCATGTACGCCGTGGCCGTGGCCGTGTGCCGGGCGCTGGCCTGGGCGTACTTTGCCAGCCTGCGGCTGGAGGTGCTGGCGCTCACCCGGCACCCCGAGGACTGCAGCGTGCGAGCGCGCTGGCGCCTCACGGGGCTGCCCCTGCACCTGCTGCTGCTGCGCTGGTACCGCCGCGACAAACGCGCCCTGCTCAGGTCTGGGACACCCCCCGGCACCCCCCGGCGCCCCCCAAATCGGGGGCAGATCCCTGGCGCCCACCCTGACCTCCCCAAATGCCCCCCGTCTCTCCCTCCCCCAGGTCCTACGACGCCTTCTCCACCTTCTTCCTCAACTCGCAGGGGCTCATCCGCTGCCACCGCGTGGACAAGGTGAGGCCCGGCCACACCCCCAGGCCACACCCTGGGGATGTTTTGGGGGCGTTTTGGGGGTCCCCCCGCTGTCCCCCTGACCCTTTATCCGCCCCCTCCCCAGCTGATGCCGGCCCCCACGGCCGTCCCCGAGCCCAAGAAGCTGCTGGTGGCCGCGGCGCTGGCGGTGGCCCTGGCCCGGCCCTGAAGCCACCCGAGGTGGGTGGGGGACACCTGAGCGCCTCATCCCAGCTCCGAGTGTCCCCCTCCCCACTTTATCACCTCCCCCTGCGGCCCCCCATGAGCCCCCTCCCCTAATTTAATGTACAGAATAAACTCGACGAGCGCTGACCGAGGGGGCAGCGGCGTCCCCGAGCGCGGGGCCGGCGCCCGTCCTGTGCCTCTGGGGCTGTATTGGGGTGGCCCCAAATGTTCCCAGATGGCCCCAAATGTTCCCAGATGTTCCCAAATGTCCACCCCCGGGGGGGGTCAGCCCAGCTCTTCCCGCGTTTTCCCGGCTTTTTTGGGCATCTTGCGGCCGCTGCCGTCCTCGAGCTCCTTGGCCTGGTAATAGTGAGGGGCCACCTCCAGCAGCCACGAGCTGTCGATCTCGATCACCTGGGGATGGGGGGGATGTCTGGTGACACCTGGGGCACCCCTGGGACACCTCTGGGGCACCTCTGGGACACCTGGGGGAGCTGGGAACACCCCTGGGATACCTGGGGACACTCCTGGGACACCTCTGGGGCACTCCTGGGACACTTGGGGGGAGCTGGGGACACCTGGGGACACCCCTGGGGAAGCTGGGGACACCCCTGGGACACCCCTGGGACACCCCATGGACACCTGGGGACACCTGGGGGGAGCTGGGGATATAGGGGACACCTCTGAGACACCTCTGGGACACCTGGGGCACTCCTGGGACACCCCTGGGACACCCCTGGGATACCTGAGGGAGCTGGGGAATATAGGGGACACCCCTGGGACACCCCTGGGACATCTGGGACACCCCTGGGACACCCCTGGGACACCTGGGGAAGCTGGGGCACCCCTGGGGCACCCCTGGGACACCCCTGGGGATGGGGGACGATGGCTTGGGGTCACATCTTGGGCTTGGTTGTTTTGGGGTCGCCCCTTTGTCCCCAGGGAGATGCAGCCACCGGGTCCCTGTCACTGCTGGGGACCTCGGAGGGGCAGAGCAGCTCCTGGTGCTGCACCCCAAGTGTCCCTCACGTCCCTCTGTGTGTCCCAAACTACCCCAAACTACCCCAAACTGTCCCCAAACTGTCCCAAACTACCCCAAACTGCCCCCAAACTACCCCAAACTGTCCCAAACTGTCCCCAAACTGTCCCAAACTGTCCCCAAACTGCCCCCAAAGTGCCCCAAAATCTCCCAAAGTGTCCCAAAGTGTCCCAAACTGCCCCCAAACTACCCCAAACTGTCCCCAAACTACCCCAAACTGCCGCCAAACTGCCCCAAAATGTCCCCAAACTGCCCCAAAGTGCCCCAAAATGTCCCCAAACTGTCCCAAAGTGCCCCCACCTGTCTCATGAACTCCTTGGAGGTGCAGAGCAGCTCGTGGTAGAGCACCCAAAGTGTTCCTCATGTCCTTCCCTGTGCCCAAACTGTCCGAACTGCCCCAAATTGCCCCCAAATTACCCCAAAATGCCCCAAAAGTGCCCCCACCTGTCTCATGAGCTCCTTGGAGCAGCTCGTGGTAGAGCACCCAGTGTCCCTCACATCCCTGTGTCCCCCTGTCCTGCTCATGTCCCAAACTGCCCCAAATTGTCCCAAACTGCCCCAAATTGCCCCAAATTGTCCCAAACTGCCCCAAAATCTCCCAAAGTGCCCCCACCTGTCTCATCAACTCCTCGGAGGTGCAGAGCAGCTCCTGGTGCTGCACCCAAAGTGTTCCTCATGTCCTTCCCTGTGTCCCCACGTCCTGCTCATGTCCCAGACTGTCCCCAGGTGTCCCAAATTGTCCCAAACGGTCCCAAATTGCCCCAAACTGCCCCAAAGTGCCCCCACCTGTCTCATGAACTCCTTGGAGCAGCTCGTGGTAGAGCACCCAGTGTCCCTCACATCCCTGTGTCCCCCTGTCCTGCTCATGTCCCAAACTGCCCCAAACTGCCCCCAAATTACCCCAAACTGTCCCCAAAGTGCCCGAACCTGTCTCATGAACTCCTTGGAGGTGCAGAGCAGCTCGTGGTAGAGCACTCAAAGTGTCCCTCATGTCCCTCGTTCTTCCCTGTGCCCAAACTGTCCGAACTGCCCCAAGCTGCCCCAAATTGCCCCCAAATTACCCCAAAATGCCCCAAAGTGCCCCCACCTGTCTCATGAACTCCTTGGAGGTGCAGAGCAGCTCGTGGTGCTGCAGCCAGCGCGTCCCTCACGTCCCTCCCTGTGTCCCCATGTCCTGCTCATGTCCCAAACTGCCCCCAACTGCCCCAAAACTGTCCCAAAATCTCCCAAATTGCCCCGAAATTGCCCCCACCTGTCTCATGAACTCCTTGGAGGTGCAGAGCAGCTCGTGGTAGAGCACCCAAAGTGTCCCTCATGTCCCTCATGTCCTTCCCTGTGCCCAAACTGTCCAAACTGCCCCAAATTGCCCCCAAATTACCCCAAACTGTCCCCAAAGTGCCCCCACCTGTCTCATGAACTCCTCGGAGGGGCAGAGCAGCTCGTGGTGCTGCACCCAAAGTGTCCCTCATGTCCTTCCCTGTGTCCCTCCTTGTGTCCCCATGTCCTGCTCATGTCGCAAACTGCCCCGAACTGCCCCAAACTGCCCCCAAATTACCCCAAAATGCCCCCAAAGTGCCCGCACCTGTCTCATGAACTCCTTGGAGGTGCAGAGCAGCTCGTGGTAGAGCACCCAAAGTGTCCCTCATGTCCCTCCCAGTGCCCCAAACTGTCCATCCCTGTGTCCCCATGTCCTGCTCATGTCCCGAACTGCCCCAAACTGCCCCCAAAATCTCCCAAATTGCCCCGAAATTGCCCGAACCTGTCTCATGAACTCCTTGGAGGTGCACACCAGCTCGTGGTAGAGCACCCAGCGCGGCTGCAGCGCGAACAGGGCGCTGTTGGGGTGGATGAAGACGGGCTGCTGGTGCTTCACCGTGCGGTAGCCGCCCCGCGCCAGCCGCGCCGTGTGGTAGAAAAAGCCCGCGGTGATGGCCTGGGGGGCACAGGGAACGGGAGGGTCGGCACTGGGGGGCACTGGGAGGCACTGGGAGGCACTGGGAGGGAACTGGGAGGGGTTTGGGGGGCACTGGGAGAGGTTTAGGAGGCACTGGGAGGGGTTTAGGGGGCACTGGGAGGGGTTTGGGGCACTGGGAGGGACTGGGAGGGGTTTAAGGGGCACTGGAGGTTGAGGGGCACTTAGGAGGCACTGGGAGGGGTTTGGGGGGCACTGGGAGGGAACTGGGAGGGGTGAGGGGACACTGGGAGGACTGGGAGGGGTTTGGGGGGCACTGGGAGGGCTTTGGGGGCACTGGGAAGCACTGAGAGGGGTTTGGGGGGCACTGGGAGGAACTGGGAGGGGTTTGGGGGGCACTGGGAGGGCTTTGGGGGCACTGGGAGGGGTTTGGGGGCACTGGGAGGCACTGGGAGAGGTTTGGGAGGCACTGGGAGGGGTTTGGGGGGCACTGGGGGGGACTGGGAGGGGTTTAAGAGGTACTGGGAGAGGTTTAGGGGCACTGGGAGAGGTTTGGGGGGCACTGGGAGGGGTTTGGGGTTGCTTTTGGGGACATTCTGGGCTATTTCAGATCTATTTCGGAGCACATTTTCGGGGCTTTTGGGGCTGTTTCTGCGGATATTCTGGGCTATTTCAGGACTCTTTTTGGGGATATTCTGGGCTATTTCAGGACTCTTTTTGGGGATATTCTGGGCTATTTCAGGACTCTTTTTGGGGATATTCTGGGCTATTTCAGGACTCTTTTTGGGGACATTCTGGGCTATTTCAGGACTCTTTTTGGGGATATTCTGGGCTATTTCAGGACTCTTTTTGGGGATATTCTGGGCTGTTTCAGGACTCTTTTTGGGGACATTCTGGGCTATTTCAGGACTGTTTCTGGGGACATTGTGGGCTGTTTCAGGGCCACTCCGGGGCGCGTTCTCGGGGCTTTCGGGGCCGTTTGGGCGCTGACCTTGCGCACCAGGTCCAGGTTGCCCCCGCAGGAGGAGGGGGCGATCTCCACGCGCTCCATGAGCCCCTGCAGCTGATCCCGCACGTCGCGGGCCCGGCGCAGCGACCGCGCCTGCACAAAGTGCTCGTAGCACCACTGCAGCGAGTGACCGCTGGCCACCCACTGCGGGGCAGGGATGGACACACGGACAGAGAGGGGGCAGAGAGGGACAGGGGGACACACGGACAGAGAGCGGGCAGAGAGGGGGCAGAGGGACAGGGGGACACAGAGGGATTGGGGACAGAGGGACAGACACAGGGACACACGGACAGAGAGGGGACAGAGAGGGGATGGAGAGGGGACAGAGATTGGGGACAGAGGGACAGACACAGGGACACATGGACACATGGACAGGGGGACAGAGAGGGACAGACAGAGGGATTGGGGACAGAGGGACACAGGGACAGAGGGACAGAGGGATTGGGGCCAGGGGGACAGAGAGGGGACAGAGGGACAGAGAGGGGATGGAGAGGGGATGGAGAGGGGCAGAGAGGACAGAGGGATTGGGAACAGAGAGATTGGAGACAGAGGGACAGAGAGGGGACAGGGGGATTGGGGACAGAGGAACAGAGGGACAGAGAGGGGACAGAGGGACAGGGATACACAGAGGGACAGGGGGACACACGGACAGAGAGGGGACAGAGGGATTTGGGACAGAGGGACAGAGAGGGGACAGGGACACAGGGACAGAGGGGAAAAAGGGACAGAGGGACACAGGGACAGATGGACAGGGGGACGCAGGGATTGGGGACAGAGAGGGGACAAAGGGACAGAGGGGACAGAGAGGAGACAGAGGGACAGAGGGATTGGGGACAGGGGGACAGAGAGGGGACACAGGGATTGGAGACATGGAAAAAAGGACACAGAGAAAAGGACAAAGGGGACATGGTCAGTGCTGCCGCCGCTGGACACCGTGGTGACCCCAAATCCACCCCGGTGCCCCCAAAGTCATGGTGGTGACCCCAAAGCCGCCCCAGTGACCCCAAAGCCGCCGCAGTGACCCTGAAGCCACCAGAAACTGCAGTGACCCCGGAGCCGCCGGACACCGCGGTGCCCCCAAAGCCCCCCCGGCAACCCCAAATCCACCCCGGTGCCCCCAAAGCCCCCCCAGTGCCCCCGGTGCCCCCCAGACCTGGTTGTAGACGTTGAGCAGCACCAGGTGATCCCCCTTGGGCACCCCAAAGCCACCCCAGTGACCCCAAAGCCACCGCAGTAACCCCAAATCCGCTGTGGTGCCCCCAAAGCAACCCCGGTGCCCCCAGTGACCCCAAAGCTCCCCCAGTGACCCCAAAGCCCCCCCGGTGCCCCCGGTGCCCCCCAGACCTGGTTGTAGACGTTGAGCAGCACCAGGTGGTCCCCCCCGGGCACCCCGAAGGCGGCGCGGGCGCTGTCGGCGTGCAGAACTTTGTCCTTGGGCCGGTAAAACACCGAGTTGTTCACCGAGAGCATCGCGGCCACCGTGAGCACCTCCTCCGAGCAGCCGTACCTGCGGGGGGGGACTGGGCTACTGGGGGCACTGGGGGGGACTGGGAGGCACTGGGGGTGCTCGGGGGTCACTCAGAGGGTACTCAGGGGGCATTGGGGACAGTCAGGGGTCACTCAGGGGCACTCAGAGGACACTGGGGACACTCAGGGGTCTTGGGGGGCACTCAGGGGACGCTCAGGGGATACTCAGGGGTCACTCAGGGGGCTTTGGGGACACTCAGGACACCCAAGGGACATTGGGGACACTCAGGGGACATTGAGGACACTCAGGGGATGCTCTGGACACTCGGGGGATATTGGGGATACTGGGGTCACTCAGAGGACATTGGGGACACTCAAGGGTCACTCAGGGATACTCGGGGTCACTTGGGGGGTACTCAGGGGGCATTGGGGACACTCAGGGGGCATTGGGGGCACTCAGGGGATGCTCTAAACACTCGGGGGACACTTGGGGGATACTCAGGGGATACTCTGGGGTCACTCGGGGGTCACTCAGGGGACATTGGGGACACTCAGGGGATGTGGGGGACATTGGGGGCACTCGGGGGGTACTCGGGGGTCACTCAGGGGATATTTGGGATACTGGGGGCACCCAGGGACACTCAGGGGCCACTCAGGGGCACCCAGGGACACCCAGGGGCCACTCAGGACACCCAGGGGTCACTTAGGGGTCACTCAGGGGCACCCAGGGACACTCAGGGGTCACTCAGGGGCACCCAGGGACACTCAGAGGTCACTCAGGACACCCAGGGGCCACTCAGGGGACACTCAGGGGTCACTCAGGGGAACACTCAGGGGACACTCAGGGGGCACTCAGGGGACACTCAGGGGACACTCAGGGGTCACTCAGGGATCACTCAGGGGTCACTCAGGGGTCACTCAGGGGTCACTCACTGCTCACTCGCCAGGATCATCTTGGCCAACATCGGCTCCACCGGCAGCTCCGCCATGCGCCGGCCCAGCTGCCCAGTCAGAACCAGTTAAAACCAATTAGAACCAGTTCAAACCAGTCAGAACCGGCTAAAACCAGTTGAAACCAGTGAGAACCAGTACCGTGGTGAGCTCTCCCAGGTGGTTGAGGGCGCCCAGGGCGTAGAGCTGCTCCAGGGCCAGCACCAGCGTCTCGTGCGGCGGCGGGTCCAGGAAATCAAAGTGGATCAGGTCGTTGATGCCTGGGGACCCCCGAGGTCACCCCAAATCCGAGGTCACCCCGAGGTCACCCCAAACCCGGGGACCCCCGAGGTCACCCCGAGGTCACCCCAAATCCAGAGACGCCCCAAATCCAGGGAGCCCTGAAGTCACTCCGAGGTCACCCCAAATCCGGGGACACTCCCGAGGTTGCCACCAAAGTTGCCCCAAGGTGCCCTGAAAATGCCCCTCGGGATGGCCCCAGTAGCCCCCAGGATGCTCCCAGTGTCCCCCCAGTGCCCCCCAGTCCCTCCCAGTGCCCTCCCAGTGCCCCCCAGTGCCCTCCCAGTCTCTCCCAGTGCCTCCCAGTTCCCTCCCAGTGCCCTCCCAGTCCCCTCCAGTGCCTCCCAGTGCCCCCCAAACCTCTCCCAGTCCCTCCCAGTATCCCCCAGTCCCTCCCAGTGCCCCCCAAACCTCTCCCAGTCCCTCCCAGTATCCCCCAGTCCCTCCCAGTCCCCCCCAGTGCCCCCAATACCCCCCAGTACCCCCTGAAAACACCCCCCAGTCCCTCCCAGTGCCTCCCAGTCCCTCCCAGTGCCCCCCAAACCCCTCCAGTCCCTCCCAGTGCCTCCCAGTCCCTCCCATTCCCTCCCAGTGCCTCACCCAGCCTCTTGAGCAGCAGCACCAGTGAGCCCAGGTCTGTCCTGACACCCCCAGACCCTCCAATACCCCCTCAAAACATCTCCCCAGTTTCTTCCCAGTCCCTCCCAGTCCCTCCCAGTCCCTCCCAGTCCCCTCCAGTTGCCTCCCAGTGCCCTCCAGTGCCTTCCCAGTGGCTCACCCAGGCTCTTGAGCAGCAGCACCAGCGAGCCAGTTCGAGCTCTCTGGATCCCGGGACCGGCGTCTCCTCCAGCTCGTGCTGGAAGGCCCAGGCCGTGTAGAGCCGGAAGCATTTCCCGGGAGCCACGCGGCCGGCGCGCCGGCGCGGCCCGCACGCTGGTTGGCAGAGGCCTGCGGGCAACAAGGGTGGCTGTGAGCCAAAATGGGGCACCCAGGGGTGCACGGACACCCAGATGGGGCACCCAGGGGTGGCTGTGAGCCATGGGGCACCCAAATGGGGCACCCAGGGGTAGCTGTTAGCCACGGGGACACCCAGGGGTGCACGGACACCCAAATGGGGCACCCGGGGGTGGCTGTGAGCCATGGGGGCACCCAGGGGTGCAGGGAGCCACCCAGGAGCCACGTGGCCGGCACGCTGGTTGGCAGAGGCCTGCGGGCACCCAGGGGTGGCTGTGAGCCAAAATGGGGCACCCAGGGGTGCACGGACACCCAGATGGGGCACCCAGGGGTGGCTGTGAGCCATGGGGCACCCAAATGGGGCACCCAGGGGTAGCTGTTAGCCACGGGGACACCCAGGGGTGCACGGACACCCAAATGGGGCACCCGGGGGTGGCTGTGAGCCATGGGGGCACCCAGGGGTGCAGGGAGCCACCCAGGAACCACGTGGCCGGCACGCTGGTTGGCAGAGGCCTGCGGGCACCCGGGGGTGGCTGTGAGCCAAAATGGGGCACCCAAATGGGGCACCCAGGGGTGGCTACTAGCCACTGGGGCACCCAGGGGTGCAGGGACACCCAACTGGGGCACCCAAGGGTGGCTATTAGCCATGGGGGCACCCAAACAGGGCACGCGGGGGTGGCTCTGAGCCATGGGGGCACCCAGGGGTGGCTATTAGCCAAATGGGGCACCCAGGGGTGGCTGTGAGCCACGGGGGCACCCGGGGGTGGCTGTTAGCCAAATGGGGCACCCGGGGGTGGCTGTGAGCCAAATGGGGCACCCAGGGGTGGTTGTGAGCCATGGGGGCACCCAGGGGTGGCTGTTAGCCAAATGGGGCACCCAGGGGTGGCTGTGAGCCACGGGGGCACCCAGGGGTGCAGGGGGTGACCACCAGCGACTCCGTGCCCGTGACGGGGTCACAGGAGGTGACAAAGATGCCAATAAAGGTGCCAATAAACCCCAACAGAGGTGCAAATAAACGCCAATAAAGGTGCCAATAACGCCAATAAATCACCAATAAATCCCAATTAACCCCAATTAATGCTGATTAATCCCGTTACCCGTGAGCAGGGGGTGACCACCAGCGACTCCATGCCCGTGACGGGGGCACAGGGAGTGACAGAGATGCCAATAAAGGTGCCAATAAATGCCAATAAATCACCAACAAATCCCAATAAAGGTGCTAATAAATCCCAATAAAAGCCTATTAACCCCAATTAACGCCAATTAATCCCGTTACCCGTGAGCAGGGGGTGACCACCAGCGACTCCATGCCCATGATGGGGCCACAGGGAATGACACAGGCACCAATAAAGGCGCCAGTAAGTCCCAATAAATGCCAATAAATCACCAATAAATCACCATAAATCCCAATAAACGCCAATTAACCCCAATTAACGCTAATTAACCCCGTTACCCGTGAGCAGGGGGTGACCACCAGCGACTCCATGCCCGTGCGGGCGCTGTAACTTTTCTGCTTGCAGAAGCCGGGGTCCAGCACGTAAACGATGCCGTCGATGGTCACCGACGTCTCGGCGATGTTCGTGGCCACCACCACCTGCAGGGGGGCAACCGCGGGCCACGCCCCGCTGGGACACGCCCAGCCAAGCTCCGCCCCCTTCCGACCACACCCGGACGAGTCCCCACCACCACTTTAGACCCCACCCACTCAAGCTCCACCCCTTTAGGCCACACCCAACCAAGCCCCACCCCTTTAGAGTGCACCCAACCAAGCCCCACCCACTCCAGACCTCACTCTCTCAAGCCCCGCCCCTTCTGACCACACCCAGCCAAGCCACGCCCCTTTAGAGCCCACTCAAGCCCCGCCCCTCTGGCCACACCCAACCAAGCCATGTCCACTTTAGAGCCCACCCAGTCAAGCTCCGCCCCTCTGGCCACACCCACTCAAGCTCCACCCCCTTTAGAGCCCACCCAGCCAAGCCACGCCCCCTTTAGAGACTGCCAAATCAAGCTCCGCCCTTTTAGAGCCCACTCAACCAATCCCCACCCACTCAAGCTCCACCCCTTAGACCACACTGCCTCCAGAGGCCCCGCCCCTCTCTTAAAGGGCCAGCATCCCTTCCTTCCACTACCCTGAAACTCCACCTCATTTTCCCATTAAACCACGCCCCCTCCAGAGGCCCTGCCCTCTCTTAAAGGGCCAGCGCCCCTTCCTGCCACTCCCACAAAAACCCCACCCCCTTTTTCTCAAAGCACGCCATGTTCTTAGGCCCCACCCCTCACTTAAACGGCCCGCACCCCTCCCTGCTTCCACCGCAAAACCCCACCCCTTTTTCACAAACCACGCCCCCACCAAGGTCCTGCTCCCTCTTAAAGGGCCAGCATCCCTTCCTTCTGCTACCCTGAAACCCCACCTCCTTTTCCCATTAAACCACGCCCTCCCGAGGCCCCGCCCCTCTCTTAAAGGGACAGCGCTTCTCCCTACTTCTACCATGCAACCCCACCCCCTTTCTTCATTAAACCACACCCTCCCAAGACCCCACCCCTCTCTTAAAGGGCCAGCATCCCTTCCTTCTGCTACCCTGAAACTCCACCTCCTTTTCCCGTTAAACCACGCCCCGTTCTGAGGCCCCACCCCCCACTTAAAGGGCCCGCACCCCTCCCTGCTTCCACCACACAACCCCACCCCTTTTTCCTTTAAACCACGCCTCCTCCTCCTCTTAAAGGGCCAGCGCCCCTTCCTACCTCTCCACAAAACCCGCCCCCTTTTCCCATTAAACCACGCCCCCCCGAGGCCCCGCCCCTCCCTTAAAGGGCCGGCGCACCTTCCTGGCGCCGGGCGGGGTGGGCTGGAAGATGCGGGCCTGCAGCTCCGAGGGCAGGTTGGCGTAGATGGGCAGCACCAGCAGCTCGGGCAGCCGCGAGCCCAGGCGGCGGCAGCGCTCCTGCAGCAGCTCCACGCACGCCTCGATCTCCTCCTGCCACCCCACGGGCGTCAGGGGGGTGTTGGGGGGCACCCCAGGGTTGTTAGGGGGGCATCAGGGGCACCCCGGGGGCGCCAGGGGAGTGCTGGGGGCACCCAATGGATGCTGGGGGCACCCGAAGGGCATCAGGGGGGCGTTTCGGGGATATTTGGGGGCGTTTTGGGGACATTTGGGGGCACCCGAGGGGTGTTGGGGGGCGTTGGGGGCACCCGAGGGACATCAGGGGCATCGGTGGGACATTCTGGGGACATTTGGGGATGCCCAAGGGACACTGGGGTCAGGGGGTCACTCAGGACATTCAGGGGACACCCAAGGGACACCCAGGGGTCACTCAGGACACCCCAGGGAACGTTGGGGACACTCAGGGAACACTCAGGGGCACCCAAGGGACACTCAGGACACTCATGGGTCACTCAGGGGCACTCAGGGGTCACTCGGGTGCACCCAGGGGTCACTCAGGGACATTGGGGTCACCCAGGGATGTTGGGGACACTCAGAGGTCACTCAGGGGTCACTGAGGACACCCAAAGGACACCCAGAGGTCACTCAGGGTCACTCAGGGGTACTCAGGGTCACTCAGGGACATTGGGAGGACTCAGGGGTCACTCAGGACACTCAGGACACCCAGGGAACATTGGGGACACTCAAGGGACACTCGGGGGATGCTCAGGACATTTTGGGATCACTCAGGGACACTCAGGGGCACCCAAGGGACATTGGGGTCACTCAGGGGTCACTCAGGGGTCACTCAGGACACACAAGGGTCACTCAGGGGTCACTCAGGGTCACCCAGGGGTCACTCAGGGACACCCAAAGGACCTTCAGGGGTCACTCAGGGGTCACTCAGGACCCTCAGGGGTCACTCAGGGGTCACCCAGGGGTCACCCAGGGGTCACTGACCTGCCCGGTGAGGAAGACCAGGATGTCCCCCGGGGGTTGGGTGACGTGGATCTGCAGCACCGACACCACGCAGGCCTCCAGGTAATCGGCCTCGGGAGCCTGGGGGGGCACCGCTCCCAAAATGTCACCAAAATGGCCCCAAAGTGTCCCAAAATGTCCTCAAAATACTCCCAAATGTCCCAAAATGTCCTTAAATATCCCCAAAATATCCCCAAATGTCCCCAAATATCCCTAAAATGTCCCCAAATGTCTCCAACTACCCCCAAACGTCCCCAAAATGTCCCAAAATGGCCCCAAATGTCCCAAAAGTCCCCAAAATGGCCCCAAATGTCCCAAAAGTCCCCAAAATGTCCCCAAAATGTCCCAAAATGGCCCCAAATATCCCCAAATGTCCCAAAATGTCACCAAAGTGTCCCAAAATGTCCCAAAATGGCCCCAAATGTCCCAAAATGACCCCAAAATGTCCTCAAATATCCCCAAGATGTCCCAAAATGTCCCCAAAATGTCCCCAAATATTCCCAAAATGTCCCCGAAATGTCCCCAAAGTGCCCTCAAATACCCCCAAACTCCCCCAAACATCCCCAACACGTCCCAAAACATCCCCAAATGTCCCCGAACATCCCTAAATATCCCCAAATCCCCCCAAAACATCCCCCAAACCCCATTCCCCCCACCTTGGTGTAGTAGATGTCCACGGGGAAGCGGCGCCCGGGGATGCGGAACACGGGCGCGTGGTCGAAACACCCCCAAATCCCCCCCAAACACCCCAAAGTGTCCCCAAAACACCCCCAAATGACCCCAAATCACCCCCAAACCCCCCCAAACATCCCAAAGTGTCCTCAAAATATCTCCAAACATCCCAAAGTGTCCCCAAATGTTCCCAAACATCCCCAAAATACCCCTAAAGTGTCCCCAAAGTGTCCTCAAATACCCCCAAACTCCCCCAAACGTCCCCAAATCCCCTCCAAATGACCCCAAACCCCATATCCCCCCCCATCCCCACCTTGGTGTAGTAGATGTCCACGGGGAAGCGGCGCCCGGGGATGCGGAACACGGGCGCGTGGTCGAAACACCCCCAAATCCCCCCAAAACACCCCCAATGTCTCCAAACATCCCCAAATGTCCCTGAAACATCCCCGAACATCCCCAAAATGTCCCCAAAACATCCCCAAATGTCCCCAAATATCCCCAAAATGACCCCAAAGTGCCCCCAAACCCCCCCAAACATCCCCGAACATCCCCAAAATATCCCCAAACATCCCCAAATCACCCCCAAACCCCCCAACCACCCCTTCAAATGACCCCAAATGTCTCCAAACACTCCCAAAACCTCCCAAAATCCCCCCAGACCCCACCCCCTCCCCACCTTGGTGTAGTAGATGTCCACGGGGAAGCGGCGCCCGGGGATGCGGAACACGGGCGCGTGGTCGAAGAAGGCCGAGAAGCGCTCGGTGTCCAGCGTGGCCGAAGCCACCAGGACCTTGAGCTGCGGCCGGAAGCGGGCGATGTCCTTGATGAGGCCGAACAGGACGTCCGTGTGCAGCGTCCGCTCGTGCGCCTCGTCCACCATGATCACGCTGGCCCACGGGGAGAGAGGATGGGGCAAGGGGTGCTGGGGTTCATTGGGGTGTTTTGGGCTTTTTTTCGGGCGTTTTGGAGTCTTTTGGGATTTTTCGGGGGTTTTGGAGTCTTTTGGGATTTTTCGGGGGTCTTCCCTGGAGTCTTTTGGGGTTTTTTGGGGTCACCCCGGGTTCTTTCAGGGGTCTTTCAGGGTCCCCTGGGGTCCTTCGGGGTCCTCAAGAGTCTTTCAGTGTTCCACCGAGGTATTTTGGGGTCCCCAAGTGTCCCCCAGAGTATTTCAGGGTCTTTTAGGGTCCCCAAGGGTCTTTCAGGGTCCCAAAGTGTCCCTTGGGGTTTTGCAGGGCCCCCCAGGGTCTTTCAGGGTATTTCGGGGTCCCCTGGGGTCTTTCGGGGTTTTTTGCGGTCCCCCCGGGGTCTTTTGGGGTCTTTTAGGGTCCCCTCGGGGGCTTTCAGTGTCCCCCCGGGGTCTTTTGGGGTTTTTTGGGGTCACCCCGGGTTCTTTCAGGGGTCTTTTGGGGACCCCTGGGGTCTTTCGGGATCTTTCAGGGTCCCCCCAGGGTCTTTTGGGGTCCTCTTGGGGTTTTTCGGGGGTCCCCCTGGGTGTTTCAGAGTCTTTTAGGGTCCCCCAGTGTATCCCTGGGTGTTTTGGGGTTTTTTGGGGGTTTTTGGGGTCTTTTGGGGTCCCCCCAGGGTCTTTCAGGGTCCCTCAGTGTCTCATGGAGTCTTTCAGGGCCTTCCAGGGTCTTTTGGGGGCCCTCAGGATTTTTTGGGGTCTTTTGGAGTTCCCCGGGGGTCTTTCAGGGTCCTCAAGGGTCTTTCAGGGTTCCCCCAAGGTATTTTGGGGTCCCCCCGGGGTCTTTCGGGGTCTTTCAGGGTCCCCCTGGGGTCTTCCAGAGTCCCCCGGGGTCTCTCAGGGTCTCCCTAGGTTCCTTCAGGGTCCCTCAGTGTCCCCCTGGGTGTTTTGGGGTCTTTTAGGGTCCCTCAGGGGTGTTTCAGGATCCCCCCAGGTTCTTTCAGGGTCCCCCAAGTGTCCCCTGGGGTTTTTCAGGGTCCCCCCAGGCTCTTTCAGGCCCCCTCCGTGGCATTTTGGGGCTTTTGGGGTCCCCCCGGGGCATTTTGGGGTCCCCTGATGCCCCCCGGGGCATTTTGGGGTCCCCCCGGGGCATTTCGGGGCGTTTAGGGGGCACCTGTAGGAGGCCAGGTCGGGCTCGGTGAGGAACTCCCGCAGCAGCATCCCGTCCGTCATGTACTTGAGCACCGTGCGCTCCGAGGTGCAGTCCTCGAAACGGATGCTGTAACCCACCTGGGGGGCACCTCTGGTCACCCCGGGGTCACTCTGGTCACCCCACCAAACCCACCCACCCCACCCCCACCACCACCCCCCAAACCCCCACCAAACCCCACACACCCCCCACACCCCCCACCACCCTGGGGTCACTCAAACCCTCCTGGGGTCACTCAGGCCACTCTGGAGTCACTCCGGCCATTGTGGGGTCACTCAAACCCTGCTGTGGTCACTCAGGCCACCCTGGGGTCACTGTCACCTCCCCTGGCCTCACTCAGGCCATCGTGGAGTCACTCCGGCCACCCTGGGGTCACTCAAACCCCCCTGGGGTCACTCAGGCCACCCTGGGGTCACTCAAACCCTCCTGGGGTCACTGTCACCTCCCTGGGGTCACTCAAACCGCCCCAGTGTCGCCCCCAGCAGCCCCCCGGGCTCACCTCATTGCCCAGTTTGGTGCCCATCTCCTGGGCTTCCAGTAGCCCCCCAGTAGCCCCCAGTAGCCCCCAGCCCCCGGTAGCCCCCCGGGCTCACCTCGTTGCCCATCTCCAGGCCCCCTAGCCCCCCCAGCCCCTCAGTAGCCCCCCGGGCTCACCTCGTTGCCCAGCTTGGTGCCCATCTCCTGGGCCACCCTGGCGGCCACGCTCATGGCGGCCACTCGCCGCGGCTGCGTCACCCCGATCCTCAGCCCCCCCCGCGTGTAGCCCTGGGGGCAACGGGGGGTCAGAGACCCCAAATCCCCAAGTGACCCCCAAGTGACCACCCTTGACCCCCAAGTGACCACCTCAAATCCCCCTGAGTGACCCCCAAGTCACCCCGATCCTCAGCCCCCCACGCGTGTAGCCCTGGGGGCAACGAGGGGTCAGAGACCCCAAATCCTGCCCCAGACACCCCCAGACCCCCAAGTGACCACCACAGTAACCCCCAAATCCCCCCCAAATCCCTCCCAGTTCCCAAAATCCCCCCCCAAATCCCCCCCAATCCCTCCCAAATACCCCCCAAACCCCTCCCAGTCCCTCCCAGTGCCCCCGGGCACCTCCTCGTGCAGGTACTGGGGGATCTGGGTGGTTTTCCCCGAGCCCATCCAGTCCCTCCCAGTTCCCCCCAGTCCCTCCCAGTGCCCCCAGTCCCTCCCAATCCCTCCCAGTGCCCTCTAAATCCCCCCAAATCCCCTCCCAATCCCTCCCAGTCCCTCCCAGTGCCCCCCAGCACCTCCTCGTGCAGTACTGGGGGATCTGGGTGGTTTTCCCTGAGCCCGTCCAGTCCCTCCCAGTGCCCCCAAATCCCCTCCCAGTGCCTCCCAGTGCCCCCCAGTGCCCCCCTGGCACCTCCTCGTGCAGGTACTGGGGGATCTGGGTGGTTTTCCCCGAGCCCGTCTCGCCCTCGATGACCAGGATTTGGTGCCGGGCCACGGCGGCCACGAGCTCGTCCCGGAAAGGGAAAATGGGCAACGAGCGGCGCCCGTCCTGCAGCGCCCGCCGGGGCTCGGGGTCCGGCTGGGCCTCGGCCTGCGGGCAACCTCGGGGTCAGCGGGGCTAGTGAGGCAACCTCGGGGTCAGCGGGGCCACCTCGGGGCAACCTCGGGGTCAGCGGGGCCACCTCAGGGTCAGCGGGGCCACCTCGGGGTCAGCGGGGCAACCTCGGGGTCAGCGGGGCCACCTCGGGGTCAGCAGGGCAACCTCGGGGTCAGTGGGGCAACCTCGGGGTCAGCAGGGCCACCTCGGGGTCAGCGGGGCAACCTCGGGGTCAGCGGGGCCACCTCGGGGTCAGTGGGGCAACCTCGGGGTCAGCGGGGCCAGCCCGAGGTCATTGGTGTCCTCCCCACCAAAAATTCTTCCCCAGGACCCTTCAGGTGACCCCAAACCCCCTCCAATGACCCCCGAAATCCCCCCAAACCCCACCTTGGGGGGCTCGGTGCCCTCGAGCTGGGCAGCGCTGACAAACTGCACCATCTCGTCCTCCTCCAGCCCCCCAAATCCCCTTCCTATGACCCCAAATCCCCCCCAAACCATCCCAAATGACCCCCAAACCCCTTCTTATGACTCCAAATCCTCATTTTACCTCCCCAAACCCCCCAAAATCTCCCCCAAACCATCCCAAATCCCCCTCAAACCCCTTCCTATGACCCCAAACCACCCTAAATGCCCCCCAAACCCCACCTTTGGGGGCTCGGTGCCCTCGAGCTGGGCGGCGCTGACCAACTGCCCCATCTCGTCCTCCTCCAGCCCCCCAAATCCCCCTCCTATGACCCCAAACCATCCCAAATCCCCCCCAAACCACCCCAAATCCCCCGAAATCCCCCCGAACCCCACCTTGGGGGGCTCGGTGCCCTCGAGCTGGGCAGCGCTGACGAACTGCACCATCTCGTCCTCCTCCAGCCCCCCAAATCCAACCCAAACCACCCCAAATCCCCCTTAAACCCCTTCCTATGACCCCAAACCACCCCGAACCCCACCTTGGGGGGCTCGGTGCCCTCGAGCTGGGCGGCGCTGACGAACTGCCCCATCTCGTCCTCCTCCAGCCCCCCAAATCCTCCCCAAACCACCCCAAATGCCCCTTAAACCCCCTCCTATGACCCCAAATCCCCCCCAAATCCTCCCCAAACCATCCTAAACCCCTTTTAAACTCCCTCCTATGACACCAAATCCTCCTTTTACCTCCCCAAAGCCCCCCAAGCCTCCCTTATATGCCCCCCAAACCCCCTCCCACCACCCCAAATCCCCCTCAAACCACCCCAAATCCCCCGAAATCCCCCCGAACCCCACCTTGGGGGGCTCGGTGCCCTCGAGCTGGGCAGCGCTGACGAACTGCACCATCTCGTCCTCCTCCAGCCCCCCAAACCCCTTCCTATGACCCCAAACCATCCCAAATCCCCCCCAAACCACCCCAAATCCCCCGAAATCCCCCCGAACCCCACCTTGGGGGGCTCGGTGCCCTCGAGCTGGGCAGCGCTGACGAACTGCACCATCTCGTCCTCCTCCAGCCCCCCAAATCCAACCCAAACCACCCCAAATCCCCCTTAAACCCCTTCCTATGACCCCAAACCACCCCAAACCCCACCTTGGGGGGCTCGGTGCCCTCGAGCTGGGCAGCGCTGACAAACTGCACCATCTCGTCCTCCTCCAGCAGCAGCTCGTAGCCCTGGGGCCGGGCGGCGTCGCGGGCCCCGAAGCGCAGCGAGGCCGCCCCCAAAAGCTGCTCCTCCCAGCGCCGCTGCTCGTCCCGGGGGGCCAGGGGCTCGTCCCCCCCCGGCTCCTCCCGCTCCGGGATCTTCTGCGAGGGGGCAAAGGAGAGAAAGGGTGAAGGTGGTGGGGTGGGAGGGGGTTTAAGGGGGATTTGGGGCCATAGGAAGGGGTTTAAGGAGGATTTGGGATGGTTTGGGGGGGATTTGGGGAGGTAAAAGGAGGATTTGGAGTCATAGGAAGGGGTTTGGGGGGATTTGGGATGGTTTGGGGTGGTGGGAGGGTGTTTGGGGGGGATTTGGGGGAGTTTAGGAGGGGTTCAGGAGGCATGTGGGGTGGTTTGGGGGGGATTTGGGGTGGTGGGAGGGGGCTTGGGGGGGTTTGGGGTGGATTTGGGAGGGTTTGGGGGGGACTTGGGGTGCTTTGGGGGGGGATTTGGGGAGGTAAAAAGAGGATTTGGGGTGGTGGGAAGGGGTTTAGGGGGGATTTGGGGTGATGAGAAGGGGTTTGGGAGGGATTGGGGGTGGTTTGGGGGGGATTGGGGGCAGTGGGAGGGGGTTTGGGTGGGATTTGGGGTGGTTTGGGGGGGATTGGGGGCAGGGGGAGGGTGTCTCAGGGGGATTTGGGGGAGTTCAGGAGGAGTTATGGGGGGGTTTGGGGTGGTGGGAGGGGATTTGGGGAGGTAAAAGGAGAATTTGTAGTCATAGGAAGGGGTTTAAGGTTTAAGGGGTTTAAGGGGGATTTGGGATGGTTTGGGGGTGTTTTGGGGTGGTTTGGGGGTGTTTTGGGGTGGTTTGGGGGGGATTTGGGGTGGTTTGGGGGTGTTTTGGGGTGGTTTGGGGGGGATTTGGGGTGGTGGGAAGGGGTTTAGGGGGGATTTGGGGTGATGAGAAGGGGTTTGGGAGGGATTGGGGGTGGTTTGGGGGGGTTTGGGGTGGTGGGAGGGGATTTGGGGGGATTTGGGGAGGTAAAAGGAGAATTTGGAGTCATAGGAAGGGGTTTAAGGGGGATTTGGGGTGGTTTGGGGGTGTTTTGGGGGGGATTTGGGGTGGTGGGAGGGGGTTCGGTGCCATTTCGGTGCCATTTCAGAGCCATTTCAGGACGATTTCGGGATGATTCCGGGGCTATTTTGGGACAATTTCGGGATGATTCCGGTACCGTTTTGGGATGACTTTGCTGCCATTCCAGTGCCATTCTGGTGCCATTTTGGGCCAATTTCAGCCCATTTCAGTACCAATTCCATCTCCCCCCACTCACCCTGACTCTCCTCTCCTCGGGGATGTGGCAGCGGCCGCTCCTCTCCAGCTGGGCCAATTTCAGTGTAAATTCAGTGTAATTTTGGGCCAATTTCGATGCCATTTTGGGCCAATTTCAGGACGATTTCAGTGCCAATTTGGGGACGATTTCAGAACGATTTTGGGTCACTTCCAGCCGATTTCCCCACTGACCTTGTCCCTCCTCTCCTCGGGGATGTGGCAGCGGCCGCTCCTCTCCAGCTGGGACAATTCCAGTGCCATTTTGGGCCAATTTCAGTGCCATTTCGGCGCTGATTTCAGCGCCATTCCGGTACCATTTCAGTGCTATTTTGGGCCATTTTCAGTGCAATTTTGGGCCAATTTCAGCCATTTCCCACTGACCTTGTCCCTGCTCTCCTCGGGGATGTGGCAGCGGCCGCTCCTCTCCAGCTGGGCCAGTTTCAGTGCCATTTTGGGCCAATTTCAGTGCCATTTCGGCGCTGATTTCAGTGCCGTTCCCGTACCATTTCAGTGTAATTTTGGGCCATTTTCAGGACAATTTTGGGTCATTTCCAGCCCATTCCCCACTCACCCTGTCCCTGCTCTCCTCGGGGATGTGGCAGCGGCCGCTCCTCTCCAGCTGGGACAATTTCAGTGCCATTTTGGGCAAATTTCAGTGCCATTTCGGCGCTGATTTCAGAGCCATTCCGGTACCATTTCAGTGCTATTTTGGGATTTTGGGCCAATTTCAGCCATTTCCCACTGACCTTGTCCCTGCTCTCCTCGGGGATGTGGCAGCGGCCGCTCCTCTCCAGCTGGGCCAGTTTCAGTGCCATTTTGGGCCAATTTCAGTGCCATTTCGGCGCTGATTTCAGTGCCGTTCCCGTACCATTTCAGTGTAATTTTGGGCCATTTTCAGTGCAATTTTGGGTCATTTCCAGCCCATTCCCCACTCACCCTGTCCCTCCTCTCCTCGGGGATGTGGCAGCGGCCGCTCCTCTCCAGCTGGGACAATTCCAGTGCCATTTTGGGCCAATTTCAGTGTAATTTTGGGCCAATTTCAGTGCCATTTCAGCGCCAATTTCTGTACCATTCCGGTGCTGTTTTGGTGCCATTTTGGGCCACTTCCAGCACAATTTTGGGTCATTTCCAGCCGATTTCCCCACTCACCCTGTCCCTCCTCTCCTCGGGGATGTGGCAGCGGCCGCTCCTCTCCAGCTGGGCCAGTTTCAGTGCCATTTTGGGCAAATTTCAGTGCCATTTCGGCGCTGATTTCAGCGCCATTCCGGTACCATTTCAGTGCTATTTTGGGCCATTTTCAGTGCAATTTTGGGCCAATTTCAGCCATTTCCCACTGACCTTGTCCCTGCTCTCCTCGGGGATGTGGCAGCGGCCGCTCCTCTCCAGCTGGGCCAGTTTCAGTGCCATTTTGGGCAAATTTCAGTGCCATTTCGGCGCTGATTTCAGCGCCATTCCGGTACCATTTCAGTGCTATTTTGGGCCATTTTCAGTGCAATTTTGGGCCAATTTCAGCCATTCCCCACTCACCCTGTCCCTGCTCTCCTCGGGGATGTGGTACCGGCCGCTCCTCTCGAGCTGCTCGCGCTCCCCTGCCCGTTTGTACTCCCGGGCCAGGTCCCGCAGGCGCCGTTTGTAGCCGAGCTCGCGCCGCTCGCGGCCGCTCAGGGAATCCTCCCCAAAGAGCAGCTCCTCGTCCTGGATCTCCAGCTCCAGCTCCTCCAGCTTGTCCCGCTCGCGCTTGGCCAGGTACTGCCGGCGGGAGCGCTTCCGCAGCTCGGGGATCTGAAAAAACGGGGAGAAACGGTGAAAAAACGGGCAAAAACGGTGAAAAAAGGCGAAAAACGGTGAAAAAATGGTAAAAATATGGGGAAAAACAGTGTAAAACACAATAAAACAGTGTAAAATGGGAGGGAATGGGCAGGTGCTGCCAGCGGGAGCGCTGCCGCAGCTCGGGGATCTGAAAAAACGGGGAGAAACGGTGAAAAAATGGTAAAAATACAGAGAAAAAACAGTGTAAAACCGACTAAAACAGTGCAAAATAGAATAAAACAGTGTAAAATGGGATAAATGGGCTGAAACGGGCAGGTGCTGCCGGCGGGAGCGCTTCCGCAGCTCGGGGATCTGGGAAAACGGGGAAAAACGGTGAAAAAACGGGCAAAAACGGTGAAAAAACGGCGAAAAACGGTGAAAAAATGGTAAAAATATGGGGAAAAACAGTGTAAAACACAATAAAACAGTGTAAAATGGGATGGAATGGGCAGGTGCTGCCGGCGGGAGCGCTTCCGCAGCTCGGGGATCTGGGGAGAAAATGGGGAGAAAATGGGAAAAAACGGCAAGAAACGGTGAAAAAACGGAGAGAAGACAGTGTAAAACGGAATAAAACAGAATAAAACAGAATAAAACAGTGTGAAATGGGATAAATGGGATGGAATGGGATAAATGGGCTGGAATGGGCAGGTGCTGCTGGTGGCAGCGCTTCTCCAGCTCGGGGATCTGGGCGGAAAATGGGGAGAAAGGGTGAAAAAACGGTGAAAAAACGGCGAAAAACGGTGAAAAAATGGTAAAAATATGGGGAAAAAACAGTGTAAAACACAATAAAACAGTGTAAAATGGGATAAATGGGATGGAATGGGATAAATGGGATGGAATGGGATAAATGGGATGGAATGGGCAGGTGCTGCCAGCGGGAGCGCTTCTGCAGCTCGGGGATCTGGGCAGAAAACGGGAAAAAATGGGGGAAAATGGAGAAAAAAACGGTGAGAAAATGAGGAAAAAATGGTGAGAAAAAAGAGGAGAAAAAAGCAGCATAAAGTGGGGAAACCAGCCTGGAACAAAATAAAGATGATTTTGGGAGCTCTCACCATCGCTTTTTGGTCTTCCTCAGCGATTTTGAGGCGTTTTTGGGCTTCTTCGTAGGCCTGGGAAGGGGAAAAACGGGGTGAGGAAGGGGGGGGACCCCTGATTCTCATCCAAGACCCCCCAAATTCCCCCAAACCCCACCCAGGACCCCCCAAACCCCTCCTGGGACCCCCCAAACCCCACCCAAATCCCCTTGAACCTCTCCTAGGACCCCCAAATCCCATGAAGACCCCCAAAACCCCACCCAAGGCCCTCCAAACCCCTCCTAGGACCCCCAAAATCCCCCAAGTCCCACCCAAGGCCCCCCAACATCCCCCAAACCCCTCCTGAGACTTCCCAAACCCATCCAAGACCCCCAAAATCCCACCCAGGACCCCCAAAACCCCTCTTAGGACCCCTAAACCCCTCCTGGGACCCCCCAAACCCCACCTAGGACCCCCCAAACCCCTCCTGGGACCCCTCAAACCGCACCTGGGAACCCCCCAATACCCCCAAACCCCCCCAAGGCCCCCCAAACCCCACCTGGGACCCCCAAACCCCTCCTGAGACCCCTCAAACCGCACCCAGGACCCCCCAAATTCCACCTGGGACCCTCCAAACGCCCCCCCAAATCCCCCCCAGACCCCCAAATCCCACCCAAGACCCCCCAAACCCAACCCAAAGCCCCTCAAATCCCCCCAAATCCCACCCAAACGCTCCCCAAATCCCACCCCAGGCCCCCCAATGGCCCCCAAACCCCTCCTGGGACTTCCCAAACCCACCCAAGGCCCCCCAACCCCACCCGGGACCCCCCCAAACCCCACCCAGCACCTCCCAAACGCCCCCCAAATTCCACCCAAGACCCCCAAATCCCACCCAGGACCCCCCAAACACTCTCCAAACCCCACCCAAATCCCCTCAAACCCCACCTGGGACCCTCCAAATCCCCCCAAATCCCCCCCAAGGCCCCCCTAACCCCACCCAGGACCCCCCAAACGCCCCCCAGGCCCCACCTTGCTGTCGCTGCGGGCCCCCCGCTCCCGCTCCCGCTCCCGGTCCCGCTGCCGCAGGCGCTCGGCGAAGGCGTCGCGCTCCCGCAGGTCCCGCAGACGCTCGCGCTCCGACGCCTCCCACTCCTCCTCCGGCTCCTCGGGGGGCTCGGCCGCCCTTGGGGAGGGCAGAAATGGGTCGGGGGTCCCCCAAAATCCCACTCGGGACCCCCAAAATCCCACTCAGAACCCCCAAAATTCCCCCAGGCTCCCCCAGGTCCCGCAGCCGCTCCAACCCCTCCCACTTCTCCTCCGGCCCCTCGGGGGGCTCGGCCGCCCTTCGGGAGGGGCAGAATTGGGTCGGGGGTCCCCGAAAATCCCACTCAGGACCCCCAAAATCCCACTCAGGACCCCCAAAATCCCACTCAGAACCCCCAAAATCACACTCGGGACCCTCAAAGTCCCCTCCAGAGCCCCTAAATCCCCCCAGGCTCCTGCAGCCGCTCCGACGCCTCCCACTCCTCCTCCGGCTCCTCGGGGGGCTCGGCCGCCCTTGGGGAGGGCAGAAATGGGTCGGGGGTCTCCAAAATCCCACTCGGGACCCCCAAAATCCCACTCAGAACCCCCAAAATTCCCCCAGGCTCCCCCAGGTCCCGCAGCCGCTCCGACGCCTCCCACTTCTCCTCCGGCCCCTCGGGGGGCTCGGCCGCCCTTCGGGAGGGGCAGAATTGGGCCGGGGGTCCCCGAAAATCCCACTCAGGACCCCCAAAATCCCACTCAGGACCCCCAAAATCCCACTCAGAACCCCCAAAATCACACTCGGGACCCTCAAAGTCCTCTCCAGAGCCCCTAAATCCCCCCAGGCTCCTGCAGCCGCTCCGACGCCTCCCACTCCTCCTCCGGCTCCTCGGGGGGCTCAGCCGCCCTTGGGGAGGGCCGGAAATGGGTCGGGGGTCCCCAAAAACCCCCAGGGGGCACCGGGATCCCACTCAAAACCCCCAAAATCCCCCCCAGAGCCCCTAAAATCCCCTCCAGGATCCCAAGGTCCCACCCAGGATCCCAAAATGCCACTCGGGAACACCAAAATTCCCTCCTGAGAGCACCAATATCCCACCCAGACCCCCAAAATCCCCCTCAGGACCCCCAGATCCCCACCAGGACCTCAAGATCCCAAAATCCCACTCAGCACCCCCAAAATCCCAACCTAGGACCCCTAAAATCTACTCAGGACCCCCAAAATCCCACCTGGGAGCACCAAAATCCCACCCAGGACCCCAAAATCCCACTCGAGACCCCCAAAATTTCCCCCTGGGACCCCCAAAGCCCCCCCAGGATCCCTAAAATCCCACCTAGACCCACAAAATCCCCTCCAGGATCCCCCCAAGAACCCCCAAAATCCCATTCGGGACCCCAAGATCCCCCCCTGGTACCCCAAAATCCCTCCCAGGACTCCAAAATCCCACTCGAGACACCCCAAAATCCCCTCAGCTCTGACCCCCAGGAACAAAAGTGACCCCAAACCCCCCAAAATTCGGCAAACCCCCATCCCCCACTCACTGTGGGGGCGACGGCGACGCCTCCGCGGCCTCGGGGGGGGACTCGGAGCGGCGCCGCCTCCTCAGGTGCCTCCGGCGTGGGCGTGGCTCCCCATGGGCGTGGTCCTGGGCGGGGCCCGGCCCCTCCTCGTCGCTCTCCACCAATCGGTAGCCGCGGTTCTGCCGCTGCAGCTCCAGCGCCGCCCGCTCGGCCGCGCGCCCGGGGGGCTCCCGGGGGGCTTCCCGCGGCACCTGGGGGCGGGGCGGGGTCAGGACACGCCCCCCGGGACACGCCCGGTGTGGGCACGCCCATAGAGCCACACCCAATGTGGACACACCCAGAGAACCGCACTCAAAATGGCCGCGCTCAGAGAGCCACACTCAAAATGGCCGCCCATGGAACCACACCCAATATGGCCGCTCTCAGAGAGCCACACCCAATATGGCCGCCCTTGGAACCACACCCAATATGGCCACACTCAGAGAGCCACACCCAATATGGCCGTACTCAGCCACACCCAATATGGCCACACTCAGCCACGCCCAAAATGGCCACGCTCAGGGATCCACACCCAATATGGCCACGCCCATAGAACCACACCCAATGTGGCCACACCCAGCAAACCACACCCAATACGGCCACGCCCATCTGTACCCAGAGCCAAACCTGATTGGCTGCTGTGCATAAGCCACGCCCACTCACCGTAACATCACCTTTAAACTGCATTAAACCACGCCCCCTCATTAATCACAATTTGCCTTCAAGCCCCGCCCATTTTGGACCGACCCCGCCCACACAACGCCATAAACGGCGTCTAAAACCACGCCCACACCTCGAAGCCACGCCCATTCCCCCACATAAAACCCCTCCCACTCTCCCCTCACACAAAACCCCACCCCCTCATTTTCCCGCCTCGCGTGAAAACCCCGCCCCCTTTTTTCCCGCCCTCTCCTCTCTCTCCCCTCACGAAGCGCCGCCCACCTTCTCCCACAGCTGCCGGGCGAACTCGCGCACGCGCGGCTCCTCCACGCGCAGGGCCTCGGTCTCTCGCAGCCGCTCCAGCAGCTCCTCCAGGCTGCGGCTCCTCCGCGCCAGCGCCACCAGGAACGCGGGGACGTGGCGGGCGCTGAGGCCCAGCAGCTCCTGCAGCTGCCCGGAGACCCAGCGCTCCAGGCCCGCCATGGCCGCCATGGCCGCCGCCGCCGTTTCCTTTCTCCTTCCTCCTTCCCCTCCTTCAACGGAGCCGCCGTCCAATCAGCGTCCGGCGCGGGAAGGTTTGTCCAATCAGCGTCCGGCGCGGGAAGGTTGGGCCAATCGGCGCCGCCCCGGCGCGCGGGCCGCGCGTGCGCAGTTCGCTCCTCACCTCCCCTCCTCGCGCAGCGCCGGTTGCGACCAATGGGAGCGCGCGGTTGGCGAGGCCACGCCCACTAGCGGCTCTACCGTAATAGCGCGAGAGCGCGCGCGCGCTGCCGTAATGGCGCGTAGAGAAGCGCAGCTATAATTAAATAAAAGATTAATTTTGGGGATATTGGGGCAAAAATTCCATCGTTTTCCGTGATTTATCCCTCAGAATCCATCAGTCCTGTTCGTCCCTCTGGGAATTCATCGCTGTTTTGCCTAAAAACGTGGGTTTTCCCCTCAGAAGTTCGCCCTCCCCCTCATTGCACCCCCTCAGAAATTCGCATTTTTTCTCCCCAAAATCCGGATTTCTCCCATGGAACTTCCCCCAGATCCCTCCAGGAACCTCCTTTTTCCTCAGGGATCCCCCGCTTTGCTCAAAACTTCGCCTTTTTTGTCCTCAAAACGTTTTTATTACAAAAACATCTCCTAAAAACACCTTTTTTACAAAAAAAAAAATCACGTTTTCCCCCACAAAATCCATATCTTTTCCTGGGAATGAGGCGCTGGAACCCCAAATATCCCAAACCCCAAATTTTTCTATTTGCATTTTTTTTGGGCGACAGGAGCCCAAATCGTGAGGGTTTTTTGGAGACCCCAAATTCGGGGGATTTGGGGGGTTTTCGAGACCCCAAATTCCGGGGATTTCGAGGGTTTTTCTGCATCCCAAATTCGGGGGATTTCGGGGTTTTTTCCCGGGGGTTTGGGAGGTTTTTGGCACCCCAAATTCCAGGAATTTCGGAGGTTTTTCTGCACCTCAAATTTCGGGGATTTTGGGACCCCCAATTTCGGGGATTTCGTGGGTTTTTTCCGGGGGTTTGGGAGGTTTTCATGAATCCAAATTCCGCTGATTTCGAGGGGCTTTTTTTCCAGCGATTTTGGAGGGCTTTTTCCACTGATTTCGGGGGTTTTTTCTGCCGATTTTGGGGTTTTTTTCACCAATTTCGGGGGTTTTTTTCTGGCGATTTCGGGGATTTTTCCGCCCCCCAAATTCTGGCGATTTTGGGGGGTTTTTTCCTGGCGATTTCGGGGGTTTTTCCGCCCCCCAAATCCCGCTGCTTTTGGGGGTTTTTTCTGCCGATTTCGGGTTTTTTGGGGATTTTTCCGCCCCCAAATCCCGCCGATTTCGGGGGGTTTTTTTGCCCCAAATCCCACCGCTCCCGGGGTTTTTGGGGTTTTTTCCGCCCCCCAAACCCCGCCGATTTCGGGGTTTTTTCACACCCCGAATTCCGGGGATTTGGAGGGTTTTCTTCCGGGGATTTTGGGCACTCAAATTCCGGCGATTTCGGGGTTTTTTCCGCCCCATATCCCGCCGATTTCAAGGGTTTTTTCCGCCCCCCAAATTCCAGTGATTTCGGGGGGTTTTTTTTCTGCCGATTTCGGGTTTTTTGGGGTTTTTTCCGCCCCCCAAACCCCACCAATTTCAGGGTTTTTTCCCAGCTATTTCGGGGGTTTTTCTGCCCCCCCAAACCCCGCCGATTCCGGGATTTTTTGGACCATTTCGGGGGGTATTTTCCGCCCCCCCAAACCCCGCCGCTCCCGGGTTTTTTGGGGTTTTTTCCGCCCCCCCAAACCCCACCAATTTCGGGGGGGGGTTTTTCCGCCCCCCAAACCCCGCCGATTTCGGGATTTTTTGGGCCGTTTCGGGGCATTTTTTGGGGCTCAGCCGTTGTGTTTCTGGCGTTTCCAGAAGCGTTTGACATCGGGGTGGCCCCCGGGGGTGACGACCATGAGGCGCCGCCCGGGGTTCTCGAACACCAGCACCCCCAAACCCCGGGCGTGGTCCCGCAGCACCTCGAAATCCACCTGGGACAGGAACTGGTTGTACAGGACACCTGGGGGGGTGGGAGAAAGGGGGAAAAAAGGGGTCAGGGGGGGTCCCTGGGGGGGTTTGTGTTACCTTGGGGTGTTGGTTTCACCTCTGGGGTGTTGGTTTCACCCTCAGGGACGTCCCCGGGGTGTCACTTTCACCCTTTGGGGTGTCACTTGCACCCTCGGGGTGTCATTTTTACCCCCAGGGTGTCGCCTTCACCTTTGGGATGTCATCTCCTCCTTGGGGACACCCCCAGGGACACCCCAGGGTATCACCTTCACCCTTGGGGTGTCACTTTCCACGTTGGGGACACTCTGAGGGTGTCACTTTCACCCTTGGGGTGTCACTTTCACCTTTAGGAACATCCCTGGGGTGTCATCTTCATCCTTGGGTGTCACTTTCACCCCCCAGGGACACCCTCAGGGTGTCACTTTCACCCTCAGGGATGCCCCTGGGGTGTCACCTTCACTTTTGGGGTGTCACTTTCACCCTTGGGGTGTCATTTTCACCCTCAGGGTGTCACCTTCAGCCCCAGGGACACCCTCAGGATGTCACCTTCACCTTTGAGGTGTCACTTTCACCTCTGGGGTGTCACTTTCACCCTCTTGGGCACACCAGGGACACCTCAAGGGTGTCACCTTCACCTTTGGGGTGTCACCTTCAGCCCCAGGGACACCCCCAGGGTGTCACCTTCACGTTTAGGGGCCATCCTGAGGCCACTTTGGGGCCATTTTGGGCCACTTTTGGTCCATTTTCAAGACACTTTGGGGCCACTTTCGGGCCACTTTGGGGCCAGTTTGGGGTCACTCTGGGGCCACGCCGAGGCCACTTTGGGGCCATTTTGGGGTCACTTCGGGGCCTCTTTGGGGCCACTTTCGGGCCACTTTGGGACCATTTTCAGGACACTTTGTGGTCACTTTGGGGCCACCCCGAGGCCATTTTGAGGCCACTTTTGGGGCCCTTTTGGGGCCATTTGGGGCTCTCACCGTCCGAGAAGCGCAGCCGGTCCCGCTCGAGCTCCCAGAGCCGGATCTGGTCCGTGATGGTCGGGGGCAGCACCGGGGTCTGGGGGGGACAGGGAGGGATTTGGGGTCACCCCCCATGGATTTGGGGTCACCCCCCATGGATTTGGGGTCAGCCCTGATGGATTTGGGGTCCCACCCAAGGATTTGGAGTCCCCCCTATGAATTTGGAACCCCCCTGATAAATTTAGGACCCCCTTGATGGATTTGGGGTCCCTCTGATGGATTTGGGGTCACCCCCGATGGCTTTGGGGTTCCCCTGATGGGTTTGGGGTCCCTCTGATGAATTTCGGACCCTCCTGGTGGATTTGGGGTCCCACCCCGGGATTTGGGGTTACCCCCTGATGGATTTGGGATCCCACCCAAGGATTTGGGGTCACCCTGAAAAATTTAGGACCCCCTTGATGGATTTGGGGTCCCCCCTCATGGATTTGGGGTCCCCTGATTAATTTAGGACCCCCCTGATGAATTTGGGGTCCCCTTGATGAATTTGGGACCCCCTTCTGATAGATTTGGGATCCCCTGATGAATTTGGGACCCCCCTGGTGGATTTGGGATCCCCCCCAATAGATTTTGGGGATCCCCCTGATGAATTTGAGGTCCTCCTGATGAATTTGGGACACCCCCCACGAATTTGGGAAGCCCCCCTTGATGGATTTGGGATTCCCCCAACAGATTTTGGGCCCTCCCCGATGAATTTGGGGTCCCACCCAAGGATTTGGGACCCCCTTGATGAATTTGGGTCCCCCCCTCATGAATTTGGGGTCCCCCCTGAGGGATTTGGGCCCTCCCCGATGAATTTGGGGTCCCGCCCACGGATTTGGGGTCACCTTGAGGGATTTGGGGTCCCCCCCGTGGATTTGGGGTCACCCCTGAGGGATTTGGGGTCCCCCCTGAGGGATTTGGGGTCCCCCTAATGGATTTGGGATCCCCCTGAGGGATTTGGGGTCCCCCCTGAGGGATTTGGGATCCCCCTGAGGATTTGGGGTCCCCCCTGAGGGATTTGGGGTCCCCCCCGTGGATTTGGGGTGCCCCTGACCTGTTTGGCCATCACGGGGTGCGCCCGGGTGCGCAGGAAGTGAATGATCTGTGAGGGAGGGGAGAGGGTGTCACTGACAGCCCCAAAATGTCCCAAAATGTCCCCAAAATGTCCCTAAATGTCCCAAAATATTCCCAAAATGTCCCAAAATATCCCCAAATGTCCCCAAACGTCTCCAAATGTCCCCAAAATGGCCCCAAAATGTCCCCAAAATATCTCAAAATGTCCCTAAATATCCCCAAATGTCCCCAAATACCCCCAAAATGGCCCCAAATATCCCAAAATTGCCCCAAATGTCCCCAGAATGTCCCCAGAATGTTCCCAAATGTCCCCAAAATATCCCCAAAATGGCCCCAAATGTCCCGAAATATCCCCAAATGTCCCCTAATGTTGTAAACTGTCCCCAAATACCCCCAAAATGGCCCAAAATGTCTCAAAATGCCCTGAAATGCCCCAAAATACCCCAAAATGCCCAGAATTCACCCCAAAATGACCCAAACCCAAAATGACCCAAATCTACCAACCTTCTGCCCCAACTGCCCCAAATCCCCAAACCCACCAAAGCCCAAATAATCACCCAAATACCACCAACAACCAAACCCAACAACCCAAAACCCAAATGCCCCAAACTGACCCAAAATCCCAAAACCCCAAGACCCAAATGCCCAAAATGCCCAGAATTCACCCCAAAATGACCCAAATCTCACCTGGTCAGCGGTGACGCCATTGGCAATGGTTGCCTGGACACTGCCCCAAATGTCCCCAAATATCCCCAAATGCCCCAAATTCCCAAATCCCAATGCCCCAAACTGACCCGAAATGACCCAAAATGACCCAAAATGCCCCAATTCACCCAAAATGACCCAAAATGCCCCAAATTCACCCCAAATGCCCCAAATTACCCCAAAACGACCCAAACAATCCCAATGCCCCAAATGCCCCAAAATGACCCAAAACAACCCAAAATGCCCCAAACTGACCCAAAATGAACCCCAAAATGCCCCAAACTGACCCAAAATGCCCAAATTACCCCAAAATGCCCCAAATTGACCCAAAATACAATGCCCCAAACGTCCCCAAATACCCCAAATTCCCCAAATACCCCAAATCCCAAAAATGCCCAAAATGACCCGAAATGACCCAAATGACCAAAATGCCCCAAAATCCCCAAAATGACCCCCAGCCCCAAAATCCCCAAATATCCCCAAATGTCCCCAAATTCCCCAAATATCCCCAAAATCCCAACCAAAATGCCCTGAAAATCCCCAAAATCCCCAAAAGCCCCAATCCAAACCCCAAAATGTCCAAATTACCCCAAAATGACCCACCACCAATGCCCCAAATGCCAAATGCCCAAAAAAAATGCCCCAAACTGACCCAAAATGCCCAATTACCCCAAATGCCCCAAAATGACCCAAAATGCCCCGAATTCACCCCAAAATGACCCAAATCTCACCTGGTCAGCGGTGATGCCATTGGCAATGGCCGCCTGGACACTGCCCCAAATCCCCAAAACCCCAAATGTCCCCAAATATCCCAAATCCCAATGCCCCAAACTGACCCGAAATGACCCAAAATCACCCAAAATGCCCCGAATTCACCTCAAAATGACCCAAAATGCCCCGAATTCACCCCAAAATGCCCCGAATTCACCCCAAAATGACCTGGTCAGTAGTGATGCCGTTGGCAATGGCCGCCTGGACACTGCCCCAAATGTCCCATATCCCAATGACCCAAAACAACCCAAAATGCCCCAAACTGACCCAAAATCCCAATCCCCCAAAATGCCCCAAACTGACCCAAAATGCCCAGAATTCACCCCAAAATGCCCCGAATTCACTCCAAAATGACCTGGTCAGTAGTGATGCCATTGGCGATGGCCGCCTGGACGCTGCCCCAAACATCCCCAAATATCCCCAAATATCCCAAATCCCAGTGCCCCAAAATGCCGTGAAACATCCCCAAAGTGCCCCAAAATGCCCCAAAATGCCCCAAACTGACCCAAAATGCCCCGAATTCACCCCAAAATGACCCAAATCTCACCTGGTCAGCCGTGATGCCGTTGGCGATGGCCGCCTGGACACTGCCCCAAACGTCCCCAAATATCCCCAAATATCCCCAAATATCCCCAAATATCCCAAATCCCAATGCCCCAAACTGACCCGAAATGACCCAAAATGACCCAAAATGCCCCGAATTCACCCCAAAATGACCTGGTCAGCAGTGATGCCGTTGGCAGTGGCCGCCTGGACGCTGCCCCAAATGTCCCCAAATATCCCCAAACACCCCAAATCCCAATGACCCAAAACGCCCCAAACTGACCCAAAATGCCCCAAAATGCCCCAAAATGCCCCGAATTCACCCCAAAATGACCTGGTCAGCGGTGATGCCGTTGGCAATGGCCGCCTGGACGCTGTCCCGGGTCACCTGGGCCACCACGAGGTTGGGGAAGCGATAGAGCAGCTCGGAAAAAAGAGCGATGAGAGCCACCTGCAGCTCCGAGTCTGGGGGGAAAAAGGGGCAAATTGGGAAAAATTGGAAAAACCAGGAAAAAAATGGGAGAAAATGGGGGGAAAAATGGAGGGAAATGGGGGGAAAATGGGGAAAAATGGGGGGAAAAATGGGGGAAATGGGGGGAAAAATGGGGGAAAAATGGGGGAAAAATGGGGAAAAAATGAGGGAAAAATGGAAGGGAAATGGGGGGAAATGGGAAAAAATGGGGGAAAAAATAAGGGAAAAATAGGGAGAAAAATGGAAAAAAAATGAAGGGGAAATGGGGGAAAATGAGGAAATAAGTGGGGGAAATGGGGAAAAAATAGGGAAAAATGGAGGGAAAATAGAGAAAAAATGGGAAAAAATGAGAAAAAAAAGGGGAAAAATGGGGGAAAAAAAGACAAAAAAAATGGGGAAAAATAGGAAAAAATTAGGGAAAAAATGAGAAAAAGAAGTGAAAAAAATAAGAAAAAACGAGGAAAAAAATGGGAAAAATTGGGGAAAAAAATGGGGGAAAAATGAGAAAAAAGTGGAGAAAAATAAGCAAAAAAATGGGGAAAAAATGAGAGAAAAAAGGGGAAAAATGAGGGAAAAAATGGGAAAAATGAGGAAAAAAATGGGGAAAAAATGAGAAAAAAAACGAGAAAAAAAAATGAGGAAAAAAATGAGAAAAAAATGGGAAAAATAGGAAAAAAATGAGGAAAAAAATGGAGAAAAAATATGAAAAAATGGGAAAAAAAATAGGGAAAAATGGGGAAAAACTGGGGGTGCCCCCCCACCCCGTGCCCGCCCCGTGCCCACCGGTGTAGGCGTAGATCCTGTAGTTGGTCTCCACCAGGACGAAGCCGTGGCCGTCGGGCTCCGGCCCCGAGGTGCCCGAGGTGCCCGAGGTGCCCGAGGCCAGAGCGATGGCCAGGCGCGTGGGGTAGAAACGCCGCGACTTCCGCTGGGCATCGGGGGGGATATGGGGTTAATAGGGTGACCCCAAAGTCCCCAGTGGGGTCAGGGGTGGCCCCACAGGGGTCAGGGGTGGCCCCAAGGTGCCCAAGGCCAAAGCGATGGCCAGGCGTGTGGGGTAGAAACGCCGCGACTTCCGCTGGGCATCGGGGGGGATATGGGGTCAATGGGGTCAGTGGGGTCAGGGGTGGCCTCAATGGGGTCAGTGAGGGTCCCCACAGGGGTCAGGGGTGGCCCCGAGGTGCCCGAGGCCAGAGCGATGGCCAGGCGTGTGGGGTAGAAACGCCGCGACTTCCGCTGGGCATCGGGGGGGATATGGGGTCAGTGGGGTCAGAAGTCCCCAATGGGGTCAGGAGGGTCCCCACAGGGGTCAGGGGTGGCCCCGAGGTGCCCGAGGCCAGAGCGATGGCCGGGCGTGTGGGGTAGAAACGCCGCGACTTCCGCTGGGCATCGGGGGGGATATGGGGTCAGTGGGGTCAGTGGTGGCCTCAATGGGGTCAGTGAGGGTCCCCACAGGGGTCAGGGGTGGCCCCACAGGGTCAGGGTGGCCCCGAGGTTCCCGAGGCCAGAAGCGATGGCCAGCTGTGGGGTGAAACGCCGCGACTTCCGCTGGGCATGGGGGGATATGGGGTCAGGGGGGGGATATGGGGTCAGGGGGGGGATATGGGGTCAGTGGGGGGGATATGGGGTCAGTGGGGGGGATATGGGGTCAGGGGGATATGGGGTCAGTGGGGGGGGTATGGGGTCAGGGGGGGGGTATGGGGTCAGTGGGGGGGATATGGGGTCAGTGGGGGGATATGGGGTCAGTGGGGGTCCCCAATGGGGTCAGGGGTGGCCCCGATGTCCCCACAGGGGTCAGGGGTGCCCCCAGTAGGGTCAGGGGGTGGCCCCGATGTCCCCAAGGTCCCACAGGGGTCAGGGAGTGACTCCAAGGTCTCCAATGGGGTCAGGGGCGACTTCGATGTCCCCAAGTGGCCCCAATGGGCTCAGGGGGGGCCCCAATGGGGTCAGGGGTGGCCCCAAAAGGTCAGGGGTGGCCCCACAGGGGTCAGGAGTGACCCCAAAATCCCCAATGGGGTCAAGGGGTGACCCCAATGTCCCCAAGTATCTCAGTCCCTCCCAGCCCCTCCCAGTGCCTCCCAGTCCCTCCCAGTTCCCTCCCAGTTCCCTCCCAGTCCCTCCCAGCCCCTCCCAGTGCCCCCCAGTGCCTCCCAGCCCCATTCCAGTCCATCCCAGTCCCCTCCCAGTCCCCTCCCAGTGCCTCCCAGTCCCCTCCCAGTGCCTCCCAGTGGCACCTTTCTCTGGAACACGAGGCCGAACTCGCGCAGGTGCTGCAGGAACGTCAGCAGGGACTCGCTCATGCCCTCCACTGAGTAATCCTGCAACGGCCCAGTACAGACCAGTTCAGACCAGTTCAAACCAGTAACCTCCCAGTAACCCCCAGTAACTTCCATATAGTAATCCTGGAACGTCCCAGTTCAAACCAGTCCATCCCAGTCCCTCCTAAACCCCTCCCAGTCCCCCCAGTTCCCTCCCGAACCTCTCCCAGTCCATCCCAGTTCCCCCTAGCCTCCCCCAATCCCCTCCCAGTCCCTCCCAGTGCCCCCAAACCCCTCCCAATCCCCCCAAATCCCTCCCAGTCCATCCCAGTCCCCCCCAGTTCCCCTCCAATCCCCCCAGTCCCTCCCAAACCCCTCCCAGTCCATCTCAATCCCTCCCAGTTCCCTCCCAGTGCCTCCCAGTCCCTCCCAGTTCCCTCCCAGTCCCTCCCAGTCCATCCCAGTATCCCCAAATCCCCTCCCAGCCTCCCCTAATCTCTCCCAATCCCCTCCCAGTCCCTCCCAGTGCCCCCCAAATCTCTCCCAGTCCCCCCCAGTCCCCTCCCAGTCCCTCCCAGCTCCCTCCCAGTCCCCCCCAGTGCCGCCAAAACCCCTCCCAGTCCCTCCCAGTTCCCTCCCAGTCCCCCCCAGTGCCCCCAAAACCCCTCCCAGTTCCCTCCCAGTCCGTCCCAGTCCCACCTTGCCCAGGGTGGAGAAGCTCAGCTGGAACAGGAAGGACAAAATCTCCACCAGATCCATCCCTCGGGCCTGGGGGGGGCACAGGGGGGGCTTTTTTGGGGGGGTTCGGGGCTTTTTGGGGACCCCCCCTCAAATTTTGGGAACTTCCCCAGATTTTGGGAAAAAACCTCAAATTTTGGGAGAAAAAAACCCTCAAATTTTGGGAGAAAAAACCCCTCAAATTTTGGGAGAAAAAAACCCCAAATTTGGGAAACCCCCCCCCCAAGTTTTGGGGAAAAAACCCCTCAAATTTTGGGGGAAAAAACCTCAAGTTTTGGGGGAAAAAACCCCCAAGTTTTGGGGAAAAAATCTCAAGTTTTGGGGGAAAAAACACCCAAGTTTTGGGGAATCTCTCCCAGATTTAGGGACCCCACCCAAAAAAAAAATTTGGGGACCCCCCCGGGTTTTGGGACCCCTCCAAAAATTTGGAACCTCCCCTAAAAATTTGGGGACCCTTCTCAATTTAGGGCCCCTCCCAAATTTTCGGGAATTTTCCACATTTTTAGAACCCGCTCCAATTTTCTGGGATTTCCACCCAAATTTTAAAGACCCCACCCCAAAAAAAAATTTTGGGACCCCCCCCAAATTTTGGGAACTTCCCCAAAATCCCCAGACAGCAAATCTGGGGTCTCTCAGGATTCTTTTTTTGGGGTGAATTCGGGGTTTTTTTGGGGAGCTGGTAAACTTTAAAAAATCCCTGTAAATTTTAGGGGATTCTTTGTAAATTTTTAGGGGATTCTTTGTGAATTTTTGGGGGGAATTGCTGTAAATTTGGGGTATTTTTCCCCCCCCTGCCTGACCTCGGCTCCCCTGAGGTACTGCAGGATGAAGAACCAGAGCTGGGCCGCGGTGTCGAGCAGCAGGAACTGGAACCCGGCCGAGGTGATGCAGGGGGGCTCCCCCCCTTCGCTGGGGACACCCCAAAATTGGGGAGGGGGAGGCGTCAGTCAAACCAAAATTCGGAATATCCCAAAATCCCCCCCAAAAATCCCCTTAAATTTGTCCCGAATCCTTCCTGAATTTCATCGATGAGTTCATAAATTCTGCCCCAAATCCTCCCCCAAAATCCTCCAAATTTCCCCCAAAAATCCCCCAAATTCCCCTCAAAATCCCCCAAATTCCCTCAAATCCCCCCAAAATTCTCCAAAATTCCCCCCAAATCCCCCCAGAAATTCCCTTAAATCTGCCCCGAATCCTTCCTGAATTTCATCGATGAGGTCACAAATTCTGCCCCGAATTCCCCCCAAAATCCCCCCAAATTTCCCCCAAAATCTCCCCAAATTCCCCCCAGGATCCCCCAGATTCCCTCGAATCCCCCCAAAATTGCCAAAATTCCCCCAAAATCCCCTTAAATTTGCCCCAAATCCTTCCTAAACTTCATCAATGAGTTCACAAATTCTGCCCCAAATTCCCCCCGAATTCCCCCCAGGACCCCCCAAATCCCCTCAAATCCCCCCCAAAATTCTCCAGAATTCCCCCCAAATCCCCCCCGAAATCCCTCAAATCCCCCAAATCCCCCCAAATCCCCCCAAACCACCCAAAATCCCCCCAAATCCCTCCAAAATCCCCCCAAACCCCCTCAAATCCCCCCAAATTCTTCCAAGTCCCTCTAAATTCTCCTCAAACCCCCTCCAAACCCCCTAAAATCCACCCCAAATCCCCCAAATCCCTCCAAACTCTCCCCAAACGCCCCCAAACCCCCTCAAACCTCCCCCAAACTCCCCAAATCCCTCCAAAATCCCCTCAAATCCCCCCCAAAGCCCCCAAATCCCTCCAAACTCTCCCCAAACCCCCTAAAATCCCTCCAAACTCTCCCCAAACCCCCCCAAAACCCCCTCAACCCCCCCCCAAACTCCCCAAATCCCTCCAAGCCCCCCAAACCCCCCCAAATTTCCCCAAAATCCCTCCAAAATCCCCCCTTTACAAACCTTTTCATGAGCCCGGCCTGCACCAGCAGCTGCGCCAGGTCCTGGCTCACGGCCGCGCTCGGGGACCCCACCATAAAATGCAAAACCACCTAAAAAATGAAGGGTTTCAGTCTCTCTGGGGGTCCTGGCACCCCCAAATCCCCCCAAAATCCCCCAAATCCCCCCCAAAATCCCACCTCCCACCGCTCCTCAGCGTATTTGTCCAGCGCGGGCACGTCCCGGGCGTGTCTGTCCGGGCCTAGCGGGGCCGTGTCGTCCGACCAGGCCTTGCCCCTGGGGGACCCCCAAAATCACAATTTCTGAGGGGGTCAGGACCTCAAAAACCTCAAAAATCACCCCAGAAAACCCCCCAAGCCCACAAAGTTTGGTAAATGTCAAAAAAGCGCCTCAGAACTCTCGATTTTCTACCCCCATTGCACCAAAATTCCCACGCAGGCCTTGCCACTGTGGGACCCCCAAAATCAGAATTTCTGAGGGGGTCAGGACCCCAAAAACTCCCCAAACCACCCCAAATACCTTAAAAAACACCTCAGGAAACCCCCCAGACCCACAAAATTTGGTAAATGTCAAAAAATTCTCTCAGAACTCCTCATTTTCCCACCCCGTTGTACGTGAACTTCCATCTAGGCCTTGTCACTGTGGGATCTCCCAAAATCAGAATTTCTGAGGGAGTCGATGCCCCAAAAAACCTCAAAACCACCCCAAAAACCTCAAAAACCACCTCAGAAAACCCCCCAGACCCATTAAGTTTGGTAAGTATCAAAAAATTCCCTCAGAATTCCCAATTTTTCCCCCCCGCTGTACCCGAACTCCCACGCAGGCCTTGCCGCTGTGTGACTCCCAAAATCAGAATTTCTGAGGGAGTCAGGACCCCAAAAACTCCCCAAACCACCCCAAAAAACTCCAAAATCCACCCCCAAAACCACCCCATTTGCCCCCACCACCTCCCCATTTTTCCCCCATTTCCCCCCAAGTTTTTCCCCATTTTTCTCTGGTTTTTTTCCGCATTTTTCCCCATTTTCCCCCTCGTTTTTTCCATCTTCCCTCCCCATTTTCCATTTTTTCCCCCTTTTTCCCCCTCATTTTCCCCCCATTTTTCCTCCTCATTTTTCCCCATTTCCACCCATTTTCCCCCCATTTTCCCCCTCATTTCCTCCCCAATTTTTTCCCCATTCCCCCCAGCTTTTCGCCCATTCCCCCCCACTTTTTCCTCATTTTCTTCACATTTCGCCCATTTTTTCTCATTTTTCCCCCATTTCCCCCTCATTTTTGCCCCATATTTTTATCATTTTCCCCCTCATTTCCCCCCCCTTTTTTTCCCCATTTTTCCTCATTTCCCCCCCAAATTTTTCCCCGTTTTTCCCCATTTCCCCCCCGAATTTCCCCCATTTTTGCCCCCAAACGCCCCCTCCCCAAATCCTCACCCCCCCAGCAGCGCCACCCGCAGGTTCTGGCGGAATTTGGGGTGGAGGGCGACCCCCGGGAGCCCCCCCGGGAGGGTGTGGGGGTGCCACAGGCGCAGCTCCAGCAGCAGCTCCCGGCTCTGCTCCTGCTCCCTGCCGGCCCAAAAACACCCAAAATCACCCCAAAATCAACCTCGAGATCCCCTCCCCAAAAAACAACTCCTGAGACCCCCACCCAGAAAAAAAATCCCCCCCAAAACCCCCCAAAACCTCCCAAAAACCCCCCAAAATCATCCCAAAATCAACCTCGGAAAGATCCCCCCAAAAAACAACTCCTGAGACCCCCACCCAAAAAAAGAAACCCCAAAAACCCACCAAAGTCACCCCAAAATCACCCCAAAAACCCCTCAAAAACCTCCCAAAAACCCCCCAAAATCACCCCAAAAACAACCTCGGAGAGATCCCCCCAAAAAATGACTCCTGAGACCCCCACCCAAAAAAAAAACAACCCCAAATTACCCCCAAATCCACACCAGGACCCTCAGGGACCCCCCAGGACCCCCCTAAACACCCCCAGGACCCCCCAAATCCACCCCAGGACCCTCAGAGACCCCCCAAAACTCCCCCAAATTGCCCCCAGGACTCTCAGGGACCCCCCAGGACCCCCCAAATCCCCCCCAGGACCCCCCAGGACCCCCCCAGGACCCCCAAAGCCCCCAGCCCCACCTGCTGTGCTCCTTCTTGACCCAGAGCCCCACGGCGGCCTGGGGCAGGGGCTGCTCCAGGAACAGCATCCGCATGATCCCGGCCTGGGCCAGCCCCGGCAGCTCCCTGGGGGGTGGAAATCGGGGCTCAGGACCCCCAAAAACCCCAAAAACCACCCCAAAAAACCCCAGAAACCACCCCAAAACCCCCCAAAAATTCCCCCAGCCCCTAAAACCCACCCAAAACCCAAATTCATGGAAATTTGCCCCAAATCCCGGCCTGGGCCAGCCCCGGCAGCTCCCTGGGGGGTGGAAATCGGGGCTCAGGACCCCCAAAAACCCCAAAACCACCCCGAAAAACCCCCAAAACCACCCTGAAAACCCCCCCAGCCCCTCAAACCCACCCAAAATCCACTCAAACCCCAAATTCGTCATTTTTTGCCCCAAACTGCAGCCTGGGCCAGCCCCAGCAGCTCCCTGGGGGATGGAAATTGGGGCTCAGGACCCCCAAAAACCCCAAAAACCACCCCAAAAAACCCCAAAACCACCCCAAAAACCCCCCCAGCCCCAAAAATCCACCCAAAACCCACCCAAAATCCACTCAAATCCCAAATTAATCATTTTTTGCCCCAAATCCCGGCCAGGGTCAGGCCCTTGGAGGGTCATGAAGAATTATTTTGGGGTTATTTATGACGATTTTGGGTTCTTTAGGATTATTTTCGGTTATTTGGGGTTATTTTTGGTTATTTTGGGTGGATTTTTGGGTTTATTTTGGATTATTTCACGCGGATTTTTTGGGGTCATTTTGGGCAGATTTTTTGGGTTATTTTGGTGTTTTTTGGGTTTATTTGGGGTTATTTCGGGCGGGTTTTTTGGGTTATTTTGGGTCCATTTTGTGTGGGGATTTTTTGGGTTATTTTGGGGTTATTTCTGGCAGATTTTTTGGGGTTTCTTGGGCCGTATTTTTTTGGGTTATTTCGGGCGGGTTTTTTGGGGTTATTTGAGGCTATTTTAGGTGAGTTTTTTGGGGGCTTTTTTGGGTTTTCTGGGGTTATTTCGGGCAGGTTTTTGGGGTTATTTTGGGTGGGGTTTTTAGGGTTCTTTTGGGCAAGTTTTTTGGGGTTATTTGAGTTATTTTGGGGCTATTTTGGGCAGATTTTTTGGGTTATTTTGGGTTATTTCAGGCAGGTTTTTTGGGTTATTTGGGGTTATTTCAGGTCAGTTTTTTGGGGTTTTTGGGTTATTTCATGCGGATTTTTTGGGTTTTTTGGGGTTTTTTTGCAGGTTTTTTGGGGTTATTTCGGGTGGGTTTTTGGGGTTATTTCAGGCAGATTTTTTGGGTTGTTTTGGGTTATTTTGGGGTTATTTTGGCTGGGTTTTTTGGGGTTATTTGGGGTTATTTCTGGCAAGGTTTTTTTGGGTTATTTTGGGTTTTTTTGGGGTTATTTGGGGTTTTCAGGTGGTTTTTTGGGGCTTTTCGGGTTATTTTGGGCAGGTTTTTCGGGGTTCCTTGGCATTTTTTTGGGTTATTTGGGGTTATTTTAGGTGATTTTTTCGGGTGTTTTTGGGTTATTTCTGCGATTTCGGTTATTTTGGGGTTATTTCGGGTTGGTTTTTTGGGGTTATTTGGGGTTAGTTTGGACACTTTCTTTGGCATTATTTGGGGTTATTTTGGGCAGGTTATTTGGGGTTGAGTTTTTTGGGTTATTTTGGGGTGTTTCAGGTGGTTTTTTTAGCGTTTTTCGGGTATTTCAGGCGGATTTTGGGGTTATTTTAGGGCTCTTTCCATTTTTTTCCATTTTTTTGGGTTATTTTGGGGTGATTTCTCACCAACACACCAGGCAGGGGCAGGGTGCCCACAACCAGTCCAGAGTGAGGGAGGCATTGGGGCTATTTTTGGGTTGTTTGGGCAGATTTTTGGGGTTATTTTGGGGTTATTTTGAAGTTATTTTGGGAGAATTTTTGTGGGTTATTTTGGGTTTTCTTGGGGTTATTTCAGCTGTGTTTTTTAGGGGTTTTTGGGTTATTTTGGGTTATTTCCGGCAGATTTTTGGGGTTATTTTGGGCTATTTTAGGCAGGTTTTTGGGGTTATTTTGGGCTATTTTACTTTTCTTTGGGTTATTTTGGGCGGGTTGTTTCGCGTTTTTTTAGGGTTTTTTGGGGTTATTTCGGACGGGTTTTTCTGGGTTATTTTGCATTTTTCGGGGTTATTTTGGGCAGGTTTTTTGGGTTATTTTGGGGTTATTTAGGCGGTTTTTTGGGTTATTTTGGGCAGGTTTTTTGGGTTATTTTGGGGTTGTTTTAGGCAGATTTTTTGGGTTATTTTGGGTTATTTTGGGCGGGTTTTTTTGGGTTATTTTGGGCTATTTTACTTTTCTTTGGGTTATTTTGGGCTATTTTATTTCTTTGGGTTATTTTGGCGGGTTATTTCGCGTTTTTTTAGGGTTTTTTGGGGTTATTTCGGACGGGTTTTTTGGGTTATTTTGGGGTTATTTAGGGCAGATTTTTTGGGTTATTTTGGGTTATTTTAGGCAGGTTTTTGGGGTTATTTTGGGCTATTTTGCGTTTTTTGGAGTTATTTTGGGTTATTTTGGGCGGGTTTTTTTGGGTTATTTTGCGTTTTTCGGGGTTATTTTGGGCAGGTTTTTTGGGTTGTTTTGGGGTTGTTTTAGGCAGCTTTTTTGGGGTTTTTGGTGCATTTCTCTCACCTGAACACAGCCAGGCAGGGAGCGGGGTGCCCGTAGAGCCGATCCAGCGTGGGGGGGCTCAGCCCCCTGAGGAATTGCTGCAGGTTCCTGCACTGCTGCAGCTGCCCCCGGCCCAGCCCCCGCTGGGGCAGCTCCATGCCTCTGGGGGGCTCCTGGGGGGCTCCTGGGGGGCTCCTGGGGGCATTTGGGGGCATTTAGGGGCACCTCTGCTGCCCCACCCCCACCCACCCCAGTTTGTCTCTTTTTTTCCCATTTTTTCCTCTTTTTTTCCTCACTTTTTTCTCATTTTTTCCCTTTTATTCCTCTTTTTTTTCCCCATTTTTTCCTCTTTTTTTCCTCTTTTTTTCCCATTTTTCTCCCCTTTTTTCCTCATTTTTTCCTCTTTTTTTTCCCATTTTTTCCTCACTTTTTTCTCATTTTTCCTCATTTTTCCCACATTTCCCCCCCATTTTTTCCCCATTTTTCTCTCACTCCCTCCACATTTTTTTCTCCGTTTTTCCCGATTTTTTTCTTTTTTTTTTTCCACTCCCTTCCCTTTTTTTTTCACATTTCCCCCCACCTTTTTTTTCTCATTTTTTCCCTCACTTCCCTCCCCATTTCCCACCTTTCCCCCCATTTTTTCCCATTTTCCCCCCAATTTCTTCCCCACTTTTCCCCCATTTCCCCCCAAATCCCCTTCAGTTCCCCCCCACCCCAACCCCCGCTCTCTCCTCATTAACGCCACCCCCTAATTAACCCCCCCAATTAACCCCCTCCCTAATTAACACCCCCCCACTCCCCCCATCGCCGGGGACCTAAATCCGCCCCAATTCACCCCAAAAACCCCAAACTCACCTCAAAAAAACCCAAATCCTCCCCAATTCACCCCAAAAACCCAAATCCCCAATCCCCAAACCCCCGCCCCAATTCCCCCCCAAAAAACCCCAAATTCACCTCAAAAATCCCAAACCCGCCCCAATTCACCCCAAAAACCCAAATTCCTACCGCAAAAATCCCCATACGCCCCAAAACAACCCCAAAAACCCCAAATTCCCCCCAAAACCTCCAATCCGCCCCAATTCACCCCAAAAACCCCAAACTCACCCCAAAAAAACCCAAATCCTCCCCAATCACCCCAAAAACCCCAAATTCACCCCAAAAAACCCCAAACCCGCCCCAATTCACCCCAAAAACCCCAAATTCACCCAAAAACCCCAAACCCGCCCCAATTCACCCCAAAAACCCCAAATTCCCCCAAAAAACCCCAAATCCGCCCCAATTCACCCCAAAAACCCCAAATTCACCTCAAAAAACCCCAAATCCTCCCCAATTCACCCCAAAAACCCCAAATTCACCTCAAAAAAACCCAAATCCTCCCCAATTCACCCCAAAAACCCCAAATTTACCTCAAAAAGCCCCAAATCCTCCCCAATTCACCCCAAGCTCACCCCGCGCCGCCGCCGCCGAGGCCACGCCCCCTTCCCGCCTAAACCACGCCCCCTCCTCACGCAATCCCCGCCCCTTTTCCGGTGACGTGACTCGTTTTCCCGCCCATTTCCCTCATCACGTGACCGTGGTTTATTCGCTTTTCCCCATCACGTGACGCGATTCCCGCCCCTTTTAAATCACGTGATCGCATCGAGCCGTTTTCCCTCATCACGTGACGCCTCCGCTTCCTGTTTTCCCTCATCACGTGACGCGGGTAATTCGCGTACCCTCATCACGTGACGCGGTTCCCGCCCTTTCCACCATCACGTGACGCTGGCACCTCCCGTTTCCCTCATCACGTGACGCAGTTCCCGCCCTTTCCGCCATCACGTGACGCCTTCCCGCCCTTTCCGCTTCCCGCCCTTTCCGCTTCCCGCCCTTTCCGCTTCCCGCCCCCCCCAAGATGGCGGCTCCCTCCCTCAGCCGCGCCGCCGTCGCCGGAGCCCCGCGGCTTTTGGCGCTTCCCGGGGGGTTCCGGGCCCGGTTCCGCTCCCGCGGCACCGAGAGCCCTCCGGAGGGCGGGCAGAGCCCCGGCAGCCCCGGCTGGGACCCCGCGGAGCGAGCGCGGCTGCGCGGCCGCGAGCAGAGGCAGAGGAGGCAGCGGCTGAGGAGGGAGAGGGAGGAGAAGGAAAAGGAGGGAGCGGAGGCGGTGGGGAAGGTGGGGAAGGTGGGGACTGGGAGGGGACTGGGAGGGGACTGGGAGGGGACTGGGAGCACTGAGACGTACTGGGAGGGCACTAGGACGGACTGGGAGGGGACTGGGAGGAACTGGGAGGGGATTGGGGGGATTGGGAGGGACTGGGAGGTACTGGGAGGTTGGGGGACTGGGGGACTGAGGGACTGGGAGGGGACTGGGAGGGGAACTGGGAGGGTTTGGGAGGGACTGGGCGGGAACTGGGAGGGGATTGGGGGGAACTGGGAGAGGGGTTGGGGGGCACTGGGAGGGAACTGGGAGGGACTGGGAGGGGATTGGGGGCACTGGGAATTGACTGGGGGGCACTGGATGAGATTGGGAGAGGTTTGGGGGGACTGGGAGGAACTGGGGGGCCCTGGGAGGGACTGGGAATGGACTGGGAGTCACTGCAAGCCACTGGGAGAGGAGCTAGAGAGGACTGGGAGGCACTGGGAGGAATTGGGAGGAACTGGGAGAGGGGCTAGAGGGGAGTGGGAGCACTGGGAGGCACTGGGAGCGCTGGGAATGGAGTGGGAGGCACTGGGAAGGGATTGGGGGCACTGGGAGCAAACTGGGAGAGGTTTGGGGGGGACTGGGATGGACTGGGGGGCACTGGGAGGGACTGGGAGTGACTGAGGGGCACTGGGATGGGACTGGGATGGAGACTGGAGAGCACTGGGGGGCACTGGGAGAGGCATTGGGGGAACTGGGAGGGCACTGGGAGAGGATTTTGGGGACATTGGGAGGGCACTGGGAGGGACTGTCGGGGACTGGGAGAGGTTTGGGGGCAGTGGGAGGGCACTGGGAGGGACCGGGAGGCACTGGGAGGGACTGGCGGGGACTGGGAGGGCACTGGGAGGGCACTGGGAAGGACTGGGGGGACTGGGAGGGACTGGGAGAGGATTGGGACAAACTGGGAGGGGACTGAGATGGACTGGGAAGGACTGGGAGGCACTGGGAGGGCGCTGGGAGGCACTGGGAAGGACTGGGAGGGAGTGGGAGGGACTGGGAGAGGATTGGGACAAACTGGGAGGGGACTGGGAGGGACTGGGAAGGACTGGGAGGAACTGGGAGGGCACTGGGAGGGACTGGGAAGGACTGGGAGGTACTGGGAGGGACTGGGAAGGATTGGGACAAACTGGGAGGGACTGGGAGGGAC